>CM022944.1:89360662-89418683 GCA_012931725.1 Litsea cubeba | reverse complement strand
GTTCGCCGCTGCACATCGCCGGAGAAGAAGACAGTTGTTGTCGCCGGATTCCTGTGCTTCCGCATCGTGCCGTGGCCGAAGGAGAAGCAGCAGCGCTGCTCTTTGGTTCCAAGACGAAAAGAACCCAATTCTGTTTGGGGAAGAAGAAGACCGGTTTTCAGGCGATGGCACGGTCTGTAGAAGCAGCCACATCATCTTGTGGGTCATCATAGCATTGGGTAGTACTTGTTGATTCATCAAGACCATGTGCAGTAGGTGGAAGAATTCCATCAACACATGGCCCATCATGATTATCAACACGAGTTGGTTTTATTACCAACATGGGCACCATGTGTTGGTGTGGTTGCACTATCAACAACGTGATCAACATCAAATGAGCAACATCACATGCATTATCACTTTTTGTAGAATGTGATGATGTGGCTGCTTCTACACGGTGCCGCTGCCACTTGCGCGTCGATGGAGAAGGAGGGTCACCGCCGCTTCGTAGTGCCTTGACCGGAGAGGAAGAGGACCTCTACTGGCATCAGTGTCTTTTGACTCTGTTTTTGTCGTTTGTCAAATTTCGTGGAGGACTGACATCTCCCCGGTGATCACTTTTGGCTTTGTTTATCTCTTTTGTCAAATTCATCTGAGTTTTTCTCAAATTTATCTAAGTTTTTATCAAATTTATCTGAGTTTTATTCAAATTTATCCAATTTTTATCAAATTTATCTGAGTGTTGTTCAAATTTATCTTTTTCTGTCATTTCTTGTGTTTTTTATAAATTTATTTGAGTTTTTTTCAAAATTTATCTGAGTTTTGTTCAAATTTATCTGTTTTCTGTCATTTCTTTTGTGTTTTTATAAATTTATTCGAGGTTTTTTCAAAATTTATCTGAGTTTTTTGGTAAATTTATCTGAGTTTTGTTCAATTTATTTATTTTTTGTCATATTTCTTTTTTATTTTTTGGTAAATTTATCTATGTTTTTTAGCACATTTATTTACGTTTGTTGAAATCTATATACATTTTTTAAATTTATTTTCTTCTTTTGAAATTGCTATCTTTTCAAATCGATTGCGTTTTTAAAATTATTGCATTCGTAAAATTTATTTTCATTATTTTAAATTTATTTACATTTTTTGAAACTTTCATTGGATCTTTTGAAATTTATTTGAGTCTTTTGAAATTTATTTATATTTTCTAAAATTTATTGGATATTTTGAAACTTATTTGCATCTTTTTAAATTTATTTGCGTTATTTGAATAGATATTGCTTTTTTTAAACTTGTGAATATTTTGAAATTTATTTATTTTTAAAAACTTATTTTTCGTTATTTTGAAATTTATATGTGTTGTTTTTAGAATTTATTTGAAAATTTAGGAATTGCATTAATGGTGGGCAATAAATGTTAGTTGCCCATTTATTAATAGGATATAATCTCACTAATCGTGGGATATGATTTTCTGAAGAAAGGGTAAATTAGACATTTTAGGTATTCAAATTTGAAAAAAAGAACTATTACACTATGAAAAAGATGTGGATCTAAGACAATAAAGTGAAAGGTTCAAGGACCCGTCGCTCGAACGCCCCCAAATAATGTGCCAGCAAGTGTTTCTTAAAAAAATTAGGGTAACTTAGCCACAAGTCCCTAAGCACGTCTTCTAAGGCATTCGATCCAACAACTTTTTCTCTCATGTCTATAGTCTAGCAGGCTTTGGAGTATATTTTGGGTGAGAGGTTCCTACTATGCCACATCATATATTTTTATGACTAATTTTTCCCCTTCAAAACAGTTTGAGCATAAAACTTTTTGCATTTTAAAAGTTTCAAATATTCCATTCTCCCACTTACTAGGCCAAGTCTCTCTCATTCTTTGTTGTCCAGGAGAACCCCTTCTTTCTTCTTCTCTAGGAACGAGGGGAGCTTCAGTAGAGAGCTCTGCAAATATAAGTCAGCCATCTCCAACTACACCCGCCATGATCGTGAATGGCCCGTGCAATGGAAACACGACTAGTTTGTGCCCTTCTCCGACGACGGTTTCTACATAATACAAAAAAACCCCATCGTTGTCTTGCCTTTCTTTCCTTTTTCCACTTTTGTTGTAAGTCTATCTCTGATGGACCGCGCTCCCGATGCCCGGGTCCTACCGAGGTCGGCGGACGTGGGAGTCCGTTTTGGTTCCGACCCTTTCGTAACCGGGGGGCAAAAGGGCGTGCATCAACATTTCTTTTTTTGTGGGTGTGCCAGATTTTCTATTTTACTTGGAATTGCAAGTGGTGATCCGGAGATCAACCTTCGCAAGTAAAAAGGAAATCAACTTCTTTCAAGTTTTCCATTGCACATATATTTAAGAAAAGAGACATTTTCTTGATTTGCCGTGAAAGGCGATTTTTTTTGGCATTATAGCCGATTTTGGCGTTTATAGCCGATTTTTTGGCGTTTATAGCCGATTTTGGCGTTTATAGCGATTTACAATCCTTATCAACAATGAAAGACAAGAATTGTGATTTTTGTCTCTTTTGAAAAAAATACAAACTACAATGAAAAGCAAGAAAAGGAGGATCTAACTTCTCAGGAGATTGTGGGAGGACTCGTTAGATTGACGGTCGCAAGCCATATGTGGCTTCGCCATCATCCATGCAGATGAGAACAGAGGATGCTATTTGATTCGCTTGGCTTGGCTATAACCTCGGGTTTTTAGAAGACAAAGACCAAAGGAAGGTCCTATGTCCAATAAAAACCGAGTAGACGGGCTGAAAAGCCATATCTAAGCCATTGGAGGCAGGAGGAGAAGGCAAGGACCTTGGGGGGGGGGTACCCCCAAGGGACTTTTGTCACCTTGTTGCGGTGGCCGGTGTAGAACTTCCGCAGAGTTTCTCTCTTTTTTTTCTCTGGATTTCTGACTGCTGTCTGATGTTTGTTGTGTGTTTTTCCGATGATCTGGATTCCTTTGGAGTGCTCTCCTATTTATAGGCTCTTGGTAGCCATTTAGGAGAGCTTATGGGCTTTTAATGTCATTAAGCCACATAATGGGAGGAGTTACAAAATTAAATTGTTTATTTTGTAACTCCTTTTTCTTGGCTTCTGATTGGCCGGAGGAGATTGAGGGCATTTAATCGCCTTTAATCGCCATGATGGGAGGAGTTTCATGGGTTAAATGCCATGAATCTCTTGACTTGTAACTCCCAAATGCTTGCTTCTGATTGGGCCGTCCAAAGAAATGGATTAATGACTGTAATAAAGCTAGTCAATTAATCGCATTAAGTGGTCGCCGAGCAGCTGAAGAGTCGCGGGCCGTGCCACGTCTTTTGGAATTCTTCTGTCGATGATCATCGATGGATCTTCATGTAGATCGACATCAGATGACCATGTAATTTCAGGTGTTTGTTGCCAACAGCGGGTCGGTGCCATCTGTCCTGTCGATTTCCTCGATCGGTCGGGTGGAAAGCACACTTTTTTTGGTGACCGGGTGGCGATCAATACTGTCTTCGATACTCTTGATGTTTTACCCGTGTTTTGGACGGATATCAGAGGACTTGGTGTCTCAAAAGCATGAATTTTGGAAAGTTCCAGAGGCTGGGCTCCTCGAATCGCGAAAAAACGGCGGAAAACCGGGGTTTCCGGGGCTTTCCCGGCGACCCCGGGGTCCATGGTCGCCGGCGACCCTGGCCCAGGGTCGCAGGGGTCTGCGACCCTGGGGGGGTTTTCCCCCTTTCTGGTCCCGTTTTGCGTCCGTTTTTGCTCTTTTCTGATTCTTTTTTCTTCTGTACTTTTCTTTGACATTTTTGATCCATTTATTGGCCTGATTTCTTTGTAGGAAACCTGATGAGAATCCTTTGCATTTTATTTTGCAAAGTTTCCAATTTCCTAAGAAAGCCGAAGACTTTGTCGCGCAGAGTTGCCGATTTCCCGTCAGAAGCTGAAACTAGGTCAAACGATGTCGGAATGACCTGAAATTTGGTGTGAAGCCTCCTGAGCAATAAATAAGACCAACCATAGGCTTTTGTTTGAGTTTTGAAGCCGTTTGGGGTCCTATCACCTGTAGACTTGCTTTTTGTCGCGATGAAGATGTCGCGGTTTGATGTGCGGTCAACCGATGTCCGATTGACTTGAAATTTGACAGGGAACCTATTGGAGTCATTTTAAGATGATCCATAGGTTCTGTCTTGGAAACCATGGTCCCGGAGAGCTTTACCGCCGAGAGGCTTGATTTGGCTGTCGGAGAAGCGAAGTTAGGCCAAATGATCTTTGAAATGGCTTGAAACTTCTTGTGTACTCCTCTTTTGGCTGTCTGGATGAATCTTGCAGTTTTTGTTTGATTCTGACAAGATTTGATTTTTGGAAGCAGCATTGCCTATTTATGGCAGGTTGCGACTTCATGTAGCTCTTTGGATCTTGAAAAGGCAAAGTGACATTTTTGGTGTCAACAAATGCCCCCTCGAGGTACAGCGGCGAGTTGCTTAACTTTTGTAGTCGATGTGCCTCGAAGAGATTTTTTTGAAGGAGAGCCTGTGACTTGACCAAGAGTCTTTGAGCAGTCTTTCTTTTTGGTATTTGTAGCCTTTTGAGCTTCCAGGGGAATTTTATGGCGGTGAAAGGGATCACGTACCATCTCAAGGCAAAGTTTTGAAGATGACATCTGGGATGTGGATTTTGGGTTTTGACCTTGTGACCTAACAGGCTATATATGGCAGGTTAGGGGGTCGGGTTTGGTTTTGATCGTGTGACCCAACAAGCTGTATGTGGAATGTTGGGGGATCAATTTTGGTTTTGATCTTGTGACCTAACAGGCTGTATGTGGCAAGTTAGGGGATCAGGTTTTGGGTTTTTGGTTTTGGTCTTGTGACCTAACAGGCTGTATGTGGCAGGTTAGGGGACCAGGATTTGGTTTGATTTTTGTGAAATGTCAATTTCAAGATTTTGGCTCAATTTGGTAGATGAGGACTGGATGGTTTGATTTTTGGAAGCTCATGGGGCTTGGAATTTTCTTTTGTATGGTCCAATCAACTCAAAAGAGGCATGGAACCATTTTTGTATGCTCTTGGTAAGAGGGATTTCTCTTTGACTAAAAGCCCAAAAATTTTCTTCTCTTTTTTTTTTTTTTTTTGTGCCTAGGTGGTCAAACCTGGCTCATATGGGCTAACCCATGGGACCTTAAGCTTTTGAAATGGCTTAGATCTCATATGGTGTCATTTTTGTAAAGAATATCCAAAATATCTCATTTGGATAGAGAATATCTAAGAATATCTTTACTTGGAGAGAATCTCTCATGATCCCTTTATTTTGGGATAGAATATCTCAAGATATCTTTCTTTTGGGAAAGAATCCGTCATAGATTGATTTTAGGAGAAAATCTCTCAAGATCCCTTTATTTTGGGATAGGATATCTCAAGATATCTTTATTTTGGGAAAGAATCCGTCATAGATTGATTTTAGGAGAAAATCTCTCAAGATATCTTTCTTTTGGGAAAGAATCTTGCTAATCTCTTTCTTTTGGTAAGGTTACTAATTAGTAACACTTACCTCTTTCTTCTTTCCTTCTTTGGTTGCTCTCCTCTATAAAAGCAAGGAGAAGGTTGGATCTCTTGCTCTTATTACTTTCTTTTGCAATAATCTCAAGAGGGCTTCAAGACCAAGAGTTTTCTTCTTCAAGATCTTCAAGAGTTTTCTTCTTCTTCTCCATCAATGGCTTCAAGTAAGTTCTTCTTTTTCAAGAAAACTTCATTGTAGGAAAAAAAAAAGTTCTTCTCTTTTTTTTTTTTTTTCTTTTCTTCTTTTTTTTTTCACGTGTTTGCCTCTTTTTTTTTTTCTCACACGTTTTTTTTTTTTTGCCTTTCTTTTTCTTTCTTTTTTTTTTTATGTTTTTTTTTTTATTGTGATGGGCCGTACGGACAGATCCGTACGGATCTGGCGTACGGCCACGTGGCCTGTGGGCCAGCCTGCCCCTTCCTCCTTTTTTTTTTTTTTTTCTTCCCTCCCTTTTTTTTTTTTGAGAGAGTTTCGTTTCTTTTTTGTTTTCTTTCTCCTCCCCTTTTTTTTTTTTTAGAGAAAGTTTCTTTTCTTTTCTTTTTTTTTTTTTTTTTTTTGTTTGCTCCTCCTGATAATGCATTTTTTTTTTCGCAAATCTAGATGTTCATGCCTGCCTTTAATTGTAAATTAAACTTGTAGTATGATGTGATTGCATACCTGAAAGTGTTTGCAAATTTGGGAACTTGGAGCTCGCAGTGCTGTTGAGCCCCTTCCTGATTTTGCGGAGACTTTTAGAGTTTCGAAAGTTTGGAGTTTCGGAGCTCGCAGCGATGTTGAGCCCATCTTCAAGCTTTCTATTTCTTTCGGGATAGTTCCTTTTCTTCGGAATTGCCCCGTCATCATGTCAAAATTTCGCCAGATTTTTTTTAGCGAGATTCTGTCATTTTGATGTTTGATCTTTTTCTTTTCCATCCTTTTCAGGTGGTTCCTCCAGAGCGAACAAGGGTAAAGAGCCTGCTACAAGCGTACCTCGTCGGTCTTCTAGATCCTCTAATCCGGCCGTTCAGCAGGCTTTCGAGGAGGTCCAGTATGTTGAGAGAAATCTGGAAGAGTGCGACTCCCTCAACAGAGATGAGATGAGGCAGCGACTGATCACTCTCAAGGGAGAGGAATTCTATAAGATCATGGTAAGCAGTCGTCCATGGCTGATGGAAGATCAGAGCATTTTGCCCAAGCCTACCTCTTCTTTGGTGATGCAGTCCCTGACGACATTACATACAAGAGGAGATCTTTTCAGTTTTCCTTCACAGCAGATGGTGAGAAGAAGACTGTTACTACCCGGTCGATGTTTGATCGCACCGTCTCGATTCTGAGGCTTGCCCCCACGTGCCCTAAGAGGGAAGATCCTCCAAGCTGGGTGAGAAGGACAAATGTAATCAAGACCGGGGTTTTTGTTGGCGGTTCTCCTGGATATACGGAGAGGTCGCCTGTTGACATGGACTTGTTGATGCCATCAAGCGGCTACCAGGGCTCTGATTATCCGTCGGTCGATTTGAGACCGGTGGGCCTTGGTATTTTCAGCGGTGACGGCAGCAATTGGATCAAGCCTTTTCGACTTCGAGGTCGTTTCAATGCTGACTCCGAGTGGAAGTCGTGGACTGATCGCGTCCTGCTGATTGGTGGCGCCGTTTTGAAGGAAGCCGGGATTTTTGATGCGGTCCGCGCCTTTAGGGAGACCGTGATCTTTTCCGACGAGGCCTTCATGGCTATGCTGGAGTCATTCCTCCCACAAACCAATACCTTCGTTGTGACGAATGGTGAGATTGGTTTTTTCTTTGAAGGAGTTGAGCGCCATTACCGGATTGCCCATCCTCGGCAAACTCTATGAGGAGTTTATGCCGATTGACAGCGTCCTCGAGGGCAGTCTGAGGAGTTCAGGCTTCTATACTTTCAGCTCGTCGCCTTCTATGATTTTTTGAAGGAGAAGGGGGGTTCGAAAGTTAGATCCAGCAGTTGGAAGAGTCTTTGCTCTTCATTCCCCAACTTCTTTAATAGTAGGGAGCCTTCTGATAGCATGACCCAGGAAGCTGGAGCTCAGGATCCAAGTTCAAAGAAGATCTTGGCCATGCAAGAAGAGTTGAGAGATTTCTGTGCAAGCACAAACGCCATATGTCCTGACATTGCACTGCGGAGAGATCTCGCTGTTTACCTCACTTATTGGCTTGGTGAGGCTGTATTTTGCTGGAGGAGATGGAACGCACATCAGGCCGCATTGTATTTTCCCGGCTTGTCAGATGGCGTTTGGAGAGCAGCTTGCTTTGGTGCCTGCTCTTTACTCCTACCTGTGTACCGAACTGCAGGCTGCTGCTTTTCTGGTTCGGCTTGGGCTTCTCATGAATAGGGTATTTTCAGCCCATATCTTTTATTCGTGGTATGTATACCACTGTCCTGGCTTCCATCGGCTGGGTGCTGCACAGGATGATGATCCTCTGATGATTCGACTGGCTAAGGGCAAAGCCGTGTCCGAATCACTTTTGTTTGCCCGCATGAGGATCCGACGGTTCAGG
This sequence comes from Litsea cubeba, assembly GCA_012931725.1. NCBI lineage: Eukaryota > Viridiplantae > Streptophyta > Magnoliopsida > Laurales > Lauraceae > Litsea > Litsea cubeba. The sequence goes on along the minus strand of CM022944.1, from coordinate 89,410,663 downwards.
GACGTCGAGATGGGGCAATCTTCAGTAAAGCTTTCTCCGGAGTTGCGGAAGAAGGCTTTTGATTTTGGTGCCTCCCGAGACTCTACCAGGGCGGGGTCGGGAAGGCATTATTCTTTGACAAATGCAGAGAGAGAGTGGCTTTTCAGCATACGTGTCGGCACGATGGTGTACCGCAGACATCTTTTCGTTGATATCCAGCCGTATGTACCTTCTCGCTTTGCTTTGCAACTTGGCTTTTCTCAAGGTGTTGTTGGGAGCGCCTTCAAGTATGGTGAAGCGCTTTGGAGGCTTACAGGATGGGAGAAATGCATGGGCTTTTTATAGTGCTGAAGACACTACAGCCATGATTTCTTATCCTGTGTTGCTGACTTCCCGGACTGCTGGCTTTGCGAAGTGGTTCGCGGAGAGCTTTCTCGGCATATCGGGGACTTTCCAGAAGGAGCTTGATGTGAAGCTGGTATCTGGAAAGGGCCTTGGAAAGTCGGATGGCAATCCGGCGAGAGGAAGTTTGGGCCTTCCTTTCTGGAGAGAAGCACAAGATAGGCTTTCTCGGTGACCAGGGCGTCATCGGTTCTGAAGCTGTTCGAGAAATACCTGACGAGGCTTTGGAGCAGCTAGAACAGGAGGAAGCCGAACTTGGCGCTTGGATGCAGGGCGCACAGAGGCAAGCTTCCGTGGAGTCTACTGGCAAGAGCAGACCATCCAGTGATGAGTCAAGTGGGGAAACCTGACTCTGACAGCGGGGTAGGTTCTTCTAAGAAGCGAGCCCGCAGAGGTAAGAGGAGGAGGAGTCATCATAGCAGCAAGGAGCAGCATGAGGACTCTCCTAACTTGGAAAGTTCCTCTTACTATCAATGAGGATGTGCCAGTGGATGCTGACGAGCCTCCAGAGAAGAGAAGCCGAGAAGAAGAGACCGTCGGTGAAGGTATGATTCTTCCTCTTTCTCTTTCCATTTCTTTTCATGGAATTTTCCATGTTATGATTTGCTTCTTGTTTCTGCTTTTCTTTTTTTTTTTTTTTTTTTTTTTTTTTTTTTTTTTTTTTTAGCAGAGGAAGACTTGGTGATGCCTGAGGTTCCAACCGATGAGGTGGTGATGGATCCTGTTGAGGCACCTGAAGAAGAACCGAGGGACTCTGGAGTAATCCAGAATCTCCAATTGGTATGACTTCTTTTGATCCCTTTTTTTTTTTTGTTTGCTACTCGGCTTGCTAACACATTTTTTGTTGCCAGCTGACTTGCCACAGGGTTCTGATGACTTTGAACCATCGATGGACGCAAATGTTGATGATGCTTTCGATGAGTTCATGGAGGAGGAAAGTGTCCCGCCAGTCGTCGAAGAAGGTATTTTGTAGTTATAACTCTGATAATGATTTTCAAACAGGGTCATACTCATACCTTTTTGTGTTTCCTTTGCAGGTTTTGAAGTGGCAGAGGAGGATCCGTTGCTTCCAGAGCAAGAGATGCCAGATGTTGATCCAGAGGTAGAGATTCCTGGGACCAGCTCTGACAATATTGAGGAGATTCCTCGCGCTGAGATTCCTTCCCGAGCAGGAGCAGCTTCAGCTGGAAAGAGTTCTTTTGTTACTCTTTCCAACAGATGATGACATGAGTAGCCGACCAACCGGAGGGTGGGCGAATCTTCAGCTGGGCCATCTCTTCTTTTTGCGAAGAAGGTGGTTGGTGCGAGTTGTGAGCTCTTGGATTGAGACTCTCTTTTCTGGGCACTTGGAAGCCGGATTTGGCATGATCCAGCATGTGCAGGAGATTCTCAATGATGCTGAAGAGGCTGGTCTGGATGTCACAGGTGCCAGGGCGATCGTTGATAGGATCATTGCAACTGGGTGACAAGTGGTTTGAGACCGTGAGTCTGGCTGATGACCAGTTTCTTCAAGGAGATGTTCCTGGACCCTGCGGATAAGGCTCAATCTAACCTGGATGAGGCTAAAGAAAGCAAGAAGCAGGCAGTCCGAGAGAAAAATAAAGAAGAGCTAACCATCATCGGGCTGACACATGACCTTAACATCCTTGATAGGGAGGTCGATGAGGCCAGGAAACGTCTTGAGCATCTGCAGCACAAGTCGCTGCCAAATGGGCCTGAAAATACAGAGGCTCGTGAAAGGGAACTGCTCTGATTCACCGAGTTGAGGATGCCATTTCGAGTTCTCAAAAGGGAGTCTGATGAGGACAAACAATGGAAAACTGCTCGAGGTAAGCTTCCTGGTGTAAAAGAAGGGGTACAGCCCACTCCAGCATCTCATGGCAGGTTCCTGAAGAAGCGTGCCTTGGAATCCTTGACGGATGAGGCTAAAAGTTTGCTTGGGGAGCTGAACTCTTGGCTGGAGACCATTTTTGATTGAACTCTTGTATACCATCCTTCTTTTTTTGGTACCACTTGTATTTTTTTGGTACTCTTTTTTTTTTTTTTTTTTTTGTAGTGCTTGTGAACACTTTCTTTTTTTTTGGTACCACATGTATATTTTTTTTTGGTACTCTTTTTCTTCTTTTTTTTTTTGTTATCCCTAAGCTCACTTGAATCTTTTGTGATAAAGTAATTGCTAAATGGGATGCTCTCTTTTTTGTTATCCCTACGCTCACTTGAATCTTTTTGTGATAAAAGTAATTGCTAAATGGGATTTGATCAAAAGGTTGTCATTTTGTGAAAATCTTTTGTCAAATGATTGTTTTGGCATGAAAGCCAGGTTTTTTGTTTGTGGCATGGAAGCCAATTTTGGCATGAGAGCCAGCTTTTCTTGTGGCATTGATAGCCGAGTTTTTTTTGTTTTGTGGCGTCTATAGCCATTTTGGTGGCATTGATAGCCGGTTTGTTTTGTGGCATTGATAGCCTTTTTTTTTTTTTTGAATCCAAGTTTTTTTGTTTGGTGGCATTGATAGCCGGTTGTTTTTGGTGGCATTGATAGCCGGTTTTGTGGCATTTATAGCCTGTTTGTGGCATTTATAGCCTGTTTTGATGGCATTTATAGCCGTTTGGTTTTTCAAAAAATGCAAGTATCGACTAAAAGTCGCCTCCCTGCTGAATGTTCTTGCAAGTATCGATGGAATGTCGCATCCTTGCTCATTCGGTTGCGAGTATCGATGGAATGTCGCATCCTCGCGGATTTGGGTGCAAGTATCGATGGAATGTCGCATCCTTGCTTTTCAAAAATTTTGGTTTTGCGGGTACTGACTTGATGTCGTTTCCCCACGATTTTTGAAATTTGTGGTTTTCTCTCGAACCTTTGGGTCATGGATATCAACTGAAATGTTGCGTCTCCACAGTTTTTTTAGGGTTTTTTCGAACCTTTGAAATTTGGGTTGTGGATATCAACTGAAATGTTGCGTTTCCACGGTTTTGGATTTTGCAAGTATCGACGAAATGTCGCTTCCCTGCGATTTTGGAAGTGTCGAACGTGGTTCGCTTGCTCTCCGATTGTGCGAGTATCGACTAAGTGTCGCTTCCTCGCGGTTTTTGAAAAACCATTTTTTTTGTTTAACGACACGAGGGTCATGAGTTTTGACCTAAAACCATTTTGGCGGTAAAAGGCAGGGTGGACTAGGGTGAAATCCCTGAATCCGGATTTTGTTTCAAACCATGAATTTTGGGTTCAGGGTTGAAAATTTTGGTCAAGTTAGGGAAAGGTTCCTAAACTTGGTATTTTTGTTGAACATGAAACGATGAAAGTAAACATGTTTTAGATTTCTAGAAATTTCAACATTTGATATGAAAATTCTAAAAAAAGGGTGGGTTTAGCGAGCGTGTACCTGGAAAACGATTTTGGCCATACAGGGCATGCTCTCTACCCAGTTGGGTAAGTCTTCAAGGGTAGTACCCGCTTTAAGAACTTGCCATTGATGGGCAGCATACCTCTGTCACCTTCCATGTTTAGGAGTGCGTATGCGCCATTGGAGAAAACTTTGTCGATGACGTAGGGTCCCCTCCCATTTTGGCTCGAATTTGCCTTGGACTTGTGGAGCGAAGACCATTGGTCTTTTTACCGTAAGAACCAAGTCATTCTTTTTGTAAGGCGCGTTGTCTGACCTTTTTATCGAAAGATCCTGCCATACGTGCTTGGTAAAGTTCAATGCTTTGTTGAGCTTCGAGCCGTCTCTCATCGAGATTGTCCAGCTCATGGAGTCGCAATTTGACATTGCTTTTCTTGAGTCATGTCATTTTGCAAGGATACCCTCAAGGAAGGAATTTGTACTTCCAAGGGCACGACAGCTTCGCATCATAGACCAAGGAGATGGTGTGCTATGGGTTGGTCCTCGAACGGTGGTTCGATAGGGCCCACAAAGCTTCAGACATTTTGTCGCTCCAAGTCTCTTTGTGATTAGAGACCATTTTTTTGAGGATTTTGCAGAGTGTCTGTTGAAAGCTTCTGCTAATCCGTTGCTGCAGGTATTGTATGGAGTCGAAGGACAGCTTTGAATTTTGTATTGTCGCAGAACCTGTAAGAATCGATGATCCCGGAACTGTGGTCCGTTATCATGGCGAATCTTTGGGTATGCCGAAACGACAAATGATGTTGGTCGCAGGGAACTGAAGGACTGATGAGGTCTTCATATTCGTTAAACGCAAAGCTTCTGACCACTTGGAGAAGTAATCCGTAGCGGCGAAGATGAAGCGATGACCTTTGCTTGAAGGGGGAGAATAGGACCTATGATGTCCATACCCCAAGCTTCGAAAGGCCATGAAGATCGCTGTAGGATGTAGCCATTCTGGAGGCATGTGAATGTAATCTCCATGAACTTGGCATTGTTGGCAGCGTTTAGCAAATTGCATTGCGTCAGCTACCATGGTAGGCCAGTAATATCCTAACCTTTTTATCTGATCATAGAGCTTAGGTCCAGCCTGATGAGCTCCACAAAGACCAGCATGAACTTCTTTGAGTGTTTCTTAGCCTCTTGTTGTGATAAGCAGCGTAGAAGTACTCCGTTGAAGGATTTCCTGTAAAGGATTTTTGAAGGAATATCCAAATGGAAGCTTGGGGTTCGCCTTTGGATGCTTACCCGTTCTTTTGGATCTTCAGGTAGGATTCCGAACATAATGTAATCAATGAACGGATCCCTCCAGTCGCCAATTGAAGTTTGAAGGATTGAAATCCGACTTCCGACCACTTGGTGGCATTCAGCAACTGCTTGGTGTGTGTTAAGAGGAGGAAGGATTCTCCTTTCGCACACTGTGACTTGCATGTTTTCCCCTTCCTGGATTGCCATGGATGCGGCAAGTCCGGCTAGGGCATCTGCACGTATGTTTTCACCTCTACGAATGTGGGTGATGTGACAGATGTCAAACTTTTTGCAGAAGTGATTGTGCCTTGTTGTAGTAGGGCAACAGATCTGGCTTCCTGACTTCAAATTCTGATTCATCTGGTTGACGATCAGTTGAGAGTCTCCAAAGACCTCCAGCATGGTGATACCGGATTCGATGGCGAGTTCCAATCCTAAGATCAGAGCTTGATATTCAGCTGCATTGTTTGTGCATGGTTCCAGTAGCGAGAAAGCGTGTGGAATCATGTATTTGTCGGGGCTAACAAAGAGGATGCCAAGCTCCCGAGATCAGCTGTCTTTTTTCATTTGTCCTGGTGCACCGTCAAAGTACATGTCCCAGGAGGCACTTTGTGAGAAAGTCTCCACATTTAGACTGGTGTCGTCTGGGAGATCATCTCTGAGTGGAGAATCTTTAGGCAATGGATGCTCTGCGAGGAAGTCTTGCTAGAGATTGCCCTTTGATTGCTTTTTGTGGTACATACCTAATATCAAATTGTGACAGAAGGATGGACCATTTTGCCAGTCGAGCATTGAGAGACCTGCCTTTGTGACAAGGACCTTCAAGAGGTTGACCCTCGAGACCAGATAGACTGTGTTGGAAAGCAAGTAGTGACGCAGCTTTTGCACGGCGAACATCACTGCAAGACATTCTTTTTCGACTGGAGAGTAGCGATGCTCTGCACCTACTAGCATGCGGCTGAGGTAATATAGAGCAACGCTTCTTTTCTTTGATCATTTTCTTTGCGCAAGCAGAGCTCCCAGAGAGTGATCAAGGGCTCTTGTGTACAAGATGAATGGTTTTCCAGTGGTAGGAGCAGCTAACACTGGAGGTTTTGTCAGGTATGACTTGATGTCTTGGAAAGCAGCTTCACAGTCAGCATCCCAAAACAAAGTTTACACCTTTTTTTCATCAACCGGGAGAATGGACGGCATTTCCCTGAAAGATTGGAGATGAACCGTCTGATGTAGGCCAATCTCCCTTGAAGCCCTTTGAGTTCTCTCAAGGTTCTTGGAGAGGGCATTTCTAGAATGGCTTTGACTTTTATGGGGTCAAGCTCTATTCCAGCTTTCCGAACTAAGAATCCGAGGAACTTACCCGACGAGACGCCGAAGAAGCATTTCAATGGATTCATTCGCAGTTTGTGTTTGCGAAGCCGGAGTGTAAGTGCTCTCATCAGACGATGCTTCGGAAGAGCTATAATCCCGAATTATCACATTACAGGAAGCTCTGACAGGAGACGTTGCCTGATCGGAGTCAGACTCATCCTCGGATGTGAGAGGATAGTCTATCCAGCAATTTTCTCCATTTTCAGGAGTTAAGGGAGGATGTACCTGGTGGTCTTCAGGGACTTCAGGCTCTGGATTGCGAGGAGGCTCAGTTGACGCGTTCTTGCTCTTATTCTAGAGCGAGTCGCTGCAAGATCCTTGCATATTCTTCAAGATCAGGCATGGGAGCCGGATCTTCTTCTTCATCATCTCTTTGTGGCTCAACATTGTTGATTTCCACTGGAGTAATGAGGGGTGCTGGTTCAGCAGCATTTTCTTGTAAAGCCTCTGGTCTTCTCATCATCAGACCAGGATCATTGTGGCTGTATGGGGTTATACCAGATTACTGGCATAAGATGAGACTCAGGAACCCATTTTCATCGGAAGAGATATTCTCCTGTTTCAAGGGACTCCTCCCACTCATCTGTTGTAGTTGGATTCGAATCCCTCATCGGTGTCGCTGGACTCGTATTCCATCAATGGAGAATCACAACTACCGAATGCAAGAGTATGATGCCTCCTGCATGGCTTCTCTGATTGAGGTGGCATGAAATCACTGAGAGTGGATTTCCTTACCCCCTTTGAAGTCTCTGGAAGGATGTTTTTTGTTACCTCCAGTGAAGCGGTAGAGGAAGCCTCTGCCTTTCTTTTGACCTCTAGTTTTTGGCTGGGTCTTCTCTTGCCGTTTGAGCTTGAGGAGATGTTTCCTAGCCTGCCTTTCGCTGTTGAGCTGTAGGCTTTGTTTTCACGATCCTCCAATTTTCATCTTCCAGGAGATCGGGATGTACCCATATCGGTTGTCCGTCTGGTGTCGGATAAGGAACCAGTTCCTCGGACGCTTCGATTGGAGTTATCACCTTGAAGGAAGTAGTGATCTTCTTCTTCGGTGATCTTGATGTTGTCCACATGTCACCCATGTTGATGGAGGCAGACCCATAGTTTTGTCAAAGGTGATGACTCCGTTTTTCCACATCTCATTTATTTCTCTCTCAAACGAAGCATTGATTGAGAGGATGCGAGATCATCTGGTGGTATGGACAGTACCGAGGATCGTTCGTTTTGCCAACATCACCCCGGTCTTTTGGTTCAGGCAAGGTGAGCTTGCCGTTTGCCACAAGAGCCCCGAAGATTTCATCAACATCTTCATCAAACGGGTATTTCTTCTCTACTCGTTCTTTGAAGGCGTCAGAGAGTTCAGGTCTCTTACCAGCAGCTTTGTTTTCAGCTTTCTTTGGTGGGCTGAGGAGCTGGCTTGGTCTGCACATTGAGGACCTCTTTTTTCTTTGGTTTAGAGGTTGCAATGGCGGTTGCTCTTTCTTTGATGATTTCTGACTGTTGAGGTCTTTAATCACCGTTTCAGCTTCCATGGAAGCTTCTAGGAGTTCTCCCAGGTTTTTTGATTTGTTGCCGATGATCATGGAGCGGATTCTGGCTCTCATGTTTGTTTCGGCAGATGTCGACTAGCGACGCTTGTGGCAATACATCAGAGCATTTGTATGCCATTGCTTTCCCACTTGTGAATGAAGTCATATGTTGATTCATTCTCCCCCTGTTTTAGGCTGCACAAGCTGAGCCATAGTAGCGGGATGATCTTCACCTTTGAAGTGAGTCAGGAAGCGTGTCTCTAGCATGGCCCAGTTTGGATTGAGTCCTCCGGCAGAGTGGAGTACCAATCGAAGGCCGTACCTTTTAGGGGTACTTGCAAAGAGGCGAATCTTGAGTGCATCTTGATTCCGCGATCTCTCCCGTCAGGATCTTAAAGTGGATGACGTGCTGTCTGGCTGATCCTTTCCCCGTATATGTTTGGAGAGTAGGGATGCCTTGAATTTAGTGGGGAACGGGACCGAGTCCATCCATAAAGGGATATGGTGGCTTGATCCCATGCTCCTTGAGTATATCCTCTTCTTTGCTTTGGCGAGGATACCGTCTACGTCCTTTTTGGTAAGGGCGCGTGACTCATTTGTCTTCTCTATTTAACTCGTCGTCTTGAATGATTACGAGGAGTTTCATTGTTCGCCCTGATTCTGAAGGCGAGGAGAAGGTTTTCCATCAGAGTTTCACTCCTCTGCTGGCCCTGTTCCAACTTGCTGGAATGCGGGTGATCGCATCTTCTGGAGGTGGATTGCGGGGGTGGGTGGCTCAGAATTGTAGCCAAGACAATTCATCTTTCGTGATTCCGAACGAAGAAACCTGTCCTAGGTGACGAGCTGGGGCTCATTCTTTTTGAAGAAGAGCTGGAGGAAGGATCACTCTGCTGTCCTTTGATTGAAGGAGCAGGGGATTCTTCTGAATGTCTTCTTGTCCTGGAGACGCTGCGGGTCATCGGACGTCGGACATGGATTTTTGTTGCTGATTTTTGGCGTCTTCTGGTTTTTCCAACCATATGGACGGCAGCAACTTGGTTGGGCCTTTCTTTTTCGACCCATTTGGGAGAGACTTGAAGTGTGGGAAGCTGGGTCCTTTGCTTCTGTAGTCTCTTTTGTCGGTACGACGCGCGGCGGCGTATACGACGAGCAATTTGAGCTTCGGTCAGCTCTGACTGGGCTCTGACGATGAAGGATGTGATCCCTCGGGCGCAGCAGCCGAGTCTGTCTTCTTTGTAGCTGGGCAAGGACAGGATGCGAACCCTATCCTTCGCCAGTTGCAAGCGAAGCTTTGAATTTGTGAAGTTCGGCCCCTGTAGATATGAAGGGTCGAACTGCAGATTTTGTAGGCCTTAGCAGGTGCTTGTGGAGGCCTTGTGATGCATGACTTCATTTTGGGCTTGTAGGAACAAGCCGGCTCATGCTGGGATGACTTGGAAGTCAGGTTGGAGATGGGTCTCTCCTCTTTCATGTAAGCAAGAGGATAGAACTGGTTTCTCCTTGAGTGGGGCCAGGAATGCTGGCTTAGTGGATGCCTGGGACCTTCTCTGTTTTGGTGAAGGTCTTGGGGACCAAGTCTTGGGGTAGACCTGGTTGTTTGCAGGTTGAGGCTTCGTGGGGCTGCCACGGGCTTCAGGTCTTCTGGTGCTCGCCTTTGGTGTCACGGTAGTGACACGTTGAGAGGCGAGTTTTCTGCTTCTTGGAGGGAGCAGCTTGTTCCTCAGGAAGTGGGAATGGTCCCAGCGTCCCGAAGACGATAGTCCGGGGAGTCGAGGTTGACCCGGAGTTCACAGAGTTGCCGAGGGAGTTGACGCTTCGGCAGCTGATGGGACGCTTGTAGGTGCGCGTGGTTTGCTTCTGTTGAAGCATGAGTTGGTGCTTGCTTTCGTCGAAAGTAATGGTTAGTGAAGCTGCCATTGTTAGTTTTTTTTTCGAAAATTTCTGAAACAAGACCACATCCATTAGTAATCACAAGAAATATAATGATCATAAATGGGAAGTTCTATGGTTTCGTCTTTTCAAATTGCTCGAGGTAGATGACCCAAGCAATATGAGGAAGACAAAATGCCATAGAAGGTACAATTGTTCTGATCACAGGTATGGTAAGCCCAGAATGGGCATCCCAGTGACTGCTAGAAGCAATTGTGAACTTAAATTCGACTTATCGAGAAGCAGAGCTTGCTCGAGGTAAGAAGAATATAAAGTTGGAGTTACAAATGTGCCGGTCGCAATACAGTAGACCCTGAAAGGGCGTACTAGTACCGCTAGACACAAATGTTTTGAGACCGCATCTATGAGATGAGATTCTCTGTTTTGAAAGGTCAAGATTGGATTCATCAAAGAGAGCAGATGGTATTCCAATCTGAACACGGTCTCGGCGATTTCCGCGAGCGCCAGTGCTCAGAAAGAAATGAACCATGATTTCTCGGATCTGAATCTAAAAATGACGAGTTTTTTTTTTTTTTTGAAAAGCCAATATCGGGTTTATCAAAGAGAGCAAAAGGCACTCCAATCTGAACACGGTCCTCGGCGATTTCCGCGAGCGCCAGTGCCCAGAAAGGAGAAGACCAAGATTTCTCCAATCTAACCCAAAATGACGGAAGTTTTTTTTTTTTTTTGAAGATTTTTTTTTTAAAAAAAAAAAAACTTTTTTTATTATTATTATTTTTATTTATTTTTTATTATTTTTTTTTTAAGATTTTTTTTTTTGAATTTTTTTTTTTATTTTTTATTTTTTATTTTAAAATTTTTATTTTAAAAATTTTATTTTTAAAAAAATTTATTTAAAAGACGAGAGAGTACACATAGGCCTCCTAACCCGGTCTTATGAAACCTTGATTGATAGAATTGCCCCCAGGTAAGGGTAGGATTACTTAATGAACCCGTTTGGAGGACCCTTGCCTAGAACAGTCAAGCTGTCTCCACACTCTGGACAAGGCTTTTCTTTGAATCAACCATGATCAAAGAACGCAGTTGGTTTAACCTTAGTGGTCTATGTCTTTTTTTTTTTATATTTTATATTTTATTTTTATTTTTATGAATTCATCGAAGAGAAACCATGGCCCAAAACCTTAGTCGAACAGGCTCAACATTTCTGCAAGCGCGATGAACGATAGGAACAGATCAAGGTTTCTCAATTTTGAATCCAAATTAAGAAATCTAAATTTTTTTGTTTTTTTTATATATATATATATTATTTTTTTTATTTTTGATGAACTCATCGAAGAGAAACCATGGCCCAAAACCTTAGTCGAACAGGCTCAACATTTCTGCAAAGCGCGATGAACGATAGGAAACAGATCAAGGTTTCTCAATTTTGAATCCAAATTAAGAAATCTAAAATTTTTTTGTTTTTTATATATATATATATATATTTTTTTTTATTTTTGATGAACTCATCGAAGAGAAACCATGGCCCAAAACCTTAGTCGAACAGGCTCAACATTTCTGCAAGCGCGATGAACGATAGGAACAGATCAAGGTTTCTCAATTTTGAATCCAAATTAAGAAATCTAAATTTTTTTTATATATATATATATATATATTTTTTGATTTTTGATGAACTCATCGAAGAGAACCATGGCCCAAACCTTAGTCGAACAGGCTCAACATTTCTGCAAGCGCGATGAACGATAGGAACGGATCAAGATTTCTCAATTTTGAATCCAAATTGAAAAATTTGATTTTTTTGTTTTTTTATTTTTTTATATTTTTTTTTTTGAAAAGAGAAAGAGTGGAAATAAATTCAAAGAATTAGAAATTTCCAAACAAAAAATCTCATCTCATTTTTTTTTTTGCGGAATTCAACATAGGCCACCAATTATAAAGTAGCCAAGGAATCGAGAAAAGAAATATAAGCATAGAGCAAAATATATGATATGCAAATATTTCATTTCTAGCATCGTGTTCTTAAATAAACGAGTCCCACCGGGTGTGCCAGCTTGATGGACCGCGCTCCCGATGCCCGGGTTCCTACCGAGGTCGGCGGACGTGGGAGTCCGTTTGGTTCCGACCCTTTCGTAACCGGGGGGCAAAAGGGCGTGCAATCAACATTTCTTTTTTTGTGGGTGTGCCAGATTTTCTATTTTACTTGGAATTGCAAGTGGTGATCCGGAGATCAACCTTCGCAAGTAAAAAAGGAAATCAACTTCTTTCAAGTTTTCCATTGCACATATATTTAAGAAAAGAGACATTTTCTTGATTTGCCGTGAAAGGCGATTTTTTTGGCATTTATAGCCGATTTTGGCGTTTATAGCCGATTTTTTGGCGTTTATAGCCGATTTTGGCGTTTATAGCCGATTTACAATCCTTATCAACAATGAAAGACAAGAATTGTGATTTTTGTCTCTTTTGAAAAAAATACAAACTACAATGAAAAGCAAGAAAAGGAGGATCTAACTTCTCAGGAGATTGTGGAGGACTCGTTTAGATTGACGGTCGCAAGCCATATGTGGGCTTCGCCATCATCCATGCAGATGAGAACAGAGGATGCTATTTGATTCGCTTGGCTTGGCTATAACCTCGGGTTTTTAGAAGACAAAGACCAAAGGAAGGTCCTATGTCCAATAAAAAACCGAGTAGACGGGCTGAAAAGCCATATCTAAGCCATTGGAGGCAGGAGGAGAAGGCAAGGACCTTGGGGGGGGGGGGGGGTACCCCCCAAGGGACTTTTGTCACCTTGTTGCGGTGGCCGGTGTAGAACTTCCGCAGAGTTTTCTCTCTTTTTTTTCTCTGGATTTCTGACTGCTGTCTGATGTTTGTTGTGTGTTTTTCCGATGATCTGGATTCCTTTGGAGTGCTCTCCTATTTATAGGCTCTTGGTAGCCATTTAGGAGAGCTTATGGGCTTTTAATGTCATTAAGCCACATAATGGGAGGAGTTACAAAATTGAATTGTTTATTTTGTAACTCCTTTTTCTTGGCTTCTGATTGGCCGGAGGAGATTGAGGGCATTTAATCGCCTTTAATCGCCATGATGGGAGGAGTTTCATGGGTTAAATGCCATGAATCTCTTGACTTGTAACTCCCAAATGCTTGCTTCTGATTGGGCCGTCCAAAGAAATGGATTAATGACTGTAATAAAGCTAGTCAATTAATCGCATTAAGTGGTCGCCGAGCAGCTGAAGAGTCGCGGGCCGTGCCACGTCTTTTGGGATTCTTCTGTCGATGATCATTGATGGATCTTCATGTAGATCGACATCAGATGACCATGTAATTTCAGGTGTTCGTTGCCAACAGCGGGTCGGTGCCATCTGTCCTGTCGATTTCTCGATCGGTCGGGTGGAAAGCACACTTTTTTTGGTTGACCGGGTGGCGATCAATACTGTCTTCGATACTCTTGATGTTTTACCCGTGTTTTGGACGGATATCAGAGGACTTGGTGTCTCAAAAGCATGAATTTTGGAAAGTTCCAGAGGCTGGGCTCCTCGAATCGCGAAAAAAAACGGCGAAAAATCGGGGTTTCCGGGGCTTTCCCGGCGACCCCGGGGTCCATGGTCGCCGGCGACCCCTGGGGGGTTTTCCCCCTTTCGTGTCCCGTTTTGCGTCCGTTTTTGCTTTTTTCTGATTCTTTTTTCTTCTGTACTTTTCCTTGACATTTTGACCATTTATTGGCCTGATTTATTTGTAGGAAACCTGATGAGAATCCTTGCATTTTATTTGCAAAGTTTCCAATTTCCTAAGAAAGCCGAAGACTTTGTCGCGCAGAGTTGCCGATTTCCCGTCAGAAGCTGAAACTAGGTCAAACGATGTCGGAATGACCTGAAATTTGGTGTGAAGCCTGCTGAGCAATAAATAAGACCAACCATAGGCTTTTGTTTGAGTTTTGAAGCCGTTTGGGGTCCTATCACCTGTAGACTTGCTTTTTGTCACGATGAAGATGTCGCGGTTTGATGTGCGGTCAACCGATGTCCGATTGACTTGAAATTTGACAGGGAACCTATTGGAGTCATTTTAAGATGATCCATAGGTTCTGTCTTGGAAACCATGGTCCCGGAGAGCTTTACCGCCGAGAGGCTTGATTTGGCTGTTGGAGAAGCGAAGTTAGGCCAAATGATCTTGAAATGGCTTGAAACTTCTTGTGTACTCCTCTTTTGGCTGTCTGGATGAATCTTGCAGTTTTTGTTTGATTCTGACAAGATTTTGATTTTTGGAAGCAGCATTGCCTATTTATGGCAGGTTGCGACTTCATGTAGCTCTTTGGATCTTGAAAAGGCAAAGTGACATTTTTGGTGTCAACAATCTCTTGCATTCATAGAAACAAAAAATGGGGTCTCTGTCTCTTTCTCGCAAGAAAACTGTTGCTATTGGAGTTTTGAAAATTTATCAAAGTTTTGAAAATAGGTAGTTTGGAAGGAGCTTTTTATGTTTCATTTTCTGGGTTGTTTTGTTCTGCCCGTTAGCAGAAGCCTAAGACATAGCAACAGTCTTTTTCTTCTAAAAAGTTATCTGAGTTTAGATAATTTACCAGAGTTTCTTAAAAATTTAGATAAATTTGCCAAGAACTGAGACAAATTTCACAGAAATGTACTCTGATAAACTGGACAGAAACTCAAATAAATTTGTCAAAAAATCAGATAAATTTTTGAGTTTTTGGCAAATTTATCTTTATCTAAGTTTTGGCAAATTTATCTTTATCTGAGTTTCCGAAAATTTTATCTAAGTTTCTGACAAATTTATCTCCGTTTTGAAAATTTTAATTGAGTTTTTGAATAAATCTGTTTGATTTGTTTGGCAAATTTCTTTACGTTTTCTGAAATCTATTTGTATTTTTAAATTTTATTTGTGTATTTTTATATTAATTTGCATCTTTTCAAATTTATTTGCGTGTTTTGAAATAAATTTAACTGAATTATTTGGGGATTGAATGACGCTCTGTATGTTCTGAAGTGGTTTTGAGCGTAGCGCTTTTGCTGACTTATAGAGGGGCATTTTTGTCTTTTTGTCTGTCTCGGTTTTAAATGCAGACTGCCGCCGCTACGAGAAAGTACGATGGACCCTAGGCTATAGAACGCAATGACGAGGGACTTGTTGCCAAACACCCCAAAAAATTAAGGCAAAATTAGCGAAAGGTCCCTATAAGTGAATGTATACAGCCTCTAGTCCAAAGAAAAACATATTAAGGCCTATGGTCTACTCAGCCAGACTATTTACAGCCATAGGTCCCTGAGTCCACATGATCTCATTTTTTAAGACTAAATTGCCCTTTCAACCATTTTAGGCATAAATTTTAAATTTTAAAATTTAAAATTTTATATGATCCCTCTTCTTCTGCAACGAGCCTAGATTTGAATAGGCAAAGGGTCTCTGAAACTCTCTACAGAGATCGAGAGAGAAAGGGAAAGAAGAAGAGGAAGAGTCTGTTGGGATTGGTGTATGTCCTAAAGCCCACTAGCTGCACTCTCATCTTTTGTTACTGGATTTTTACTGGTTATTTAATGGAATTACTCTTTTCTCTTTAAACATGTATATATGTATGGTTGTGTAAGGCCCATTGTTTCTAGTAAATGAATTAGGTGTGTAGTGGCTACACATAGATAGGTCTAACTCATGGACACTGGAAACAATAAAATTGTTCATAACTGAAAGATGGAGTTGGGCACTTCATCTTGGTATAAGTTATAATGAGAGACTCTCCTGTATTCAGGGTGACTTACCTAAGTCATGGGAGGACATTCCCGGATTTATCTCATTAGTGCATATGCAATGCATTGAACAGGACCATTGTAGGTGTGATCTCTAAAATAGTACTATCACTGAGAGAGATCAAGTCACCTCATGCTACTGAGTGACCAGTGCTCTTAATCTTGAGCATTTATGGATGAACTGATGAAGTCAAGTTCTTGTGCTTTAATTCACTATGGGTGAGATTCTTTTCATGGGTCAACAGCTCGGTGTTTTGGGTACTCGGACTTGATCAGTTGGGACGTGCAGATGCAATAAAGAATCTATGCCATCTAATGATGGAATGATCGTCCCCTTAGAATTATCCGATTAATCATCAAAATCTAAGATCTTAGTATATGGATGTTCCATATGGATATTGAACTTGTGGGTCGCTCCCTGGACCAAGAGAATGATATCTAGATGATGATTAAGTTAAGGATATGAAGTTCTAAGGTTTGGATGTAATCGAGAAGGTTGATAGTACATCGGATAACCTGACTTGATTATGGATGTTACATAGAGGGGCATTTAGGTCATTTTAATTAGTAGTTCGAAGACAACTGTCATTTTCTGACGAGCTTATTATATTATATATTTGTCCCTGGAGTTCAACCATAACTCTTTAGTGGAATGAGTTAAGGTTAAAATGGTCTTTATGTTGCTATGGGTTTAGCATGGACATTTTGGTCATTTTGGGAGCCAAGGGCAAATATGTCTTTTGGTCCCTTCTCTAGTCATTTTCCAAGATTGGCATGGTTTCCTAAAATGTTTAGATGACATATGGTTGAATTATTTTTAGTGGAAAAATAATTTTGAGTTTAAATTCAAATAGGCCTTTGATGGCATACATGAATTTAATTCTAGATAAATTATTTGTGGGCCATGGTGTGCATTAGTATGTGGGACGTCCATAATGGGAATTCCATGGGTAAGGTTTCCAACTTTGAGTAGGTCTCTCTACTTGGAAGGTTGGACTCCTCTTTGGATTAGTATTCCTATAAGAAAGTTTCCTTTTTGAATTAGAAACTTAAATTAGTAAGTGTTGTACAACTAGGATTACTAATTGCCAAAGTTTATGAGATGTTCCTTTAGTTTCCTTTTCTAATTGGAGTGTTTCTAAAAGGAAATAAATCTTTAGATTATACTTTCCTTTTAGGACATCTATGAGAATTAGAAGAGATAGTTTTTAAGGAAAGCCATTCCAAAGATTTTTTATAAAAAGGAGGAAGCCCCCTTGGACGTCCTACACATCATCCCCATGCTACAAAGTTCCACACGTCCAGCCCTCTTCTTCATTGATGAAAACACAAGGTCTGAGATTTTTTCCATAGAAAATAGTTCTCAAAACCCATCTAGAAATCTAGATTAAGATCCCACCATCTTAGCCAATCAGATTTGGAAGTTAAATAGAGAAGAAGATCAAAGGCAATTCTACTGCAGAAAATTCCAGCAAGTTGTTTGCTAATTGCAAGTCTGAGTTCGGCCCTTTGGATCTATTTTTTCAGATATTTGAAGGCTACAAATCTTCAAGGTAATAGTCGTCTTGAATCTCCTTTAATTATACACTTGTTGGTCATGAATTCACGGAGTTATTAAGCGATCTATATGGCTGATTTATGCTGTCCAAATCAGAATTTTTAAAATCTGTTATGTTACAAATCAGCCATGGACGTCCTTCATTAGTGAAGTTCAGATCTGAATCACAGTTTCTTTCAGAGTCCCCCTTCATGCCGTCTTCTTCCACTCTGGCCACGCACGACGCTTCTCCGGTGAGATTTTCGCAGTCCGACGAAGAGCAGTGGATTTCCGGGCCACACGGATCGGACTGTCACAGATTCTGCATACCAGAGTGGAAGAAGACCAAACAGGGGTTTCAATCCTTGTCGCCGGAGAAGACAGCCCAGACAAAGACTGCCTTCATCGCCTCTCATCGGCTAAACAGGGGTTTCAATCCTTGTTGCCGTCCATATCAGATTTCCCAGATGCCACACGCTGCCGCGGAAGAGGATCTGATCCTCAATGGTGTCGCCGTGCCCGGAGAAGACAGCCCAGACTCGGACTGCCTTCATCGCCTCTCGTCGTTCTTCGCCAGACAGAGACCACCCTGCAAGCCACAGATCGCCGCTGATCTTGTGCGCTACACGTCGCCAGGAAGCAAGTCGCCGGAAACCAACCGGCGCAACCCCAGATCTGTGGACATTCATTGACGCTGAAGGAGAAGAAGCATACCAGAAGGAGTTTCTGTTGCAAAAACTCAATTGGGAAGACAACCCAGTTGGGTCAGGCACCAGGCCAGGTCCAGGTTCGGGTCAGTTCTGACCCGTTTGCAGAGGAAGCCAAGGAACCACAGTTAGGGGTCATTCGGACTCCGATTTGCGCTCCGTTTCTTCCTACAGACTCGCGTTGACCGAAGGCAACAGGGCTGTTATATCATTTTTGACAAATATTTATGAGTCTTTATGAAATTTATCTGAGTTTTGTGAGATTTATCTAAGTTTTTGTCAAGTTTATCTGAGTTTTTCATTTTTTGTCAAATTTATTTGAGTTTTGCTCAAATTTATCTAAGTTTTGAAATAAATTTCTCTGAGTTCTGAAAAAATATATCTGATTTTGTTGCCTTTTTATCTGAGTTCTGAATAAATCTATCTAAATTTTTTGCCTTTTTATCCGAGTTCTGAACAAATTTATTTGAGTTTTTGTCACATTCATCTGAGTTTTGTTCAAATTTATCTGTTTTCTGTCAAATTTATCTGAGTGTTGTTCAAATTTATCTATTTTCTGTTATATTTCTTTGTGGTTTTAGTAAATTTATCTGAGTTTTTTTCAAAATTTATCTGAGTTTTTTAGAAAATTTATTTACGTTTTTTGAAATCTATATGCATTTTTAAAATTTAGGTCTTTTGATTATTTGTATCTTTTCAAATTTATTGCATTTTTTGAAATTATTGCATTTTTTAACATTTATATTCGTTATTTTAAATGTATTCGCATTTTTTGAAATTTTCTTTAGATCTTTTGAGATTTATTTGAGTCTTTTGAAATTTATTTATATTTTCTAAAATTTATTTGGGTATTTTGAAACTTATTTGCTTCTTTTTAAATTTATTTGTGTTATTTGATTATATATTTCTTTTTTTTAATTTATTGCATTATTTGAAATTATTTTATTTTTTTAAATTTATTTTCGTTATTTTAAAATTTATTTGTGTGTTTTTAGAATTTATTTGAATATCTGGGGATTCCATTAATCGTGGGCAATAAAATGTTAGTTGGCCATTATTAATGGGATATCCCACCAATCATGGGTTATGATTTAAAGAAAGGGTAAATTAGACATTTCAGGTATGAAAAAGTGTGGGAGGGACATTTGGCTTTATGACTTTTTTTTGTGGATATAAAGCTATAAAGTGAAGTGTTTAGGGACCCGTCGCCGAATGCCTCAAAAATTAATGGAGTGTTTGGCATCGTGCCATTCGGATGTTCCCATGAGATAAGGTTGTCGAAAACATGTTTGGTATATGTAAGTAAATCACTGTTCCGAATTTTGATCTTATGAGAAGGAATCTTAAAATCTTAACCCGCTGGCATAAGAAAGTTGGAACGGAAAAACTTTATGTTTTTTAGTAAACAACTTGCTAGCACGATTGTTTTTTTTCTTTTCAAAGAATGTTATTTAAAGACTCAAAATTCCCTGACTTATCCTAAAGGTATAACCCATGTTCACAATCTCAAAGAAGGTGACCCCACTTTATAATTCTAAAGGTGGGTCACATGGTCACAATCAGAAAAGGTGAGCCCATATTATAATCTCTATAATGGTGGGACCATATTATAAATCCTATAAATGTGAGCCCTATCTTCTAGTTTCTAAAGGTGGGCATTACGTTGTAATTTCTAAAGGTGGGTCTTATATCCACAATCACAGAAAAGGTGCCCCACTTTATAATTGTTAAAGGTGGGTCATATGGTCACAACCACAATAGGTGGAGCCAAATTGTAAAACCTATGAAGGTAGCCCTACATTGTGAACCCTATAAATGTGCCCCCATATTTGGATTTCTATAAGTGGGCAACGCATTGTAATTTTAAAAGATGGGGCCCGTGTTCACAATTAATAAAAAAGATGGCCCCACATTATAATTCCTATAAATGTCCGCCCACATTGTACGTCCAATGAATGTGATGCCCCATGTTTTAATTTCTAAATTAAGGTGGGCACTACGTTCTAATTTCTAAAGGTCACATGGTCACGATCACAAAAGGTGGCCCTACATTGTAAATCCTATGAATGTGGGCCCCATATTCTAATTTCTAAATGTGGTACCATGTTTAGTTTCTAAAGGTGAGTTCCATATTTACAATCATAAAAAGGTGGCCCCATATTATAACTCCTTAGAGTAAAACTTTCATAGTGTTATCAAACAAGTTCCGTACGGCATATTCTCAATAGAGTAATTTAATATAATTTTGTAAACCAAGTTCTACAAAGTCTAATCTTGGTACAAACCGATCTCAACACAACCTAATCCGAGTACAAAATTTGGAACAACATGAGAACGACGCCATACGGGGCCAAAGTTATTTTGTTCTAATTTTCTTATACCAACGGTTAAGATTTTGGGGTTCCTTCCGGGGACAACAAGATTGGGAAGAGTGAAATATTAACCAAATATGTTTTTTCGTAGCTTCATCTCATGGGAACATCCGAATGGCACAATGCCAAATGCACCCTCATATCCCAAAAAACCAAGTACTTTGCTCTTGCAAAACTTACTATCTGCTGGTAAGTAGAGTCACAGTTCAGCCGCCTATCTAATTGCCATAACTGCGACAGTGAAAATAAATGATAATTTTATTAAAAAAAAAAACGAAGGAGAAGATTTTATGGATGGGTTACTGTTGTTTCAAATGGGCGGTCTGGGTTGATGAACTGATAAGGGACCTAGTTTAAAACCTCTATTTAACTCACCCGAATTGACTCAGCTCGGTAAGTCATATAGTTTAGTCAATTCTCATGGTCAGACTCACCAATTTACTTGTCTGATGTCTCCTTGACCTTCCGAGTCAGGTTTAGTTAAAGTGTTAAATAATGGTATGGGCCACGCCAATTGCGTCCACAAAACAGAGATGTTGTTCCATGTCATTTCAACGTGGCTACTAACAGTTCCATATTCTGAGTTTGGAAATTACCAATTCTCTCCACCAGTATGGTGCTGATGGAAGCTATCTAGGTTACTTAAACTTTGTCGGTCTCCATCCTATACAGGAGCACATCCAAATTTCACTTCAAATAGTCCATACCCCGTTGGGTTGATCATGTATAGAAAATATAACTATACATTTCTTATACGATTTTCCAACGGTGCATCTCACTCATCGAAGTGTACTTTGGGCCTATACCAAACTATCAAAAGGCATATGAGGGAGTTTGATCAAATAAAAGTGAGCCCCAACAGTTAAATAAGGCCTTATCTGCCGATCACCGTCATACAGACTGGACCATTTCTTCTAAGCATAAAAGTGCTCATGGCTTGGGCCAGTCCAAGCCTGACCTGGGCCCATCTACCATTGGTGTTGATTTGGGGTGTGATTTTAGGCCCGTAAATTGGACCCAGGCTTAACTTTCGAGTCTGATAGTTAACGAGCCAGGCTTTTGAACGAAGTATGAATAATGGCACAGCCCATTAGTCCAGGTCTAGGTTTGGCACAAACCAGATGATTTATTTTTTAATGCTCAATCCAAATCATTTGAGCTTAACTAGATACTATTTGGGGTAAATATGCACCTATGTATATATGCATATGTATATGTGTAAATGTATGTATATACACATACATATATACGTATATATGTATATAACTTTTTTTGCGGGGCCCGACTAGCAACCAATCCAAACCTAGCAACCAATAGGGAACCCCTTGATAGTCACTAATCCCAAGGATTGGCACACATCCGAATGGACTGAACCGTTGGATCGAGGGTTGAATATTCTTTTGAATATGAAGCCATTAAACTTGTGGGCCACGGATGAAGGGGTTAGGGTCATGGGTTTGGGGTCAAACTTGATACTTTGGGTGGTCTCACGTAGATCTTTCCATCCCCCTCGGTCCCATCCCAAATGGAGCCCACAATTGGGCCCCACAAAAAAGTTCTCACATAATATGTGAGAACAATTTCCACCTGAATATTACCCAACAATTTCCACCTGAATATTACCCATATATATTTATTTATATATTTATGTGTGTGTATTTCATGGGACCCACATTTAAGCAAACGGATTTGATGGATATATAGTGAGCCCAATCATCACACACATAGGAGATCTGAACTGGATCTAATTGTTTTACATTGTCTCTGCCAATTCAGGGAAGGTGGGTGCAATGTTCAAGGGTATTTTGTGTGGTCTGTCACGAACAAAGACCGGGACCGCGCTAACCAAGGCCTTAATCCGTGACCACGGCTGGCAGGCCAAAAATTTTGCCCGCTCACAATATTTCCTAGAGGTTTCTGCGGTGAGGATTCCACAAACATTGTGCGTCACAAACAAACATGAATAATAAATTTACGGAAGCATGTAGAAACACAAAAAATGCTCAAACAAAGTATATGATCAAACTGAAGACTCATGTCAGAGTGAGAAGCGTAACATAGTATTAGAGTTTAATATTTACCCAACATAAAGTAAATTGATTTGGACATCGATCCCAAAAGACAAGCCAATAAAGGCTAAAACAACCAAGTCCCAAAAGACAAACTCTCTCCCAAAAAGTGATGCGTAGCTCATAGCCCATCCCGACATCGAGATGACGTCGTTGAGCTGTCACTCTCTAGCAAAAGACAGCTCGCCCGCCGCCTCCTCTGGATCCACCTCAATGGTAACGAGGTCTGCAACTGGGCGCCAAAACAAAATGGGTCAGACATGACGGTTTGGCGGGCGAATAATACAGTTAAGGTGGCATGGTAAACATATATACTAAATCACTTTCTGAAAGTAAAACACCTTTGACAATTTAGGGGGTGTTTGGATAAGTGCATTATATAGTATCAAGAAGTTTAAATATTGTAAGATTTCATTATCATAGAATAAAATAGTGTCGTATTATTATATTGCATCACTTATGTTGTTTGGCGATCTTCACAGATTTTAATATACCTTTGAAGTGTTTGACATTTTATAAAAAGAAAAAAACTCATATTATGATGTACCAAATAAGAAATAGATAGAATATAATCAATTAACCAACATAAGACCCACTAATTAGTAATCACAGGTGTTAATAATCATGGTAGGACCGATCTATTGTAAAAGAAATATAATATTAAATTTAAATCATGAGATCCAAGCAATGTTGTTTAATTAAGGTGAGTCCACCAAACATTGGTAACTAATACTATAATACATTTAATGGTGATTATCACAAATGACCCTATCTAGTTTTTTTTTTTATGAAAAATCATTGTGGGACCAATTTGATGTTGGTTGTCATATTAGCACTAGGAGAGCTATCAAATAGTGGGACCCATTTAATGATGGCAAGCGGATAATTACAATCACACAATTCAATCTTGGTAATCATGGGACCCGGCTAATTTTGGTAGTATGGGACCCACCTAATGTTTGTAATCACAATGAAAGCCCCGAGTGTGACATTTGTAGGACCCACCGAACATTGATAATTAACAAGGGTTATGTAGTTGTGATATGGCTATAGTACCCCACATTAAATTTGTAAGCAATGTGGGGTCAATTTAATTATGGGACTCATAAATGTTAGAACTTATAGTGGGCCATTATAATTAATAGTTCCTTATGAACTCTCCAATGGTTTTTACTCAACTCTCCATTTGGATGTAAAAGAAAATTAAAGCTTATTTTATAAAGCTTATCCTTGAATAATGTAATATGAAGGTTTTCGGAAGAAAGTGAGATATTGTAGGATACTTTCTAAGTTCTCCAAACACCTCCTTTTTAGATGAGTAGATTACATTCTAAACTAATAGATAATATAACAAAATCTCTTAAAATATCTAATTTCCAAACACCCCCTTAAAGAGAAATATTTGTGAAACACAGGAATTAAATGGTGGTAATAAAAATCATACTGAACCAAGCTGATAAACAATTAAAACCGATGGTACAAATGGCAACCACACTGAGGTATATTCTCCCATCTCTGAAGTGACAAGAGCAGACAAACAAATAATCGTCTCCATACGAGATGGCCAGGACAGATATATATATATACATATAGCAACCAGTATAGTTGGCATCAAGAATTTATTTAAGGATCCCAGGTTGGATGATCAAACCGACCCGGCAACCTAAGCTTAGTGGTGTCGACCACAAAAATCCGAACAAACTTAAACCATAGAGGGACACATATTTCGAAATTGATGTGGGACTACCCTAAAACAGAAACCATAAATAAATGTGCAAAACTTAACAGAAGGGTAGCCCTATCAAGGTCTCCAAAACGTGGCGGGCCAGAAATAATTTTTCTGAAAGTGTTTATTAGAAAACATGCCAATGTTCAATTCTGGAATGGGATAGTTAGCTGTGGTTAAGTGGCTTACCCAAGGTCGTCTCACTGGGCAATTAGCGTCCAAAATGTCTGATTATAAAAGGGGATTTGGTGCCTCCAAAGTTGTCTGTTATTTGGGACCTCTAAGTGAACAACAAGACTTCTAAATGGACCTAGTATTTCCCAGGTAATTCAAATACAACGATTCCCTTTCTCCTCCTTGAACTCTATGATAAAACACATATTTAGATCCAAGATTCTCGCCCCAAACATAAATGGTCTCCAGGCACAAATACCACTGAAAACTGAGAAGAATAATGCACATAGACTGCGCAATAACAGAACCTGGGCCGCTCGAGTGGAGTTCTCCTCGCTCGAGTGAGCTGTCTAGGGGCTAACTAGCTCGAAAGGGCTGCATGCTCGCTCGAGCGGGCTAGCTTCTGGCTGCTCCTCGTTAGTCGAGAGGTTGACTCGCTCGAGCAGGCTTAATGTTCGCTTGAGCAAGTGTGCTTCTGTCTACTGCTCGTCCGACAGTGGCCTGGTCAGCTCGAGTGGCCTCATGCCTGCTCGAGCAGACGGACCACTGGCTGAGCTCAATAGTTTTGGGAATTCCCTATTTCTTTGAATAGTTTCAGCTCTCCCTTCATTCTCCTCCATACTTACTCCATCCTACACCTGAATTGAGCCCTTCTTAGCTCTAAATAATGCTCCAAGAGGATTCTGCTGTAAATGAAAGGAACAGTGTGTCTTTCCCTACGTTATCGGGTGAAGTCCTGGAACTGCATGGCTACTCAGATATAGATTGGGCCGATGATTTAGACCAAAGAAAGTCAACAACCGGCTATATGTTTACCCTCGGAGGAGGTGCAATTTCTTAGGGTAGCAAGAAACAGACATCTACAGCTATGTCAATAGCCAAAGCCGAGTAGATAGCCAGCAGTACAGCAGTCTAAGAGGCTCTTTAGTTAAAATATCTTCTAACTGATTTGGAATAATTGGAGAAAAAGAGCCCATCCCAATGAACTTTAGACAATACTTCTGCTATATCCATGGTGAATGAGGAAAAGTTTAACAGTCGATCAAATCTAGTTAAGATAAAGTATCACTTCATCAGAGAGAAGGCTAAAAAGAATGACATAGAAACTTTTTATATGCAAGATGAATTCATGGCTGATGCTCTCACTAAGGCTCTACCTACAGAGGTTTTTGCAAGGCATGTGATGCGCATGGGGCTGAGATATATTTGATGTACATGGCATTCGTGCCAAGTGGGAGATTGTAGAAAATCGTGCAGCCCACATGCCACAGGTCCCACTTCAGATCAAGCAGGGCTGATGCCAACAAATAATACAATCCCACTTAATGTAACACTTGATCTGGTCCCACCAATAAGACTCCCAATAGGATTAGTGGATGTGGGTTTCTTGGTGAAGAAATCTCCAATAAGTGTGACTCTTTGAGACTTGTCTATATAAGATAAGGGAGCCCTAGGATTTAAATTATTCCATCACATAGGAGAGATATGAGGCGAAGAGATCCGCGGATCGGAGCTTCCCAATTACCGGAACGCACATAGATCTCCGGCCGCGTGTCGAAGTCTCCGCATCCAAATCCATCACCAAGGTCTCTCAATGGGGTTGCCCATAATCTTGCTAAAATGTCATATTTTCCTAAAACTTGTGTTGATTGGGACAAGAGGTAGTCTGGTAGTTGTTTGCCCGTTGGTGCTGTTGTTTTGTTTGGTCTTTGTGTTGTAAAAAAGGAAATGTATTGCATTTACAAAGTCTCTATTTAAAACAACTAACATTCTTTCGTCAAAAGTCATATCTTAACTCAAACAAAGTTTTTACACATTATATACCACTCCACCTGAATGATCTTGCACATGGACAAAGCCACCAAAATATATACATTATATGACATTTGTACTAGTGTTTTAAGTTTCCTTCTTAAAATCTCATATTCCAAGTAGACCGAAAGATTATGGATTTTGAGCAATTTGTGTGTGTGTGTGTGTGTGTGTGTGTGTGTGTGTGTAAATAGATCCAACCTATGAAACTGTGGGTCACAGTTTTTTTATCCAAATCATTAACATTCTCAGATTAATGGTAACCATCAATATGTTCGATTTCATATCTTTTAAACTTTAATGGATTTTGATAATTTGTGAAATGCATCTGAATAATCCAAATACATTTAAACCACTGAGTATATTCATTAACGCCTGTCAAAAGTGAAATTAGTAATTTGATAAGCCTGATAAAATGCTCAATGATCTTTAATTCTAAATTTCGATTTTGAACTAGTTCTATAATTCTAATCCTATGATTGTACATTGAGGGGACAAATACATGATTGTAATCCCATTCATATCAGCCCCCAAAACTTAATGAAAACCCTCACGATTAAGTCGAAAGATGTCTCATAACTCTATGAATTATATGCCATTTTTATTAAATGCACTTTTTATCAAAACCAAACATATTTTTCTGCTTGAAAAATACAGAAAAAAAAATTTGGGTTTTCAAGCTAAGTTCAATATGGGAGGAGTTTTCTTGTTATGGTTAAGGTTGAATTGTAGAGATCCATATAAATCCACAAGTTGAGGATTGTATTTAAGCCCTATTTGTAAAAAGAAAATGCATTTCGGCCACTAGCTGAAAAGGGATTTTTTGAGTTGGGAAAGGGAGGTGGGGGCTATGGGTTATTTTAAGTAGGGGCTGGGCCAAAATTCTCTTAGGGCCCAAATAGGCTTTTGTCAGTTTTAGTGGGGCAAAAGCCCCCATCCCGGTGAATGTGGGTCCGCCCCTGCCATAACCCACTAGTATATATAGCCCTTTCCTCGAACTAAGATCCAAATTGCCGACAGTGAGAACGTGACTTACCCAAAAAAATGTCGTGACTCAAATCTCTTGATAACGTTAGTCCATAATTAAAGTGTTCCGATACTCATCATTCCAAATATATTCATACCCAATACTTCCTAAGATTAAAAACATCACAAAGAAGTTTTTTTTTTTCAAAACACTCCTCATTGGGCCCATTAAAAAAAATCTGATCCAATAAAAATAAATGGCCCCATATTTTATGGGTCCAATCAAATTTCACTCATTAAAAAGTTTGGCCTAGTTAAAACTTTCATAACCTAGCACTTACTGGATCAATGACAAATTCATGATACGCCTGAATCGACCCATCTTCTACATGTCCTCATTGGGCCCACTTCTATACTATATCCAAACCAATCAAAATAATGGCACCATTTTGTATGAATCTAATTAAATCAAATCTCACTCCAAAAAAGTTGGCACACTTAAGATTTTTATAATCTAGCACTTAGACCCCTCAATATTCATGGGGTCTACGCTAATCCCCGTAAAAAACCTTTAATCAAAATTAAGTATTTTATGACCACTCTACCCAAAAAAACAAAAGTGTTTTATGACCATAAAATATTCATGGGACCCATTTACTAATATGATATTCGACCATTTTTACGGAACACTGTTTATTTATATATATATATATAATTTTTGTTTTATACTCTATGTTCGATTTATTGAAATATTGTTAATACGGGACCACATCCCACCCATTAACTTCTATCTAATACATAAGTTATAGTTTTCATTCTTTTACATTGCAGTTGATTTTAAATTGTAGTTGTTTTGCAGATCAAGCCGTGGGTCCGGGTTAGGCCAGCATCTTCGAAAGTTTTATATAACTTAGTGTTGTTATTTTTTTTTTATTTCTAACAACTAGCCCAACACTATATCATTATGTGCCCACCTAATCGGTCTAAATCTTTTATCTTTCCCTTACCACTTCCTACATCTTGCTTCCTCTACAAAT
This sequence comes from Litsea cubeba, assembly GCA_012931725.1. Classification (NCBI taxonomy): domain Eukaryota; kingdom Viridiplantae; phylum Streptophyta; class Magnoliopsida; order Laurales; family Lauraceae; genus Litsea; species Litsea cubeba. The sequence continues at coordinate 89,382,721 of CM022944.1, read as the reverse complement.
ATTTATTAAATATTTTTTAACATTTTTTCTCTTCACGGGGCCCTCTCACACTAGTTTAGAATAATAATAACAACTACTCTATCAAATTTCAGCCATTGATGCTTCACCAATATTGAGATATTTGTTAAAGAATGTGAACCACTTGATGTTAGTTCTTGGACCTTGTGGGCTTGATATCATGATTCGAACCGTTGGTCCTCTTAGGAATACTAAAAATGACCATGCAGTAAAAAAAAGCCCTAATTTATTGTGTATATCAGAAATTAAAAAAAAAAAGTGACTTTCAGCTGTTGAACATATATACAATAGGTAAAATGGCCTGCATAATCACATGTGAACTTCTAGTCCGCTTTTTCTCTTCATTTTAAGTTTTCTGCCACTAATTAAACTACAATCCAAACCGCTAGATGTCTTCCAATTATCGAAAATAACAACTAGGTCATTGAGCTGTTAATTATTAATAGGTACCGAGAAATTTGTAATTAAAAAAAGAAAAACCATATTTGTGCAATTCTGGAATTCCATTAGCACCTAGATCATATCTGAATCGTTGATCCTCTTAAGAAGGCCGGAAAAGACCGTGGGTCCAAAAACCAGTATCTAATTAACTTTGGGTATCAAGAAATTTATAAAACATCAGGTACCATTGGATGTAAAAAAAAAAAATATTGCGATCAATTTTTATGTTTTAACCACAAACTATATATTTCTAAGACATCTATTTCAAATAAGGCCATTTGAGAGAGAACTGTTTCATACAGTTCTATTTCATATAGATACGATTTGCCAAATAGGGCCTAAGCATAGTTACTTATTCTTGTCTAAGCAATATTACTTGCCTATAAAAAGGAGGCTCCTGTTATGTAGTTAAACACCTTTAGACTCATCAGATACAAGATCAATAAAGTGAGAGTTTCTCCCTCTCGCCCTTTTTAACTCGTCTTTCCCGCAACATTGTCTCTGCTCACGGGTCTCAACTCTCAAGCACAATCCATGACAATAGGTGTGGGAGCAGAAATCATGTCAAACATAGAAGTTGCGAATGATTTATATGTACAAACAATTTGATCAAGGCAACTGTTTCATCAAAGTCCCATTTGCAATCTAAAGCCCTCAAAGTCATACACTCCTCACGAGTACAAATACCAAGATTTTAGTACAGTTTGAGTAATGTAGTTCACTGGGTGAAAAATGTGTAGGCATTAATCATTCCATTGGTATATCTTAATGAAATTTGGACAAAGGATAGGACATAATGTGAGAAGTAATATCTAGCACTGCAGTAGGAATGTGTGACAATCGGTACGGTCACTATTCCCTTGAGATGAAAGAAAAGCAGATAAGTCAATTTTTAATAATAGCAGATTGTATCTATGGGCATAGATCGAATGAAAATCGCCAACTACTTGTACAAATTTCACTTTCTTCTGACATTTTAGGCAGCTAGGCGGAAGGGATGAAAGGTCCCTAATAATCTTAAGAAACCCAATTCCATAAGAAAAGGAATTTTGTACAATCACGTGCTCTTGTTAGAACCTACTGTACTGTATGTACAGTCCTTAGTAATTTGCAAGTAAATGGGTGCGGATCATAATTTTACTTTTTTTCTTCCTTTGGTAAAGAGCTTATGGGCTCTACCTTTGATGTGCTACTGGTCCTACCTACCCCATGAACACCCTTGCATCCAGTCTCAAATGTTTTTATGTGATCCTAACCATAAATGATCAAAACAACAGCGTCAGCGCATTTCCTTTGTTATATCAGTCTCATGTCTCTTTTAGAAACATCCTTCTTCAAATCAAGATCAGTCTTAGATGTAAATATCAACAAAAAATTGGGGTGTTTGGAAAACCCCTAATAGCAAGGTCTTATTTTATGATTTAGACCCGATTTACATATAAGAGTGTGAATTTGGTAAGCCTCTAATTTCATTTTCCATTTCGTAGCTATTTTACAGATTAGAACTTTTGCCTCTTAAAAAAATAATCTATAGCTGGATTTTTTTTACACACTTTTAGCTAAAGAGGATGTAGCAGACAATCAAGATCTACAACTATTTTGGATGAAAATGACCTCATAAACTTTTCAAAATGACGCACATGGTGGATTCTCTACATTGTAGTTTTTAAAAGATGGGCTCTTATTAGCACAATTCCTAGATGTGGGCCCTAATTATTACCTCATAAAATAAGAGCTTTCTCAACAAGATTAATATTAAATTGAAATTTAAAAGTAGAGATTTTGTTTTAGACCGTAATCTAATTACATATTATTAATCAGATTAGAGTTTCCAAATGGCCCTCTACAAAATAAATAAATAAAAAAACACATGAGTGAAACCTCATGAAGGGAGGAGATTTGATGGAGAAAGCATGAAATATCTTAATGAGATTCCTCTCAAACATAAAAAACAACCTTCTTCTTAACAACATTCTTAATCCCTCTCAGCTAGTAAAGAGAAATAAATTATACCTACCTCCATGAGAATGAAAGTCATGCATGAAGATCCCTTCAATCGATGGCTCCCTTTCTTGAGGATTTACTACACTCCTCTACTATGCTTTCCCATGTGATATCAATGGGGCATCAAAATATCAGTGCAGAGATGAGCTCTGTTCCCATTATGGAATGATCTTTAAATTCAATTCTAGATAAGCTCAAAAGTCAGTAGACAAGACTCTTAACATGATTAGAGATATTCTTTTAGGCTAAATTACATCCATAAGATAAACGATAAATATGGAATTATCTTACTTGTGGCTATCCAAGTCGGGCCCTTATCTAGTTGTGTGGTAATTTGGGTCATGCTTCTAAAAATTAAACATTCTTCAACTTGGTCCATATGACCACACTTCCAGAAATCCAACATACCCATCACTCAATCAAAGTAAAATCTCCCTCCAAACCCCTCTCTATACTAAAATTGAAGAAGAATTGTGAAATCCACTATGGCTATCAAAGAACCTCCGAGAAAGCTGGGTTAAAGTTGGTACATAATGTCAAAGGTAATATCCAAGGGTTTTGTTCTAGTGAGAACTGTTCTTCTTGAGTCACCATGAGAACTTTTTGTGGGGCCCATCTAGGGAAGGGAATAGAGGGGATGGAAAGATCTATGTGGGACCACCCTAAGTCTCAAGTTTGATTCCACTCCCATGCCCCATAATGCCTTCATTCATGGCCCAAAAATTTAATGACTTCATATTAAAATAAAATTCGACCATTCATCCAACGGCCCAATCCTTTTGGATGGGTGACAAATCTCAGGACTAGTGACTATCAGGGGGTCCCTGTTTATGCTTGATTTGGACTGGTTGCTAGGTGGGCTGTACCAATAATTCTCACGGAAGCACGGTGAGCACTGATTCTCACTTGAATATTTTCCAATATCTAATACAAGAATAGAATAAAAACATCTTAAAATGGGTACGGTTGTTACGTGCCAGTCACTTTTCAAAGAACAAGGTGGGTGGGTGGCTGTTGTGTTATTTTTGGGTATATGGGTCGACCACATAATTGCATGTTTCACAAGCTAACGCATGCCAATATATGGCAATTCATTTTCAGCATATTACATGAGTGGCTTGGACTTTCTAGCATCGGAGCCCATTGCATGGATTGGCTCATCCTGTCATGCTCCACTCGTGGGACTTAAATTATGTGCACAAATAACAACTATTGTATAATAATCATTAAGACCACTGGATGTACGAAGGTCATTAAGACAATTCTGTCTTGGAGGGACAGAAGCCCATCCCAATTGCAATGGGGAGGCCTTGTTCATGTTTGCAATTGCAATGTGAGTCATTCTTGAACCTCTTTCCCTGTCATTTTTAATTTTTATTTTTTAATTTTTATTTTTATTTTTTTGTGGAAGAGCTTATTGCGGAAAGTGATTCACATCTTCCAAGGATTACACTAATAAAATCTAGGCATGCTCAATGGCCAAGCTAGCGCAAGCCTGATCCTAGCCCAACCTAGTTTGGGCCGTGCTTGAATATATGATATAGGCCCGTTTAATATTTGGGTTGGGCTAGGGTTAGGTCATAGAAAGCCCATACCCGAATAAGGAATGCTTGAAATAGATGAATATTTGTCCAATTATTTCTAAAATGCCTAGCTCGGCCTGGCCAGATTGACTAAATGGGCAGTCTCAAGCCAGACACTTGCGGCCATGTTGAGCTTGGGCTAGATTACATGCTTGCGTTTCTAAAGTTAAGTTGATCCAAGATATGCCTCCATTGGGCATGACTCGGCCATGAACACCCCTAATAATCTTAATCTTTTAATATAATTATACAATTACGGGTAAAATAATGGATCTATTAATCTGATCTAAACCCGCTAACCGGACCCACAGTCGACCATGTTGGACCCGTATAACTTGACCCTCATCTTATGAAGGTCGGTCATGGGTCAATCAAAAGTGACCCGAAATAAAATGGGTCGGGTTATAGTTGACCAAGTAACTAGCTTGACTTGAGAAATTCCTACCTATCAAATAAAGGAAACGAAAAAAAGTAAGTAACCTAGGCACTCTCGCCGGGCTAGTGGAGGGCTGATCCTAGCCCAGCCAGGTTTGGGCCAAGCTTGAATTAATAATCTTGGCCCATTTAATATTTGGGCAGGGCTTGGGTTAAGTCATAGAAAGTCCAAGCCTTAATAAGGAATACTTGTAATTTAATAATTATTTGTCCAAATTATTGTTAAAATGCCTTGCCAAATTGACCAAATGGGCAAGCTCAGGCCTGATACTTACGACCCGTGTCGGGCACATGCTTATATTTCTAAAGCTAAGACGAGCCAATAAATGCCCCCACTGGCCTGACTCGACATCCCTGAATTAAAAGCCCTCTTGTCTGGATGCATTAAGTATCTCACTCACTTTCCTTCAAGGGAGCAAAACTTGATTGTGGGGCCTATATTTTTAAGAGAAAATTAGCGAAAGGTCCCACATAGAGGTCTTGTAATGCCTCAAGTCCATTAACTTTTCCTCTAAGGCCCGTAGTCCAGGTAGCTTGAACATATTTCAGCGAGAGGTCCGTCACCTCTAGACGAGAGGTCCCTAGATTCGCCACCTCATACATTTTCACGACTGATTTGCCCTTTCAACTGTTTAGGCATGAAATCTTTCAACTGTTTAGGCATGAAATTTTGAATTTTAAAAATTCAAATCACCCATTCCCCCTCGTTCGTTCTCTCTCATTTCACCATCTGAAGTTGAAGTTGCAGAAGGGTCATGGGCTACCTGCACCATCTGAAGTTACAGAAGGATCATGGGCTCTGCTGCACCATCAAAACGGTGAGAGGTCTGTGCGTCAATAGAAGAAGAAGGGGTGATCGGATCTGATAGCATGCCGGAAGGGTTGCTCGCGGATCTTACAACACGCCAGAAGGGGTGATCGGTCCATCGGAGAGGGGGTGATCGGATCTTCAACAAGTCTCTACTTGCTAGCGGTTCTGTGCGTCAATATAAGAAGAAGAAACAGAGGATGGGAACTCTTGATTCTTGCCGTTGTCATCGCCTGATTTTGCTCCCTTCACCGAAGCAGAATAGAGACCATAATTATGTTTTCTCTATTACAGAACGGAGAAGAGATAGATTGAGTTGGGTTTTGTTCTCGGCTGGAACCCACATCGCCGAGCACAGCACGCCGGAATCGCCGCCACTGCCTCACGGGGATCGCATGTCCGTCGTCTGTTGCCATGGTAGGAGAAGACATCAGGGCCTATTATTCTATTCTGGTTGCAGAACAGAATGGTTGAAGAAGAATAAGATCACACATTCTTCATTGGGTCATCGAATGGGCCCCATTGTGAAGTTTCTCTAAGTTTTTATCAAGTTTATCAGAGTTTTAACAAATTTATCTGAGTTTTCCATTGTCTGTCAAATTTATTTGAGTTTTATGCAAATTTATCTGAGTTCTGAAATAATTTTTACTGAGTTCTAGACAAATATATCTGAGTTTTTAGCTAATTTATCTGAGTTCTGGGATAAATTTATCTAAGTTCTGGACAAATCTATCCGAGTGTGTGGCAAATGTATTTGCATTTTTTAAACATTTATTTGGATCTTTTGAAATTGATTTTCATCTTTTGAAGTTTATTTGGATCTTTTGAAATTTATTTTCTTTTTAAATTGATTTTCATCTTTTGAAATTTATTTGGATCTTTTGAAATTTATTTGAGTCTTTTTAAATTGATTTTCATCTTTTGAAATTTATTTATATTTTTTAAGATTTATTTGGATCTTTTGGAATTTATTTGCATATTTTTAAATTTATCTGCGTTCTTTTGAAATTTATTGCATTTTTTGAAATTATTGGAATTTTTGAATTTATTTGCATTCTTTCGAATTTATTTTTGTGTTTTTCAAATTTATTTGCATTTTTAATTTTATTTACGTATTTTGAAATTTATTTTTATTTTTTGAAATTTATTTATATTTTTTGAAATTTATTTACATTTTTTAAATTTATTTAGATCTTTTGAAATATATTTGGCCAATTAAATGGTAGTTGACCATTATTAATGGGATATCGCACCAATCATGGGATATGATTTAAAGAAAGGGTAAATTAGACATATCAAGTATGAGAATGTGTTAGAGGACCTTTGGCTGCATGACTTTTTTTTTTTTTTTTTGTGGACTATTTGCAACAAAGTTATACTATGAGGGACTTCCGACCAAACGCCCCTATTTTTAAAATCAAAATTGTTTAAAATAGACAGCCCATTCTTGCATAAAATTTATCAAATTTTACTCTAATAGAAGATGGTCCAACTATAAGGTTATGTCGTTACACCCTATTACTCATATACTCAATCTTATGGTGGGGCCAACTCTAATTAGAGTCAATGTTAGGGACATGTTACAAGCTGGTCAAACTGCAAGGTTATGTCTTTACACCTTATTAATCAATCAATCAATCTTATGGTGGGGCCAACTCTAATTAGAGTTAATGTTAGGGACATGTCATAAAAAGATAGGGCATCCATTTTAACCGGTTCAATTCAGTTAGTGAGCCTCAATGTGTTGTTCAACTTCCTTCACTCACATGAGACGTGTATCACACAAGTTATCCAAATAATTATGAAAGTCCTCTTTCTTTCTTTCCTTCCATAGAAACCATGGATATGAAATGCATAAAATGTTCATGTCGATATGAAGTCCAGTTTTAGCCTGGAAGTCTTGCCTTCGAATCCATTTAAGGCCTCAACCGATACATAGGGCTAGTGGGTTGTTCTATGTATCCGTAGGTTTAGCAATGATCCTCCGAAGGAAGGTCGGCGGGTTCCTATGTTATAAAAAAAAATGGAGATGGGGAGAGTTTAGGAGTGACCCACAGATTTGGAAGAAATTACAGATCAGACTCTTAATTGTGTGAAAGTCGCATCTTTATATGAGTCCGGTTGGGTTATATGAGTGTAGTTGGGTTGACTCGCCTTACGTACGGGTTGAGATTTCCATACCCACTTTAAACACTAGTCGGATATGCATGGGTTGGCTTTCAACCAGAATAAAACCTAAACAACCCAACCCATGTTCACCTGAATGGACCTTTTTGCCACCCCTAGGCTATGGACAGTACAAGAAAGTTGGCATTTTGCCACAAAATTTTTCGCGGCTAAAGGTTTTAAAGTCGCCACTAAAAGTTTTAGTGGCAATATTTTTCTCGCGGCTAAGCTGTCGCTAATAGTGCTGTCACTAATTATTTTAGCCACAATTTTCAAGTGTCACAGCTAAATGTTAAAGTTTTAGCCGCAACACTAAAACTGTCACAAAAAGTCTAATATTTAGTGACAAGATTTATCGCCGCTAATTAAAAAAATAATTGCCACTAAAATTATAAAGTCGCCACTAAAAAAAAATATCATAAGCACAAGAATGCGGAGTTTTAGCGGCGACTTGTAGTCACAGCTAAATATTTAACTTATAGTTGCAGGTACAAGTCGCCGCTAAATATTTAACTTTTAGCTACAACTTATTGTTGCCGCAAAAAACTAAACTTTTAGCCACAAGCACAAAATTGACACTAAAAGTATTAGTTATAGCAGTTTTAACGGTATATTTAGTGGCGACTTATAGTCGGCAGCTAAAAGTTCAAGTTTTAGTGGCAACTTGCTTCATACTTATACTAGCAACTTGTTGCTGAGACTAAAAGTTTTTAATTAAAAACAAATAAAATATAATTTTAATTTATTAAATTTAATTTCTTTCCATTTATCTGCTTTTCACGAACCTGCTTAATTATACAAGATGAATACAGTAAAATCTCCAACCACCATCAGGTATTGAAACATAACTTCAAATTCAAAATCATTAAGTTCCAATGTATTTAATTAGTAAAAGTTAAGTCTACATCATCATAATAAAATAAAACCTCAAATAAAATATAAAAGATTATGATCTTGGGCTTTTGACCAGTTATGAATCACATCGGAATTTGCCCTCTATCTTTAATTGCTGGAGGAGTGTGGTGAATTAAGACTTTACTGAAACTTGCATCTCATGCACCTGTCCTTGCTGTGAGGCAACCTGGGACTCTAGGGACTCTAGTCGTAAAGCCATCTCTCTTTTCTCTTTTTCCATCTCCTCGAAGAGCCATCTTTTATCCTCCTCAGCTCGCCTCTTGAACTCCTCATTCTCCCTTTCTAGTTGCACACGGATCCACTGCCCAGCTGTACATGTCGTGGGCTTTGGACCAGTCCCACGGCCACGTATATATGCTGATCGCTCTGGTCTAAGCACTACCTCAAACCTCCCAGTCTCTGAATTGCCAAAATCTGCTCCGTTAGAGTTTTTGATAAATGCATTAAAGTCAGCACCTTCATCAGATTGAGTATCCTGGCAAGCTGTCTCTGTAACTGCCTTTTCAGTGTCAGCACCTTCATCTTCCCTTGGCGGGTAATTTGCATCAATCGATGGGTTTTTGCGAAGAACTTTTTTCATGTGTTGCCTCCTATTATGGGAACTGTAGAAAACAGAGTTAGTGGAAACAAACTAATCCAGGAACTGGATAAACAATTATAGCATATTAAGTTAATGCCAAAAGAGACAAATACATATTTCTAAAATATATACATGGATATTTCTAAAAGATTAGGGTCTTGCTGGATTATGGGCACTACAATCCAAGAATTCAACTCGACATGACCCCTCGGTCCTGCTCCGAGTCTAATGAATCCAATTTCAAGTCATTCTGGCAATGATGTTACACATGAAATCTGCCATCATTAGAAAATATGAAACATAAATTGGAATAAAGTTGCAACTTAAACCAACCATGGGCCATGGCTTTGGGTCAATTGGTTGAGACATGGGCTAATGTAAGTCCCATGTCTGCAGGCTATATCATGGTTTGAGCATGTCGGAATAAGGGTGCATATGTAAGAAAGCCATACTAAAATGGTTTATATTTATTTCCTACTAATGAATGTCCAATGATGTGAAAGCTATCAAGAAAATGTGCATAAATTTAGGTTCAGTAGACTGCAAGTGCCCTCATCCAGAAACAACAAAAAATAATGTCTTAATATAATAGAAACTGATTTGGGTGTCGCTCCTATGATAACAATTTCCAAAAGAAAGAGCTTAAAACAATGGACATTGTCTCCTAAAATCAATGGCGCACATAGCCTAAAACCAGTAGTACGTACTTCATTTTGATTGGTGGAAAATAATGCATTAGAGGAAGAACTCATAATGAAAAATTACGCTCCTGCATTCTGGACGGAATGAAAAATTAAAACTTACAGGCAGCATCACATAAGCTGGAACATTTGGAGTGCTAGCAAAATCACGCGCCTGCGTTCTTGGAGTTATGTCCATTACCTAGATAAATAAAGGGAAAAGAATGAGGAAGGCATATCAGAAAATTTGGTGATAGCGCATCAAAATGCTCAATGTAAATACAAGCAGAACTTATAATAGATGGTCAATGGAGGAGAGAATCATGCAACTTTTGAAAAATAGGAGCACCTTGGGATCTTCAAACGTGAAGTGATATGGAACATAATCTATTCAAATTGTTACTATCATAATTGTTTAGGCGTTTATACAGACAACTGTGAAAAAATACAGATCAATGGACAATGGTGATTTCATTACATCAAGATGACACCTAAAACCATGTGTCCATAAATCTTTCTCATTTGGAACTAAGAGCCTATCAAATGAAAAAAAAAAGGGTAAAGTTTCATTCAATAAAAAATGAGGATTGAATGCGAATATACAAAAAAAAAATAAAACCATTAAATAACCTTCCCTTTTGTGAAAATTCAAAAGCCTAGGCCAATTGAGTGGGTGCTCATGGCCCCCCGTCTCTTCCCCACCCAAATCCCCACTCTAATTTCCAATTCCAGGCCTGAGGCTGAACAAGCCCAAATGAAATTGGGTTTTCGTGCTGGACATGAAACATTGACTTGGGCTCATTGAGGGCCTAGTCAACAAGTGAACTCATCTCTACTTTCTGACCTTCAATTAATGAAGCAACCACTGAAGGCGAATATTTTGTTATATCCTTCTGCTCTGTTTTTATTTATTTATTTATTTTTACTTGTCCTCAGCAACTGCCTATTTCTTAATTCAGATGAGCCTCTTTCACACACCCCTTCCTCTCTCTCTCTCCCAATGGAATCAAAGGATCACGCCCTAGAGGCTTCTTCCTCTGCAACAAGGTGAGATCCCTCTCTCTCTCTCTCTCTTCTCCACTTTTTTAAATCAAATCCATCAACCCAGATCTAATTCTCAACAATATGCAATATCTTAGTACTATTTGTCAATCAACTTTCTTCATTATGGAACTATTCTGATTGTCATAATTCAAACCCCGGAAAAGTGTGGATGGACCCAAACTGTCCCCTTTGGTTCATTAGGAGATATTCTTTCCACTCTCCACCTTGATACTTTCTTAAAAAAAGGTAGTTACAGAAAAGAAAGAGTGCAAATAATAATTCAATGAAATTCTTGATCGGCCTTTAAAATCCAATTTTGTTCCAATATGAAAAAGAGATCTTATGTTATACTACTCAACTCTTACGGTGTCTGCCAAAAAATTCTTAGGAATATTGATGTTAAGTGAAGTTGCAGATGGCGGTCCAAGGAGACTGGCGGTTGTCACAGTTGCAAACAAGGGCATTGGGTTAATTTAAAAAAAAAAGTGAGGTGATGAGGTATAATTATGGAGATGCTTTGGCTAAACAATCATCCTCAGCCTTGTTGGATGGTGATGGAACCTTTGCTCTGAGTCTCAGTTACTTTTGAATCATCATTGTCAAAATGTATGTGGATCTGAAGTTTCAATCAATTCATAGCAAAATATGAATGATTTCATCGTTGAATTTGAACGGATTTGGTTGATTTAGGAATTACTTGGGACGATCTAATTAAATGGAGAACATTAGAATCGCCCGGGTGAGATTTGGGCCAGGCAAGGGGGTGGATTGGTCACGACGAGGTTGGTATAATTAACCACAACCGGTCCCCTGCAAGAAGATTGCACTCGCTGATCCCTCTCTTGTTGTATCATTTTCCTTGTAAATAGACTACACAGTTGATAATTTTCATATGTTTTGTGAAGCTCCTATCACAACAATAATATAGACCATGCCTTATTAATTTTTTATCCCATCATTAATTTAAGACCTTCACATACTCATGAAATAGAATTGGAATATGATGTAAAAACAACTCGTAAACTATGACTACTCATTTTGAAGAGATTGTTAACTAAAAAAAAAAAGACCTTAGTTACAGAAAAACCATTCAAATGATTTTCTGAAGACATCTTAATTTTTTTTGAAAAGAAAGACAAACTTTCTATTCAACATTGAAGTTCAAACTTACCCAAGATTGGGCACGAGAGAAAGAGAAAGGGGAGAGACAAAGTGCAATGGTCGCAAGAAGGCAAAAGAAGCAATCATCATCCAGAAACAAACCAAATTAGACCAAGGTGGTCAAAGATTTTTCACAACCTTCTTATTAATATCGTGATGAAAGCTCTAAATTTTAAGAAACATCCTAATATTCTCCCAAGACAATGAAATCCCGAGAATGAGATTTGTTACAATGGTCAATGCAACTCCACAAGGTTTAAGGGGGTCACTTCGTTCAGCAAGGATCACCTAAGGCCTGATTGATAACTCATGAAAAACAAACCTATCCTTACCAAACCATCAGCCAAAGTTTCGTTTATACACCTCTATGATGTATAACAATGCCGTGGAAGGTGAAGGTGAATATGATGAATAAAACTCCCTACGACTATGTGGTATAGACCTAACCCACCATATCCAGTTTTTTTTTTTTTTTTTTTCTAGATTTCTCAACTTCACATTTAAAAAAAAAAAAAAATTTCTTCCATACAAATCCTAAATGTTTAATCACTAGAATTTCTTATTTTCTTGGGATCTTATTTTATCCTTATTTTTCTTATCATGCCATTGCATCTCCAATAAAGAAAAATTAAGTGTCAGCCATATCCTTAGATGCCCTCTCTTCTAGAAAAAGAAAATTTGTATCTTGGTGGAAAAAGAGAGCAGATACAACTTCAAAAGATAATAAGAGCAAAATAAGGTGATCAGATGAGTTACTTTCAACAGTTGTTTTATTATGCGGAAAGGAAAAAAAATTAAGGCAAACCCTCTAATTAAGACAATACCCACAACAAACATGTATTGATCCAACAAGATTAAATATAGAACAGATGATTTTAGCACAACACGAGCATTTTCTTCACATGTAAGCTGACTTCATCCGATATTTCTCCAATCCAATTAAATCAAACCAAAAGTAGAAAAATAGAACATACCCAGATGAGATTCATCGAAATAAGAGAACACCCAGAACTGGGATTTCATTGATTTCAATAATATTGCATGGGAAATCACGAGATTTGGATAGTGTGTGGGGAAATTTCCAGAGCTACAGGATTAAGCTAATCACAGCCATCAGACGGGTCTAAGCATTCTCACGTGCCATCCGCGTGCCATCTACGTGGCACCGATCTCATCCCGGCTACCAGGGCGGAGGCCTTGGCCGACATCAAACATCTCCAGGCCACAAGCGCCGAACTGGACCACCTCGGGCATCATCTCGGCAAAGAGTCCATCTCGGCAAGGCCACCCCGGATGCCATCTCAGCAAAGAACCCTACCTCGGCTAAAGCTACCTCGGCTGAAGAAGCCAGGACAGTAGCCGAAGCAAGAAAGAACCTTCGCTTGGGCCCCTCATCCCCCACGTCATCAGACACGTGGAGGGATAGGGTCACGAGCTAGTGGGACAGACGCGACATCCAGCCGCCCACTATCTTCACCAGATCGCCACATGGCAGCATCCAGCGGCTGAGGCCACATCAGGGCAAGGCCCGAGGGCAGATCCGCTGGAACTCCTACCGCCAAAGGCGCCCAACACAATCTGGCCCAACAAGACACGCATTTAATGCAATGTGGGCTGACCCGACTAGCATTAAATGCTGAGTGGGCCGGATTAGACTGCATTTATTACTTTGTGGGCTGATCATGACTTCCCAGTCAGATCATAGGACCCACACCAAGATATTCTCTGAGGGATACGATCCAAACCTCTATAAATAGACCTTCGAACACCATGCAAGGTACGCACATTATTATTCACAGAGCCCTTACTCTGTCTCTCTTCTCCCTCTCTTCCATCGTTCCAGTTCACATACTGACTTTGGCATCGGAGAGCCTTGCGCCGCCCAGGCCAGGGTCCTCTGACCGTTTGCTTCTCCCTTTCAGGCTCTCGGACGGCATCCAGACATTCCAGACACCATCATCTTCCCGGATAAGTCCTGTAAGGCACCCTCTTATTGTGGGTCATAATTTTCTGCACCTACAATTGGCGCCGTCTGTGGGAAAGCAATATCCCAGCCTTCCCAATCTTCTCCAAACCTTTCCAAACTATCTTTCTTAACCTCATCTTCTCAGAAGCCATGCCTCCGAAAGCTAAGAAGGGCGTGGAATCCTCAAGAGTAGCGCTCGAGCTGCCACCACCGCCAACGGACGTCCCTCCGCAAGGACGCTCCCGCACGGTGCATGGCACGACTGCAGGCGAGGGCCGCCTGGGCTCCCAACTCTTTGTCGAGATCCCTTTCCAAGAGGGAATCGAGGCCTCACTCTCAGCGGACGAGATCCCGCCACCCAGACGCGATGAGCGTCAGCATCAGCGTCCTCGGAAGGACAAAGCCGTGGCCGTAGGAGAAACGCGCCACGCTCGACCCCCTGGGGAGGTTCCTGAAGCTGCCCTCCTCCAGAAGCAACTCCAGAGGCAAGAACGGATGATTCGCGAGCTCCAGCAGCAGCTGAGGGCAGTGCAAACTGCCTCCTTGAGGGAGGTCTCTGAGCCCCAAGGGAAAAAGAAGGACGCTCCCAGCAGGGCAGCCCAGCCTCCTCGTGAAGACCTCAGACATCATCTGGACCAGAAACGGGGCCAGATTCGTGACGAAGGCTCGAGCAACAGTCGAAGTCACCATAGCCGCGATGGCCGAACTCATAGCCATCGTAGCCCGAGCCATCCCAAGCGAAAGCACCGGGCTCCGACTCCAGAGAAGGACGACGAGCAAGAGCAATTTGACAAACGTGTCAGATTGGCTCTCCAGCACAACCTGGACATGCGGGACCAGAAGCAGATCTGCGGTCACGTCGATCTGGGGGGCTCTCCCTTCACGAAAGAGATCGAGCGCACCCCCTTGCCCAGGAAGTTCTCCGTCCCGCGGTTCGTCCCCTATGACGGACTGTCCGACCCATCTGCACACCTCCGACACTTCTCCCAGAAGATGTCCATCTGGGGAAACGAGGGTCACCTAAACTGCAAGATCTTCTCCTCCAGTTTGGGCGACCTCCCCCTGAAGTGGTTCTGCTCCCTCCCGGAGCAGTCAGTTTCCAGTTGGAAGGAGCTCCAGCTCTCCTTCCTGAAGAAGTTCCAAGCATACACCGTCGTCCCCAAGAAGGAAGGGGACCTCATCGCCCTGAGAATGAAGCAGGGCGAAACTCTCGCCAAGTTCACCCACCGATTCTGGGCGATCTACAGCCAGATCGAGGGCGCAAGGGAGGGGATATCCATCTACGCCTTCCAGCAAGCCCTGATCCCCGGCAGTGACTTGCGAAAGGACTTGGCCGGGGACACCCCAGAATCCATGTCAGAATTGATGTCCCGGGTAAAGCGCTTCATCGCCCGGGAGGAAGATGAGATCCGAGCCAAGGATCAGGACGGGCATCCAGAGCCCGAATAGAAGAATGACCAACCTCGGCAGAGAGGTGGGAGGCCCTCCCAGAAGCAGGAGTCCAAGCGGGACTGGGTCTCCAGTTTGGCAAAGCCTCCGTCGTCCAGGTCTGGGGGCAATTGGAAGCCCAGACCTCCCTCCAGCGCCAGTCAGAGCGTCAATGTCGTCTTCAAGGAGCCGATCTACCGCATCCTGGCCAAGATCAAATCCGAGCCGTTCTTCAAGTACCCTCCGCCCCTGAAGAGTGAACCCACCGAAGGCTCCCGGAGCAAGCTCTACTGCGCCTTCCATAAGGGCAACGGGCACAGGACTGGAGAATGCAGGACTTTGCAGGGGTATCTAGAGAAGCTGGCCGAACAGGGCCACATCCAAGAGTTCGTCAAGGCCGGTGATGCCGGCGGCAGCGAGGGCCGGGTTCACCAGAACGCAGCCCAGGCTCCAGACAGCGAGGACTCAGAGAAGATCATCAACGTGATCCATCTGGCGTCCTCAGCCCCCACTTCCTCATCCCGGGGAAGCTCCCAGACCCGTGCCGAAGCCAGGCGGGCTTCGCACGAGAAAGAAGTGATGAAAGCCGACCTCGCTCCGGCACCCAAGAAAGCCCGCCGCGACAGACCAGCCATCTCGTTCTCAGATCAAGATCTAGAGGGAGTCCAGGTCCCTCACAACGACCCCCTGCTCCTCACCATGAAGCTCAGAGACTTCACCGTCAAGAGGATCCTCGTCGACTCCGGCAGCTCCTCCGAGGTCCTCTACTACGACTGCTTCAAGAGGATGAAGCTCTCCGAAGCAGACCTCACGGAGGTCCGAGCACCCCTGCTAGGGCTGTCCGCCACACCAGTCTACCCCAAGGGTAGAATCACCTTGGAAACCCGAGTTGGCGGAGCCTCCGTGTCGGCCGACTTCCTGGTTGTGGACGCCCCTTCTCCCTACAATGTCATTCTGGGCAGAACGTGGCTCCACAAGCTAGAGGCAGTTCCATCTTCCTTCCACCAAAAGCTGAAGTTCGTCCACGAGAACGAAGAAGGCAAGATGGAGGTAGTCACAGTGAAGGGAGACCAGCAGCAGGCCAGGCAGTGCATGCTGGCCGCTGTCCCAGCAGTGAAGGAGCCAGAGCGCGTCAACCTGGCCGAGTTTGAGAAGGGCCTCGACGAGATCGGCAGGGACCCTGAGAAGAAGAGCATCGAGGACCTAGCCGAGGTCAGGCTAGACCCGGCAGACCCAGACCGTTTCTTCCTGATCGGCACCCAGCTGTCGGACGAAGAAAGGGCCGAACTCTCTCGGTTCTTGATGCAGAATGTGGACGTCTTCGCTTGGAGCCCAAGCGAAATGCCTGGGGTCGACCCTGAGGTCATGTGCCACAAGCTCAACGTCGACCCCGACCACAAACCAGTAGTGCAGAGGGCCCGCAGAACCGGGCTGCAGCAGACAGATGCGGTCGTCGAAGAGGTCGACAACCTGCTAAAAGCAGGGGCCATCCGGGAAGTCCAGTACCCGGTATGGCTGGCCAACACGGTGGTGGTCAAAAAGAAAACTGGGAAGTGGAGAGTGTGCGTGGACTTCACCGACCTGAACAGGGCTTGCCCTAAGGACATTTTTCCCCTCCCGAAGATTGACCAACTGATCGACGCCACCGCCGGTCGCGACCGAATGAGCTTCCTTGACGCCTACCGAGGCTATCATCAGATCCCTCTCTACGGGCCCGACGAGGAGAAAACCTCATTCATCACCCCCCGCGGCACATACTGCTATAAGGTGATGCCCTTCGGGCTGAAGAACGCGGGGGCGACATATCAGCGCCTCGTCACGAAAATGTTCCAGGCCCAGCTCGGCCGATCGGTAGAGGTGTACATCGACGACATGGTCGTCAAATCTGTGCGCTCCAGCGACCACCTGGCGGATCTCGGCCAAGTCTTTGAAATCCTTCGCGCCTACAAGCTCAAGCTCAACGCTTCCAAGTGCGCCTTCGGCGTAGCCTCTGGCAAGTTTCTCGGCAGCTTGGTGACGCGGAGGGGGATAGAGGCCAATCCAGACCAGATCACTGCCATCCAGGACATCCAGAGTCCCTCCACCACAAAGGAAGTTCAAAAGCTTACAGGAATGGCCGCAGCACTCAATCGCTTCATCAGCCGCTCATCAGATAAGTGCAGGCCTTTCTTTCAGCTGCTTAGAAAAAATTTGAAGTTCCAGTGGACCCCCGAGTGCGACCAGGCACTGGCCGCACTCAAAACTTATTTGATGTCACCCCCATTACTCTCCACCCCAACTCGGGGGGAGATTCTGTATTTATACCTTGCGGTCTCGGATCACGCAGTGAGCTCCGTCCTCATCAGGGAGGACGAGGGAGTTCAAAAGCCGATCTATTACACGAGCAAGACCCTGCTCGATGCCGAGACCAGGTATCTCCTATTGGAGAAGCTTGCGTTGGCTCTTGTCACCGCCTCCCGCAAGCTCTCCCACTATTTTCAATCCCACACCATTGTGGTGATCACGGAGCACCCACTCCGTTCATTGTTCAAGAAAGCTGACTTTTCAGGGCGCATATCAAAGTGGGCAGTTGAACTGGGGCAGTATGACATTCAGTACCGTCCCCGAACTGCGATCAAAGCCCAGATTCTGGCAGACTTCATAGTCGAATTCGCCTCCCCCAACCCGGCTCCGACCCAGCTCGGCACGGCACTGGGGGGCACAGGGCAAGAGCCAGTAGAAACAGAAGCCCAGCAGTCTCCCACCTCGGCATGGAAGATCTTTGTCGACGGGTCGTCCACCTCCAAGAGAGCTGGCGCCGGCATAGTTCTCCAATCGCCAGAGGGACTGGTCATAGAGCAGGCTTTCACCCTCGACTTCAAAGCGACGAACAATGAGGCAGAGTACGAAGCACTGATTACAGGGTTGAACAGCGCCCGAATCCTCGGAGCCCAGCACCTGGAGATCTTCAGCGACTCTCAACTGGTAACTAGCCAGCTCGCTGGAGACTACCAGGCCAGGGACGACAGGATGGCGGCCTACTTAGCCCTGGCAAAAAAGCTACTCTCCCAATTCCAGAAAGCCGAGGTCAGGCAAATATCCCGAGATACTAACACGCATGCAGATGCGCTTGCAAACCTGGCCTCCGCTGTTGAAGCAGGAAAGAAGAGGACCATCGAGGTCGGGTCAGTATCAAGGTCAAGTCTAGAACTCCAGTCATCTCGGCTTGTCCTCTGTGCTGACCTCGGCCCCAGCTGGATGGATCCAATCGTCGCCTACTTGAAGGATGACCAGCTCCCCGAGGACAAGACTGAAGCCCACAAGATCAGGCTCAAGGCAGCCCGCTTTTGGCTCTCTCCAGAAGGCAAACTCTACAGGAAGTCCTTCACAGGTCCATACCTCCAATGCGTCCACCCGACCAAGGTGGACGACTTCCTGTACGAGATTCACGAAGGTATCTGCGGCAGCCATATAGGAGGTCGGTCATTGGCCTACAGAGCAATCAGCCAGGGTTACTGGTGGCCCTACATGCAGAAGGACGCCCAGGTCTACGCCAGAAAATGTGAGAAATGCCAGAAGTTCTCCCACTCCCTCCATCAGCCAGCGCAGGATCTGAGCCCCCTCTCCAGTCCATGGCCCTTCGCTCAATGGGGCCTGGACATTGTGGGGCCCCTTCACCGAGCTCCAGGGAACAAGAGATGGCTGATAGTGGCTACGGACTACTTCACCAAGTGGATAGAGGCTGAACCGTTGTCTTCCATCACGGACAGGGACTCCAGGAACTTCGTCTGGAAAAAACATCCTCACGAGGTTCGGCATCCCCCGGACCCTGATTTCAGATAACGGGACTCAGTTCGATTCCAAATCCTTCAGAGATTTCTGCCAAGAGCATGGCATCAGAAACCATTACTCCACCCCGGCATATCCACAGAGTAATGGCCAGGCAGAAATCTCCAACAAAGTGATCCTGGACGGCCTGAAGAAGCGACTGGACAAGGCAAAGGGCAGATGGACAGAAGAGCTTCCGAGCGTGCTGTGGGCGTACAGAACAACTCCAAGGAGGTCCACCTCGGCGACACCATTCTCTCTGGCCTACGGGATGGAGGCTGTCATTCCCTTGGAAATCGGCCTTCCTACCCTGAGGACAGAGCTGGTCGACCAAGGCCGGAATGAGACGAACCTGGCAATGGAGCTGGAGCTGGCGGACGAACGACGGGAAGCAGCAGCCCTGAGACTAACCGACTATCAGCAACGGTTAGCTAGGGCATACAATCAAAATGTCAAGGAAAGAAGGTTCACCACGGGAGAGCTCGTTTTAAAGAAGACCCTGCCAGCTGACAGAGAACCAAATGAGGGGAAGCTTGCCCCGAACTGGCATGGCCCGTTCAGAGTGGTCTCACTGGCAGGAAAGTCAGCCTACAAGCTCGAAGACTTGGAAGGCAAGCCATTGCCGAGACCGTGGAATGCATCCCACTTGAAGAAATTCTATTTCTAAAGATGTAATGAACTTCAGAATCAATAAAAGCAGCTTTTGCCTTGTCGTCAATCTGTCTCTCTGGTCGACTCCGGCAACACAGGCTCCACGCCTTGGAAATGGCTTCGAGTTCCTACACTCAGCCTTTCCTAAAATCCCGTGTCTAGGACACACAGGCTCCACGCCTTGGAAATGGCTTCGAGTTCCTACACTCAGCCTTTCCTAAAATCCCGTGTCTAGGACACACAGGCTCCACGCCTTGGAAATGGCTTCGAGTTCCTACACTCAGCCTTTCCTAAAATCCCGTGTCTAGGACACACAGGCTCCACGCCTTGGAAATGGCTTCGAGTTCCTACACTCAGCCTTTCCTAAAATCCCGTGTCTAGGACACACAGGCTCCACGCCTTGGAAATGGCTTCGAGTTCCTACACTCAGCCTTTCCTAAAATCCCGTGTCTAGGACACACAGGCTCCACGCCTTGGAAATGGCTTCGAGTTCCTACACTCAGCCTCTCCTAAAATCCCGTGTCTTGGACACACTCAGGCTCCACGCCTTGGAAATGGCTTCGAGTTCCTACACTCAGCCTCTCCTAAAATCCCGTGTCTTGGACACACTCAGGCTCTACGCCTTGGAAAAGGCCTGCAGTTCCTACACTCAGCCTTTCCTAAAGTCTGGGTTCATAAACCCCTCAAGGCAGTCCGGCCAAGGACAGTTTCCTGAAGTCCGGGTTCATACACCCCTCAGAAGGCCATCGCCGGACTCACCTTCGCCGAGCCAAGGCCAACGGAATGGGTCCATCTCGGCACAACGCATCTCGTCTCGGCCAAAGCCAGCCCTTTCGGCCGAGGTCAGTGCCAGCATTCAAACACAAAAATCCAAGCATTCCGGAACAGCGCAAAGAAATGAGAAAAAGAACTCAAAAGCACTGTACACAGCTTGGGTAATCAGAAAATTCCTTTTCATTCATTGCAAACTGCTTCGTTACAAGAAACACATAACAGAAAGCAAAGTGCAGAAAGGAGGACCACAGTCCTCTAAAAACAGAAAATAGAGAGAGGCTAGGAGACTCTGGTCTTCACCAACTCTTCAGGCGGAAGGCTCGAGGACGCCGGATCGCCACCTGGAGGTTCTGAGCGATCCTGAACCTCGCTGGGCCCTGCAACACCCCTCGGTGGCCAGTGGGACCAGCCAAGCTTGAGAGAAACCTCTCGGACCAGCGGGGGCCTCAATCCGCCTGCCGTACGACGGGCGCACAGGTCCGTGTCGGACGGAGAATGCGCCACCGTCCCCTTGCAGCGCATCCTCACTCTGTCTGGCCAAGGGCCAGTGGCCATGGACCCGCGTTCAGAGAGCGCGTGGCCCACGGGGAGTTCCTTCAGAGAGCGCGCAGACCACGACAGCCTTCCCCCATCGGGGGCAGCCGTCCAACGGCGCAGGGCTTTCCCCCGGATCAAGCAACTTCAGGCACCTCCCAGACATGGCTCCTACAACCATGTTCCTTCCTTCTTCCATGGCGAGCCTGCTCCCCCTACTTATAGGATGGAAGAAGGCTCAGTCTCCAAAAGGAGTTATGGGGCGAAGTCTCCCACGCGTTGTTGGGAAGGCGCGACTATCGACCAGCGAACCCTATAGCGCCACGTGGAGACATCCGTCAGACTCCCTCGTCAGCCGCGCCACCATGTTTATTGCTATTCAAGATCGCCCAAGATACGGAGGATCAGCGCGAATACCAATGAAGATCACCTAAGATACGGAGGATCGGCGCAAATACCAAAAAAGATCACCTAAGGGAGCTTTCTACCAAACTCAAGCGATCGAAGAACTCAAGCTTAAAAGAGAAAAACACGAGTATTTCAAAAAACCTTCATTTGTATTGAAGTTTCACTCATTACAGTGTTCAGCAAATACAAATTGAAGAAAATTTACAAAGCACAAAGCAAAAGAGCAAAAATCCCGAGGTCCTGATGTCCCGAGGTCATGACCTGGTCAGGTTGCCCGAGCTGCAAGCGTCAGAGGTATCTTACGCCGGATGGACGGGCAGAGGTTTCGGCACCCGGAAGCGTGTTCCGGCGGAGGGCTATCCCGAAATGAGGGGTGGCCCTCCGAGATCCCGACCTCCTTCAGGCCGGCAATCCACCCTTTCGCACCCAAGCCTTATCCCTCACCACAAGAGAACCCTTCCTTGTAGGTGGCGGTGACCTGACACTTTGGGCATCCTCGAATGCAGCATCGCACTCGGAACTCGAGCTTCGCCTCGGCTTCATCCGCCCTCTTGGACTCGGATTCGAGCTTCGCCTCGGCTTCATCCGCTCTCTTGGCCTCGGCTTGAAGCAGGGCCGCGTAATCGTCTCCCATCTTCGAAATGGAGACCTCGAGC
>CM022944.1:89334243-89360562 GCA_012931725.1 Litsea cubeba | reverse complement strand
CAATCCTCTGATATCCGTCCAAAACACGGGTTAATCATCAAGAGTATCGAAAACAATATGATCGCCACCCGGTCAACCAAAAAAAGTGTGCTTTCTACCCGACCGATCGAGAATCGACAGGACAGATGGCACCGACCCGCTGTTGGCAACAAACACCTGAACTTACATGTCGTCTGATGTCGATCTACATGAAGATCCATCGATGATCATCGACAGAAGAATCCCAAAAGACGCGGCACGGCCCGCGACTCTTCAGCTGCTCGGCGACCACTTATGCGATTAATTGACTAGCTTTATTACAGTCATTAATCCATTTCTTTGGACGGACCAATCAGAAACAAGCATCCGGGAGTTACAAGTCAAGAGATTCATGGCATTTAACCCATGAAACTCCTCCCATCATGGCGATTAAAGGCGATTAAATGCCTCAATCTCCTCCGGCCAATCAGAAGCCAAGAAAAAGGAGTTACAAAATAAAGAATTCAATTTTGTAACTCCTCCCTTTATGTAGCTTTATGACAATCAAGGCTCATAAACCCTCCTAAATGGCTACCTAAAAGCCTATAAATAGGAGAGCTCTCCAAGAAGAAAGGACAGGACAATGAAAATCACAGACAGAAGCACGAAATTCAGAGAAGGAAAGAGAGAAAACTCTGCGGAAGCTCTACACCGGCCACCGCTACAAGGTGACAAAAGTCCCTTGGGGGTACCCCCCCCCCAAGGTCCTTGCCTTCTCCTCCTGCCTCCAATGGCTTAGATGTGGCTTTTCAGCCCGTCTACTCGGCTTTTTTTAGACATAGGACCTCCTTTTGGTCTTTGTCCTCTAAAAACCTGAGGTTATAGCCAAGCCAAGCGAATCAATAGCATCCTCTGTTCTCATCTGCATGGATGATGGCGAAGCCCACATATGGCTTGCGACAGTCAATCTAACGAGTCCCCCACAATCTCCTGAGAAGTTAGATCCTCCTTTTCTTGCTTTTCATTGTAGTTTGTATTTTTTCAAAAGAGACAAAAATCACAACTCTTGTCTTTCATTATTGATAAGGATTGTAAATCGGCTATAAACGCCAAAATCGGCTATAAACGCCAAAAATCGGCTATAAATGCCAAAATCGGCTATAAATGCCAAAAAAAATCGCCTTTCACGGCAAACCAAGAAAAATGTCTCTTTTCTTAAATATATGTGCAATGGAAAACTTGAAAGAAGTTGATTTCCTTTTTACTTGCGAAGGTTGATCTCCGGATCACACTTGCATTCCAAGTAAATAGAAAATCTGGCACACCCACAAAAAAAAGAAATGTTGATGCACGCCCCTGCCCCCTGGTTACGAAAGGGTCGGAACCAAACGGACTCCCACGTCCGCTGACCCGGTAGGAACCGAGCAGGAGCGCGGTCCATCAAGCTGGCTCACCCGGTGGGACTCGTTTATTTGAGAACACGATGCTAGAAATGAAATATTTGCATATCATATATTTTGCTCTATGCTTATATTTCTTTCTCGATTCCTTGGCTACTTTATAACTGGTGGCCTATGTTGGATTCCGCAAAAAAAAAATGAGATGAGATTTTTTGTTTGGAAATTTCTAATTCTTTGAATTTATTTCCAATCTTTCTCTTTTCAAAAAAAAAAAAAAACAAAAAAAAAACAGATTTTTCATTTGGATTCAAAAAAAAACTTTGATCCTCTCCGTCATTTTGGGTTTAGATTGGAGAAATCTTGGTCTTCTCCTTTCTGAGCACTGGCGCTCGCGGAAATCGCTGAGCCCGTGTTCAGATTGGAGTGCCTTTTGCTCTCTTTGATGAACCCGATATTGGCCTTTCAAAAAAAAAAAACTCGTCATTTTTAGATTCAGATCCGAGAAATTATGGTTCATTTCTTTCTGAGCACTGGCGCTCGCGGAAATCGCTGAGCCCGTGTTTAGATGGAATACCATCTGCTCTCTTTGATGAATCCAATCTTGACCTTTCAAAACAGAGAATCTCATCTCATAGATGCGGTCTCAAAACATTTGTGTCTAGCGGTACTAGTACGCCCTTTCAGGGTCTACTGTATTGCGACCGGCACATCTGTAACTCCAACTTTATATTCTTCTTACCTCGAGCAAGCTCTGCTTCTCGATAAGTCGAATTTAAGTTCACAATTGCTTCTAGCAGTCACTGGGATGCCCATTCTGGGCTTACCATACCTGCGATCAGAACAATTGTACCCTCTATGGCGTTTTGCCTTCCTCATATTGCTTGGGTCATCTCCTCGAGCAATTTGAAAAGACGAAACCATAGAACTTCCCATTTATGATCATTATATTCTTGTGATTACTAATGGATGTGGTCTTGTTTCAGAAATTTTCGAAAAACTAACAATGGCAGCTTCACTAACCATTACTTTCGATGAAAACAAGCACCAACTCATGCTTCAACAGAAGCAAACCCGCGCACTTACAAGCGCCCCATCAGCTGCCGAAGCATCAACTCCCTCGGCAACTCTCTGAACTCCGGGTCGACCTCGACTCCCCGGACTATCTTTGGGACGCTGGGACCATTCCCACTTCCTGAGGAACAAACTGCTCCCTCCAAGAAGCAGAAACTCGCCTCTCAACGTGTCACTACCGTGACACCAAAGGCGAGCACCAGAAGGCCTGAAGCCCGTGGCAGCCCCACGAAGCCTCGACCTGCAAACAACCAGGTCTATCCCAAGACTTGGTCCCCAAGACCTTCACCAAACAAGAAGGTCCCAAACATCCACTAAGCCAGCATTCCTGGCCCCACTCAAGGAGAACCAGTTCTACCCTCTTGCTTACATGAAAGAGGAGAGACCCATCTCCAACCTGACTTCAAGTCATCCCAGCATGAGCCGGCTTGTTCCTACAAGCCCAAAATCAGTCATGCATCACAAGGCCTCTACAAGCACCTGCTAAGGCCTACAAACCTGCAGTTCGACCCTTCATCTCTACAGGGGCCGAACCAAAAATTCAAAGCTTCGCTGCAACAGGCGAAGGACAGGGTTCGCATCCTGTCCTTGCCCAGCTACAAAGAAGACAGGCTCGGCTGCTGCGCCCGAGGGAGCACATCCTTCATCGTCAAAGCCCAGCCAGAGCTGACCGAAGCTCAAATTGCTCGTCGTATACGCCGCCGCGCGTCGTATAGACAAAAGAGACTAGAGAAGCAAAGGACCCAGCCTCCTACACTTCAAGTCTCTCCCAAATGGGTCGAAAAAGAAAGACCCAACCAAGTTGCTGCCGTCCATATGGTTGGAAAAACCAGAAGGCGCCAAAAATCAGCAACAAAAATCCATGTCCGACGTCCGATGACCCGCAGCGTCTCAAGGACAAGAAGACATTCAGAAGAATCCCCTGCTCCTTCAAGCAAAGGACAGCAGAGTGATCCTTCCTCAAGCTCTTCTTCAAAAAGAATGAGCCCCAGCTCAGTCACCAGGACAGTTTCTTCGTTCGAATCACGAAGGATGAATGTCTTGGCTACAAATTCTGAGCCACCACCCCGCAATCCACCTCCAGAAGATGCGATCACCCGCATCCAGCAGTTGGAACAGGGCCAGCAGAGGATTGAAACTCTGATGGAAAACCTTCTCCTCGCCTTCCAAAATCAGGCGAACAATGAACCTCCTCCGAATCATCAAGACGACGAGGTAAATAGAGAAGAAAATGAGTCACGCGCCCTTACCAAGAGGATATACTCAAGGAGCATGGGATCAAGCCACCATATCCCTTATGGATGGACTCGGTCCCGTTCCCCACCAAATTCAAGCATCCTACTCTCCAAACATATACGGGGAAAGGATCAGCCAGACAGCACGTCATCCACTTCAAGATCCTGACGGGAGCTATCGCGGATCAAGATGCACTCAAGATCCGCCTCTTTGCAAGTACCCTAAAAGGTACGGCCTTCGATTGGTACTCCACTCTGCCGGAGGACTCAATCCAAAACTGGGCCATGCTAGAGACACGCTTCCTGACTCACTTCAAAGGTGAGGATCACCCGCTACTATGGCTCAGCTGTGCAGCCTAAAACAGGGGGAGAATGAATCAACATATGACTTCATTCACAAGTGGAAAGCAATGGCATACAAATGCTCTGATGTATTGCCACAAGCGTCGCTAGTCGACATCTGCCGAAACAACATGAGAGCCAGAATCCGCTCCATGATCATCGGCAACAAATCAAAAAACCTGGGAGAACTCCTAGAAGCTTCCATGGAAGCTGAAACGGTGATTAAAGACCTCAACAGTCAGAAATCATCAAGAAAAGAGCCAACCGCCATTGCAACCTCTAAACCAAAGAAAAAAGAGGTCCTCAATGTGCAGACCAAGTCAGCTCCTCAGCCACCAAAGAAAGCTGAAAACAAAGCTGCTGGTAAGAGACCTGAACTCTCAGATGCCTTCAAAGAACGAGTAGAGAAGAAATACCCGTTTGATGAAGATGTTGATGAAATCTTCGGGGCTCTTGTGGCAAACGGCAAGCTCACCTTGCCTGAACCAAAAAGACCGGGTGATGTTGGCAAAACCAACGATCCTCGGTACTGTCCATACCACCAGATGATCTCGCATCCTCTCAATCAATGCTTCGTTGTGAGAGAGAAAATAAATGAGATGTGGAAAAACGGAGTCATCACCTTTGACAAAAACTATGGGTCTGCCTCCGTCAACATGGTGACATGTGGACAAACATCAAAATCACCGAAGAAGAAGATCACTACTTCCTTCAAGGTGATAAACTCAATCCAAGCGTCCGAGAACTGGTTCCTTACCCGACACCAGACGGACAACCGATATGGGTACATCCCGATCTCCTGGAAGATGAAAATTGGGAGGTCGTGAAAACAAAGCCTACAGCTCAACAGCGAAGGCAGGCTAGGAAACATCTCCTCAAGCTAAACGGCAAGAGAAGACCCAGCCAAAACTAGAGGTCAAAGAAAAGGCAGAGGCTTCCTCTACCGCTTCACTGGAGGTAACAAAAACATCCCTTCCAGAGACTTCAAAGGGGGTAAGGAAATTCACTCTCAGTGATTTCATGCCACCTCAATTCAAAGAAGCCATGCAGGAGGCATCATACTCTTGCAATTCGGTAGTTGGATTCTCCATTGATGGATACGAGTCCAGCGACACCGATGATGGATTCGAATCCAACTACACAGATGAGTGGGAGGAGTCCCTTGAAACAGGAGAATATCTCTCCGATGAGAATGGGTTCCTGAGTCTCATCTTATGCCAGTAATCTGGTATAACCCCCTACAGCCACAAGGATCCTGGTCTGATGATGAAGAAGACCAAGAAGCTGTACAAGAAAATGCTGCTGACCCAGCACCTCTCATTACTCCAGTGGAAATCAACCATGTTGAGCCACAAAGAGTTGATGAAGAAGAAGATCCGGCTCCCATGCCTGATCTTGAAGAATATGCAAGGATCTTGCAGCGACTCGCTCTAGAACAAGAGCAAGAACGCGTCAACGAGCCTCCTCGCAATCCAGAGCCTGAAGTCCCTGAAGACCACCAGGTACATCCTCCCTTAACTCCTGAAAATGGAGAAAATTGCTGGATAGACGATCCTCTTACATCCGAGGATGAGTCTGACTCCGATCAGGCAACGTCTCCGTCAGAGCTTCCTGTAATGTGATAATTCGGGATTATAGCTCTTCCGAAGCATCGTCTGATGAGAGCACTTACACTCCGGCGACGCCTAGCAATGTATCTTCTGGAGCCACCTCGTCTCACGTGACTTTCACTGAGATGACACCCTCTCAGGTTTCTTCTCCTGAGACTGTGACTTCAAAGTTCACACCCTTCCTGACTGAAGAATTCCCAGCCATTGATGCTTGGGATGATGAATTAGTCAACGAAGAAGAAAGGTTGCTGGATGCTGTTCAGGACTTGTTCCCGGAAAATGCTCCGTGCAACACGATCACTGAGGATGGCAACTCTGCTGCTGATTCATCCTCAGCAAATGAAAAACGACAGCCTCTTGATCCTGAAGACAATCTTCCAAACGAAGACCCTTCTCAAGAAGCTCTCGAAGTTGGTAGAGGCACCCGCTCTGGCCGGGACTACCACAAAAATTACAACCAATCTTCCTTTACATATGTAAATCCTTCGGGAAAAGATGTTGTAAGCGCCCCTAGTGGCAACAATGATGAACATGCAGGCCCTAAGGAGGCTTTCAAGTATGACTTGATTGAACACTTCAAGCACATACCTGCACGTCTGCACATCCTAGATTTGTTGCGAATGTCTCCGCACACTCGTGATAATCTCATTTCGGAATTACAAAAGCTGAATGAGGATGTCGACAAACATGCCCCGCAAGTCCTCCAAATTGAAATGGATTACCGGGTCAAAAACTCAGAAGCCTCCTCAAAGGAGAAAAGAAGAAAACTGAGGGATCATGCATTGAATGCCTCTCGGTTAAAAAAGCAGCCAGTGCAACCATCGCCTTCACAAAGGACGACCTCCTACTTGGAGAAACCAGGCATAACCGACCCCTGTACTTCACAGGGTATATCAAGGAAATGCCTATGCACAGAGTTCAGATCGACCCAGGTTCTGCACTCAACCTCATCTCCACATCGGCTCTTGAAGAGTTGGGCATCCCACCCAGCAAACTGAGCCACACATCTGTATCTATCTTTGGATACGATGGGAGTACTCAAAGGCCTATCGGTAAAATCAGGTTCAAGTTGCAGATCGGTGATCTTATCTCTGAGGTCACAGTGTATGCAATAAAACCCCTTCATGCTACAACATCCTTCTCGGACGCCCTTGGATCCACGAGAATGGTGTTGTCCCTTCAACTCTACATCAATGCATCAAGTTTGTTGGCGACGACGGCATGATACATCGAGTCTTTGCGGACAGAAAACCCTTCAAAGGTAAAGAAGTCCACTTCGCAGACTCACAGATGTATGAAGGTGAAAAAGAAGAAGAGGAGAAGCACACAGCATCCTTTGCCGAAAATCTCCAGAAAGATAAAGGCAAAGCTCCTCAACAATCACCGGAGAAAACAAACCATCCGGTAAATCTGAAGAGAGCATGCAAACTCCCTTCATCATCTCCCTCAAATCTTCAAAGCCTTTGGTCATCACAACTAAAGTGAAGAAGGCAAAACAAAAGCCTGGGGGCAAATTTGTTGTCTCTTTCGTTCTATCATGCAAGACACGGACTCGGATTCAGAGCCAAAGACGACATCGTCAAGCCAAGCCTGACACTTCAGGCAAGTTCAGCCTGCTCTCACTCCAATGGAGATAACTTCTGACATAGAAGATCCTACGTCAGCTTCCTTCGTTGTTCAGCAACTTCAGCAAAGGAAAAGCCGATCTTCTTCATAGATCGGATGCTTCTTCATCAAACTCCATGCTGAACCTTTCCAAATGAAGGTATGCCTCAACTATCCTTATACAGTTCTGTGGCACAAGCTATTATGAAGAAAATGGGCTATGACGCTCAAAACCCAGTCAATTTTGTGCAGAAGGCGCTGTATTCTCACGCCCATTGGGGCCCGTCTTGACCAAAAGGCAACTGGAAGATTGGAGACTCTACGGCTATGTAGAAAAGTCTTCACACGGTTAGGGTATGATCCTGACACCTCCCTTGAGACAGTTGACACAACAGGCTTAAAGTCAATATACTGACCAAGGCTCACACTCTCCAAGTCCATGAAGACATCTATACCTCCTGGATACCTCTTTGATGAGTCACCTGACAAAGATCCAGGAAAGCTCATCCAATTGGCACAGGTTCTCCGAAAATGAAGAGGAGTTGTCCGATGGCACAGACTTGTGGTCTTCGACCCAGAAGAACCCTCATCTCCAAACGAAGTAGCCTACTTCGACCCGGTTTCAACAGGCGATTGGGATCATCTCATAGCAAGCCTTGGGAAAATTACCGATCAGAAGACCCGTGGAAAGGAACAAAACCTGGTCTGGAAATGCCTTTGAAAACCCAGAAGGTTTTCGTTGAGCTGGAAGCCTCCGAAAATATTGTGGAGGAACCACCTTCGAACCTTCCAACAGAAGATCCTGTTTAAAAGATAGACTTGGGAACACCAGATAACCCACGTCCTGTATTCATAAGCAAGAATATAAGGATGATGAGTTACCCGAGTATATCACCTTTTCTTCGTGAGTTCGTTGATTGCTTTGCATGGTCTCACGCTGAAATGCCAGGCTTAGACCCCAAAATAGCAGTTCACAAACTCAATCTTCAAGAAGACATCAAGCTTGTCAAGCAAGGCCAAAGAAGATTCCGTCCAGATGTGATGGATAAATTGAACAGAAGTTCAAAAACTCAAAAGCGTCGGCTTCATCCGTGAGGAACAACATCCTGAATGGATTGGCCAACATTGTCCCCGTGACAAAGAATAACGGGCAGATCAGGGTCTGTATTGACTATAGAGACCTGAATGGCGCATGCCCAAAAGATGAATTTCCGCTCCCCCATACCAGAGGTAATGATTGATAATACCTATGGATTCGAGCGAATGACATTCATGGATGGTTTCTCTGGCTACAATCAGATAAAGATGCATCCCGAAGATGAAAAACATACATCTTTTCGGACCCCATTTGGCGTGTATTGCTACACTGTCATGCCATTTGGTCTGAAAAAATGCTGGTGCCACATATCAGAGGGCTATGATGAAAATATCCAAGATATGCAGCACAAGACGGTTGAATGTTACGTCGATGACCTCGCCGTCAAAGCAAAAGAAAAGAAGATCATCTCGAAGACCTTCGAGAAGTCTTCCTCCGGCTTCGCAAAAACAAACTGCGAATGAATCCTTTGAAATGCTTCTTCGGCGTCTCGTCGGGTAAGTTCCTCGGATTCTTAGTTCGGAAAGCTGGAATAGAGCTTGACCCCATAAAAGTCAAAGCCATTCTAGAAATGCCCTCTCTAAGAACCTTGAGAGAACTCAAAGGGCTTCAAGGGAGATTGGCCTACATCAGACGGTTCATCTCCAATCTTTCGGAGAAATGCCGTCCATTCTCCCGGTTGATGAAAAAGGTGTAAACTTTTCTGGGATGCTGACTGTGAAGCTGCTTTCCAAGACATCAAGTCATACCTGATAAAACCTCCAGTTTTAGCTGCTCCTACCATGGGAAAACCATTCATCTTGTATACAAGAGCCCTTGATCACTCTTTGGGAGCTCTGCTTGTGCAACAAAATGATCAGAGAAAAGAAGCTTGCTCTATACTACCTCAGCCGCATGCTAGTAGGTGCAGAGCATCGCTACTCTCCAGTCGAAAAAGAATCCCTTGCA
This sequence comes from Litsea cubeba, assembly GCA_012931725.1. NCBI lineage: Eukaryota > Viridiplantae > Streptophyta > Magnoliopsida > Laurales > Lauraceae > Litsea > Litsea cubeba. The sequence continues at coordinate 89,351,297 of CM022944.1, read as the reverse complement.
ATGATGTTCGCCGTACAAAAGCTGCGTCACTACTTGCTTTCCAACACAGTCTACCTGGTCTCGGAGGTCAACCTCTTGAAGGTCCTTGTAACAAAGGCAGGTTCTCTCAATGCTCGACTGGCAAAATGGTCCATCCTTCTGTCACAATTTGATATTAGGTATGTACCACAAAAAGCAATCAAAGGCAAGCTCTAGCGGACTTCCTCGCAGAGCATCCATTGCCTAAAGATTCTCCGCTTAGAGATGATCTCCCAGACGAACCAGTCTACAATGTGGAGACTTTCTCACAAAGTGCCTCCTGGGATATGTACTTTGACGGTGCAACCAGGACAAATGAAAAAAGACAGCTGATCTCGGGAGTTGGCATCCTCTTTGTTAGCCCCGACAAATACATGATTCCACACGCTTTCTCGCTACTAGAACCATGCACAAAACAATGCAGCTGAATATCAAGCTCTGATCTTAGGATTGGAACTCGCCATCGAATCCGGTATCACCATACTGGAAGTCTTTGGAGACTCTCAACTGATCGTCAACCAGATGAATCAGAAATTTGAAGTTAGGAAGCCAGATTTGTTGCCTTACTACAACAAGGCACAATCACTACTGCAAAAGTTTGACATCTGTCACATCACCCACATTCGTAGAGGTGAAAACATACGTGCAGATGCCCTAGCCGGACTTGCCGCATCCATGGCAATCCAGGAAGGGGAAAACATGCAATTCACAGTGTGCGAACGAGAATCCTTCCTCCTCTTAACACACACCAAGCAGTTGCTGAAAGCCACCAAGTGGTCGGAAGTCGGATTTCAATCCTTCAAACTTCAATCGGCGACTGGAGGGATCCGTTCATTGATTACATTATGTTCGGAATCCTACCTGAAGATCCAAAAGAACGGGTAAGCATCCAAAGGCGAACCCCAAGCTTTCATTTGGATATTCCTTCAAAAATCCTTTACAGGAAATCCTTCAACGGAGTACTTCTACGCTGCTTGTCACAACAAGAGGCTGAAGAAACACTCAAAGAAGTTCATGCTGGTCTTTGCGGAGCTCATCAGGCCGGACCTAAGCTCTATGATCAGAGAAAATGGTTAGGATATTACTGGCCTACCATGGTAGCTAACGCAATGCAATTTGCTAAGCGCTGCCAACAATGCCAAGTTCATGGAGATTACATTCACATGCCTCCAGAATGGCTGCATCCTACAGCGATCTCATGGCCTTTCGAAGCCTGGGGTATGGACATCATAGGTCCTATTTCTCCCCCTTCGAGCAAAGGTCATCGCTTCATCTTCGCCGCTACGGATTATTTTCTCCAAGTGGTCAGAAGCATTTGCGTTTAACGAAATGAAGACCTCATCAGTCCTTCACTTCCTGCGCACCAACATCATTTGTCGTTTCGGCTATACCCAAAAGATTCGTCCATGATAACGGACCATAATTCCGGGATCATCGATTCTACAGGTTCTGCGACAAATACAAAATCCAAAGCTGTCCTTCGACTCCATACAATCCGGGCAGCAAACGGGTTAGCAGAAGCTTTCAACAAGACACTCTACAAAATCCTCAAAAAAATGGTCTCTAGTCACAAAAGAGACTGGAGCGAGAAAATGTCTGAAGTTTTTGTGGGCCTATCGAACCACCGTTCGAGGACCAACCCATAGCACACCGTTCTCCTTGGTCTATGGATGCGAAGCTGTCGTACCTTTGGAAGTACAAATTCCTTCCTTGAGGGTATCCTTGCAAAATGACATGACTCAAGAAAGCAATGTCAAATTGCGACTCCATGAGCTGGACAATCTCTATGAGAGACGGCTCGAAGCTCAACAAAGCATTGAACTTTACCAAGCACGCATGGCAGGATCTTTCGATAAAAAGGTCAGGCACCGCGCCTACAAAAAGAGTGACTTGGTTCTTGCGATAAAAAGACCAATGGTCTTCGCTCACAAGTCCAAAGGCAAATTTGAGCCAAAATGGGAGGGACCCTACGTCATCGACAAGGTTTTCTCCAACGGCGCATACACACTCCTAAACATGGAAGGCGACTAAATGTATGCTGCCATCAACGACAAGTTCTTAAAGCGGTACTACCCTTGAAGACTTACCCAACTGGGTAAGAGCAATGCCTGTACGGCCAAAACCGGTTTTCAGGTACACGCTCGCTAAACCCACCCTTTTTTTTTAGAATTTTCATATCAAATGTTGAAATTTCTAGAAATTTAAAACAATGCTTACTTTCATCGTTTCATTGTTCAAAAAAAAATAAATATCCAAGTTTAGGAAACTTTTCCTAACTTGACCAAAATTTTCAACCCTTGAACCCAAAATTCATATTTTGAAATAAATCTGGATTCAGGGATTTCCACCCTAGTCCACCCTGCCTTTTACCGCCAAAATGGTTTTAGGTCAAAACTTATGACCCTTGTGTCTTTAAACAAAAAAAAATGGTTTTTCAAAAAACCGCGAGGAAGCGACGCTTAGTCGATACTTGCACAAATCGGAAGCATATGAACCATGTTCGACACTTCGAAAATCGCAGGAAAGTGACATTTCGTCGATACTTGCAAAATCCAAAACTGTGGAGACGCAACATTTCAGTTGATATCCACAACCCAAATTTCAAAGGTTCGAAAAAACCTAAAAAAACCATGGAGACGCAACATTTCAGTTGATATCCATAACCCAAAGGTTCGAAAAAACCACAAATTTCAAAAATCGTGGGGAAACGACATCAAGTCAGTACCCGCAAAACCAAAATTTTTGAAAAGCAAGGATGCGACATTCCATCGATACTTGCACCCAAATCCGCGAGGTTGCGACATTCCCATCGATACTCGCAACCGAATGAGCAAGGATGCGACATTCCATCGATACTTGCAAGAACATTCAGCAGGGAGGCGACTTTTAGTCGATACTTGCATTTTTTGAAAACCAAACCGGCTATCAATGCCACAAACCGGCTATCAATGCCACCACAAACCGGCTATCAATGCCAAAAAAAAAAAAAAAACGGCTATCAATGCCACAAACAAAAACTTGGATTTCAAAAAAAAAAACCGGCTATCAATGCCACCAAAAACCGGCTATAGATGCCACAAAACAAACCGGCTATCAATGCGACCAAAACTGGCTATAGATGCCACAAAACAAACCGGCTATCAATGCGACCAAAACTGGCTATAGATGCCACAAAAAAAACTCGGCTATCAATGCCACAAGAAAAGCTGGCTCTCATGCCAAAATTGGCTTCCATGCCACAAACAAAAAACCTGGCTTTCATGCCAAAACAATCATTTGACAAAAGATTTTCACAAAATGACAACCTTTTGATCAAATCCCATTTAGTAATTACTTTTATCACAAAAAGATTCAAGTGAGCGTAGGGATAACAAAAAAAAAAAAAGAGTACCAAAAAAATACATGTGGTACCAAAAAAAGAGAAAGTGTTCACAAGGACTACAAAAAAAGAAAAGTACCAAAAAAATACAAGTGGTTCCAAAAAAGGAGAGAAGAATGGTTTCTGTAAAAAAAAAAAAAATTAATACAGGAGCTCAATCAAAAATGGTCTCCAGCCAAGAGTTCAGCTCCTTAAGCAAGCTTTTGGCCTCATCCGTCAAGGATTCCAAGGCACGCTTCTTCAGGAACCTGCCATGAGATGCTGGGGTGGGCTGTAACCCTTCTTTTGCACTGGGAAGCTTCCCTCGAGTGGTTTTCCATTGTTTGTTCTCATCAGACTTCCTTTTGAGAACTCGATCGGCATCCGCAACTCGGTGAATCAGAGCAGTCTCCCTTTCACGAGCCTCTGTTATTTCAGCCCACTTGGCAGCGACTTGTGCCTGCAATTGCTCAAGACGTTTCCTGGCCTCATCGACCTCCCTATCAAGGATGTTAAGGTCATGTGTCAGCCCAATGATGGTTAGCTCTTCTAAGTTCCTCTCTCGGACTGCCTGCTTCCTGCTTTCTGTAGCCTCATCCAGGTTAGATTGAGCCTTATCCGCAGGGTCCAAGAACATCTCCTTGAAGAACTGATCGTCAGGAAAACCCATGGTCTCAAACCACTTGTCACCCAGCTCAATGATCCTATTAACGATCGCCCTGGCACCTGTGACATCCAGACCAGCCTCTTCGGCATCACTGAGAATCTCCTGCACATGCTGGATCATGCCAAATCCGGCTTCCAAGTGCCCAGAAAAGAGAGTCTCAATCCAAGAGCTCAGAACTCGCACCACCACCTTCTTCGCAAAAAGAAGACATGGCCCAGCTGAAGATTCGTCCAACTCCGTTGGTCGGCTGCTCATGTCATCATCTGTTGGAAGAGTAACAAAAGAACTCTTTCTAGTTGAAGCTGCTCCTGCTTGGGAAGGAATCTCAGCACGAGGAATCTCCTCAACATTGTCAGAGCTGGTCCCAAGAGTCTCTACCTCTGGATCAACCTCTGGCATCCCTTGCTCTGGAAGCGACGGATCCTCCTCTGTCACTTCAAAACCTGCCAAAGAAACACAAAAAGGTATGAATATGATCCTGTTTGAAAATCATTATCAGGGTTATAACTACAAAATACCTTCTTCGACGACTGGCGGAACACTTTCTTCCTCCATGAACTCATCGGAAGCATCATCAACATTTGCGTCCATCGATGGTTCAAAGTCATCGGAATCCTGTGGCAAGTAAGCTGGCAAGAAAAATGTTAGCAAACCGAGTCACAGACACAAAAAAAAAGAGCAAGAGAAGTCATACCAATTGGAGACTCTGGAATCACTCCAGAGTCCCTCGGTTCTTCTTTAGGTGCCTCGACAGGATCCGTCACCACCTCATCGACCGGAACCTCAGGCATCATCAAGTCTTCCTCTGCTAAAAAAAAAAGAAAAGAAAAGCAGAAACAAGAAGCAAATCATAACATGGAAAAAAATCCCATGAAAAGAAATGGAAAGAGAAAAAGGAAGAATCATACCTTCACCGACGGTCTCTTCTTCTCGACTTCTCTTCTCTGGAGGCTCGTCAGCATCCACTGGCACATCCTCATTAATAGTAAGAGGAACTTCCAAGTTAGGAGAGTCCTCATGCTGCCCCTTGCTGCGATGATGACTCCTCCCCCTCTTACTCCGGCGGGCTCGGTTCTTAGAGGAACCTGCCCCACTGTCAGAGTCAGGTTTCCCACTTGACTCCTCACTGGATGGTCTACTCTTGCCAGTAGACTCTACAGAAGCTTGCCTCTGTGCCGCTTGCATCCAAGCGCCAAGTTCGGCTTCCTCCTATTCTAGCTGCTCTAAAGCCTCATCAGGTATTTCTTGAACAGCTTCAGAACCAATGATGCCCTGGTCACCGAGAAAGCCTATCTTGTGCTTCTCTCCAGAAAGGAAGGCCCAAACTTCCTCTCGCCGGACGCCATCCGACTTTCCAAGGCCCTTTCCAGATGCCAGCTTCACATCAAGCTCCTTCTTGGAAAGCCCCCGATATGACGAAAAGCTCTCCGCGAACCACTTCGCAAAGCCGGCAGTCCGGGAAGTCAGCAACACAGGATAAGAAATCATGGCTGTAGTGTCTTCAGCACTATAGAAAGCCCATGCATTTCTCCCGTCCTGTAAGCCTCCAAAGCGCTTCACCATGCTTGAAGCGCTCCAACAATGCCTTGAGAAAAGCCCAGCTGCAAAGCAAAGCGAGAGGGTACATACGGCTGGATGTCGACGAAAAGATGTCTACGGTACACCATCGTGCCGACACGTATGCTGAAAAGCCACTCTCTCTCTGCATTCGTCAAGGAATAATGCCTTCCCGACCCCGCACTGGTAGAGTCTCGGGAGGCACCAAAATCAAAAGCCTTCTTCCGCAACTCCGGAGAAAGCTTCACTGAAGACTGCCCCATCTCGACGTCCCTGAACCGTCGGATCCTCATACGGGCAAACAAAAGTGATTCGGACACGGCTTTGCCCTTAGCCAGTCGAATCATCAGAGGATCATCATCCTGTGCAGCACCTAGCCGGTGGAAGCCAGGACAGTGGTATACATACCACGAATAAAATATATGGGCTGAAAATACCCTATTCATGGGAAGCCCAAGCCGAACCAAAAAAGCAGCAGCCTGCAGTTCGGTACACAGGTAGGAGTAAAGAGCTGGCACCAAAGCAAGCTGCTCTCCAAACGCCATCTGACAAGCCGGAAAAATACAATGCGGCCTAATGTGCGTTCCATCTCCTCCAGCAAAAATAGCCTCACCAAGCCAATAAGTGAGGTAAATAGCGAGATCTCTCCGCAGTGCAATGTCAGGACATATGGCGTTTGTACTTGCACAAAAATCTCTCAACTCTTCTTGCATGGCCAAGATCTTCTTTGAACTTGGATCCTGAGCTCCGGCTTCTTGGGTCACGCTATCAGAAGACTCCCTGCTATCAAAAAAGTTGGGGAATGAAGAGCTAAAACTCTTCCAACTGCTGGATCTAACTTTCAAACCCTCCTTCTCCTTCAAAAAATCATAGAAGGCGACGAGCTGAAAATACAGAAGTCTGAACTCCTCAGACTGCCCCTCAAGGACGCTGTCAATCGGTATAAACTCATAGAGTTTCCCAAGGATAGGCAATCCAGTAATGGCGTTCAGCTCCTTCAAAGAAAAACCAATCTCACCATTCGTCACAACGAAGGTATTGGTTTGGGGGAGGAATGACTCCAGCATAGCCATGAAGGCCTCGTCGGAAAAGATCACTGTCTCCCTAAAAGCGCGGACCGCATCAAAAATCCCGGCTTCCTTCAAAACGGCGCCACCAATCAGCAGGACGCGATCAGTCCACGACTTCCACTCGGAGTCAGCATTGAAGCTGGCCACGAAGTCGGAAAGGCTTGATCCAATTGCTGCCGTCACCGCTGAAAATACCAAGGCCCACCGGTCTCAAATCGACCGACGGATAATCAGAGCCCTGGTAGCCGCTGGATGGCATCAACAGGTCCATATCAACAGGCGACCTCTCCGTATATCCAGGAGAACCGCCAACAAAAACCCTGGTCTTGATTACATTTGTCCTTCTCACCCAGCTTGGAGGATCTTCCCTCTTAGGGCACGTGGGGGCAAGGCTCAAAATCGAGACGGTGCGATCAAACGTCGACCGGGTAGCAACAGTCTTCTTCTCACCATCTGCTGTGAAAGAAAACTGAAAACATCTCCTCTGGTATGTCATGTCATCAGGGACTGCATCACCAAAGAAGAAGGTAGGCTTGGGCAAAACGCTCTGATCTTCCATCACCCATGGACGACTGCTTACCATGATCTTATAAAATTCCTCTCCCTTGAGAGCGATCAGTCGCTGCCTCATCTCATCTCTGTTGAGGGAGTCGCACTCTTCCAGATTTCTCTTAACATACTGGACCTTCTCAAAAGCCTGCTGAACGGCCGGATTAGAAGATCTAGAAGATCGACGAGGTACGCTTGTAGCAGGCTCTTTACCCTTGTTCGTTCTGGAGGAACCACCTGAAAAGGATGGAAAAGAAAAAGATCAAACATCAAATTGACAGAATCTCGCTAAAAAAAATCTGGCGAAATTTTGACATGATGACGGGGCAATTCCGAAGAAAAGGAACTATCCCGAAAGAAATACGAAAGCTTGAAGATGGGCTCAACATCGCTGTGAGCTCCGAAACTCCAAACTTTCGAAACCTCAAAGTCTCAGCAAAATCAGGAAGGGCTCAACATCGTTGCGAGCTCCAAATTCCCAAAATTGCGAAAACTTTCAGGTATGCTATCACATCATGCTACAAATTTAATTTACAATCAAATGCATGCATGAACATCTAGGTTTGCAAAAAAAAAAAAATGCATTATCATGATGAGCAAAAAAAAAAAAAAAGAAAGACTTTCTTAAAAGAAAAAGGAGAAAGAAAAGGAAAAAAAAAAGAAAAGAAAAGAAACTTTCTCAAAAAAAAAGGGGAAAGAAAACAAAAAAAAGGGGAAAAGAAACTCTCTCAAAAAAAAAGGGAGGGAAAGAAAACAAAAAAAAAAAAGAAGAGAAAAAAGAAAGGGGCTGGCCCACTGGCCACGTGGCCGTACGGCCAGATCCATACGGATATGTCCGTACGGCCCACAAAAAAAAAAAAAAAAACAAAACATGAAAAAAAAAGAAAGAAGAAAAGAAAAGAAAAAACGTGTGAAAAAAAAGGGAAAACACGTGAAAAAAAAAGAAAAAAAAGAAAGAAACAAAAAAAAAAAGAGAAAAGAAAGAACTTTTTTTCCTACAATGGAGTTTTTTTGAAAAAGGGAACTTACTTGAAGCCATTGATGGAGAAGAAGAAGAAAAGTCTTGAAGATCTTGAAGAAGAAGAACTCTTGGTCTTGAAGCCCTCTTGAGATTATTGCAAAAGAAAGTAATAAGAGCAAGAGATCCAACCTCCTCCTTGCTTTTAAAGAGGAGAGCAAACCAAAGAAGGAAAGAAGAAAAAGGTAAGTGTTACTAATTAGTAACCTTACCAAAAGAAAGAGATTAGAAAGATTCTTTCCCAAAAGAAATATATCTTAAAGGATTTTCTCCCAAGAAGAAATCGATGAAGGATTCTTTCCCAAAAGAAAGATATCTTGAGATATCCTATCCCAAAATAAAGGGAATATGAAGGATTCTCTCCATGTAAAGATATTCTTAGATATTCTCTATCCAAATGAGATATTTTTGGATATTCTTTACAAAAATGACACCATATGAGATCTAAGCCATTTCAAAAGCTTAAGGTCCCATGGGTTAGCCCATATGAGCCAGGTTTGACCACCTAGGCACTTAAAAAAAAATTTGTTTTTTTGGGCTTTTAGTCAAAGAGAAATCCCTCTTACCAAGAGCATACAAAAATGGTTCCATGCCTCTTTTGAGTTGATTGGACCATACAAAGAGAATTCCAAGCCCCATGAGCTTCCAAAAATCAAACCATCCAGCCTCATATACCAAATTGAGCCAAACTCTTGAAATTGACATTCCACAAAAATCAAACCAAATCCTGGTCCCCTAACTTGGCACATACAGCTTGTTAGGTCACAAGACCAAAACCAAAAACCAAAACCTGATCCCCCAACATTCCACATACAGCTTGTTGGGTCACACGATCAAAACTAAACCCGACCCCCTAACCTGCCACATACAGCCTGTTAGGTCACAAGGTCAAAACCCAAATCCACATCCCTGATGTCATCTTCAAAACTTTGCCTCGAGATGGTACGTGATCCCTTTCACTACCATAAAATTCCCCTGGAAGCTCAAAAGGCTACAAATACAAAAAAAAAAGACTGCTCAAAGACTCTTGGTCAAGTCACAGGCTCTCCTTCAAAAATCTCTTCGAGGCACATCGACTACAAAAGTTAAGCAACTCGTCGCTGTACCTCGAGGGGGCATTTGTTGACACCAAAAATGTCACTTTCCCTCTTCAAGATCCAAAGAGCTACATGAAGTCGCAACCTGCCATAAATAGGCAATGCTACTTCCAAAAAATCAAATCTTGTCAGAATCAAACAAAAACTGCAAGATCCTTCAAGACAGCCAAAAGAGGAGTACACAAGAAGTTTCGGGCCATTTCAAAATCATTTGGCCTAACTTCGCTTCTCCGACTGCCGAAAAGGAGCTCTCGGCGGCAAAAGCATCGGAGACACCAAATCTTCGATCAGAGCCGATGGATGGTCTCAAAATACATCCAAAAGGCTCCACGTCAAGTTCCGAGTCAAACCGACAACGTTTGACCCTACATAAACCCTCGAACAGCTAAATCAAGCCTCTCGGCGGCGAGAACCACCGAGGCCATTACTCATCAGATAGAGCACATGGACGGCTTCAAAATGGTTATAAAGGGCTACACGTCAAATTTCAGGTCATTTCGACAACATTTGACCATAGTTTGACGCTCGGAAGCCAAATCTGGCCTCTCGGCGGCAAAGCCCTCCGAGACCATGGTTTCCAATACAGAGCCTATGGATCATCTTAGAATGACTCCAATAGGATTCCTGTCAAATTTCAAGTCAATCGGACATCGGCTGACCGCACATCAAACCGCGACATCTTCATCGCGACAAAAGCAAGTCTACTGGTGATAGGACCCCAAACGGCTTCAAAACTCAAACAAAATCCTATGGTTGGTCTTATTTATTGCTCAGCAGGCTTCACACCAAATTTCAGGTCATTCCGACATCGTTTGACCCAGTTTCAGCTTCTGACGGAAAATCGGCAGCTCTGCGCGACAAAGTCTTCGGCTTTCTCAGGAAATTGGAAACTTTGCAAAATAAAATGCAAGCATTCTCATCAGGTTTCCTACAAAGAAATCAGGCCAATAAATGGTCAAAATGTCAAGGAAAAGTACAGGAGAAAAAAGAATCGAAAAACAGCAAAAAGGACACAAAACGGGACAAAAAGGGGGGAAAACCCCCCAGGGTCGCAGGCTTTTGAGACACCAAATCCTCTGACATCCATCCAAAACACGGGTTAATCGTCAAGAGTATCGAAAACAATATTGATCGCCACCCGGTCAACTAAAAAAAAGTGTGCTTTCTACCCGACCGATCGAGAAATCGACAGGATAGATGGCACCGACCCGCTGTTGGCAACAAACACCTGAAATTATATGGTCGTCTGATGTCGATCTACATGAAGATCCATCGATGATCATCGACAGAAGAATCCCAAAAGACGCGGCACGGCCCGCGACTCTTCAGCTGCTCGGCGACCACTTAATGCGATTAATTGACTAGCTTTATTACAGTCATTAATCCATTTCTTTGGACGGACCAATCAGAAACAAGCATCCGGGAGTTACAAGTCAAGAGATTCATGGCATTTAACCCATGAAACTCCTCCCATCATGGCGATTAAAGGCGATTAAATGCCCTCAATCTCCTCCGGCCAATCAGAAGCCAAGAAAAAGGAGTTACAAAATAAAGAATTCAATTTTGTAACTCCTCCCTTTATGTAGCTTTATGACAATCAAGGCTCATAAACCCTCCTAAATGGCTACCTAAAAGCCTATAAATAGGAGAGCTCTCCAAGAAGAAAGGACAGACAATGAAAATCACAGACAGAAGCACAGAAATTCAGAGAAGGAAAAGAGAGAAAACTCTGCGGAAGTTCTACACCGGCCACCGCTACAAGGTGACAAAAGTCCCTTGGGGGGTACCCCCCCCAAAGGTCCTTGCCTTCTCCTCCTGCCTCCAATGGCTTAGATGTGGCTTTTCAGCCCGTCTACTCGGCTTTTTATTGGACATAGGACCTCCTTTTGGTCTTTGTCCTCTAAAAACCTGAGGTTATAGCCAAGACAAGCGAATCAATAACATCCTCTGTTCTCATCTGCATGGATGATGGCGAAGCCCACATATGGCTTGCGACCGTCAATCTAAATGAGTCCCCCACAATCTCCTGAGAAGTTAGATCCTCCTTTTCTTGCTTTTCATTGTAGTTTGTATTTTTTCAAAAGAGACAAAAATCACAACTCTTGTCTTTCATTATTGATAAGGATTGTAAATCGGCTATAAACGCCAAAATCGGCTATAAATGCCAAAAAAAATCGCCTTTCACGGCAGACCAAGAAAAATGTCTCTTTTCTTAAATATATGTGCAATGGAAAACTTGAAAGAAGTTGATTTCCTTTTTACTTGCGAAGGTTGATTTCCGGATCACCACTTGCAATTCCAAGTAAAATAGAAAATCTGGCACACCCACACAAAAAAAGAAATGTTGATGCACGCCCCTGCCCCATGGTTACGAAAGGGTCGGAACCAAATGGACTCCCACGTCCGCCGACCCTCGGTAGGAACCGAGCAGGAGCACGGTCCATCATTTACAGGACAGGAGAAATGCATGGACTTTCTATAATGCTGAAGACACTGCAGCCATGATTTCTTATCATGTGTTGTCGACTTCCCGGACTGCCGGCTTTACGAAGTGGTTCGCGGAGAGCTTTTCGGCATATCGGGGGCTTTCCAAAAAGGAGCTTGATGTAAAGCTGGCATCTAGAAAGGGCCTTGGAAAGTCGGATGGCATCTAGCGAGAGGAAGTTTGGGCCTTCCTTTCTAGAGAGAATCACAAGATGGGCTTTCTCGGTGACCAGGGCGTCATTGGTTCTGAAGCTGTTCAAGAAATTACCTGATGAGGCTTTAGAGCAGCTAGAACAGGAGGAAGCGGAACTTGATGCTTGGATGCAAGCAGCACAGAGGCAAGCTTCCATGGAGTCTACTGGCAAGAGTAGACCATCCAGTGAGGAGTCAAGTGGGTGACCTGACTCTGACAACGGGGCAGGTTCCTCTAAGAAGCGAGCCCGTAGGAGTAAGAGGAAGAGGAGTCAACATCGCATCAAGGGGCAATATGAGGACTCTCCTGACATAGAAGTCCCTCTTACTATTAATGAGTATGTGCCAGTAGATGCTGACGAGCCTACAGAGAAGAGAAGCCGAGAAGAAGAGACCGTTGGTGAAGGTATGATTCTTCTTCTTTCTCTTTCCATTTCTTTTCATGGGATTTTTCCATGTCTTGATTTGTTTTCTCTCCCTGCTGCTCCTTTTTTTTTTTAGCAGAGGAAGATTTGGCGATGCCTGAGGTTCCAACCGATGAGGTGGTGACGGATCCTGTCGGGGCACCTGAAGAAGAACCGAGGGACTCTGGAGTGAATCCAGAATCTCCAAATGGTATAACTTCTTTTGCTTTCTTTTTTTTTTGTGTCTGTGACTTGGTTTGCTAACATTTTTCTTGTCAGCTGACTTGCCACAGGATTCCGATGACTTTGAACCATCGATGGATGCAAATGTTGATGATGCTTCCGATGAGTTCATGGAGGAAGAGAGTGTTCCGCCAGTCGTCGAAGAAGGTATTTTGTAGTAATAACCCTGATAATGATTTTCAAACAGGATCATATTCATACCTTTTTGTGTTTCTTTGGCAGGTTTTGAGGTGACAGCGGAGAGTCCGTTGCTTCCTTCAGAATCAGAGCAAGGGATGCCAGAGGTCGATCCAGAGGTAGAGGCTCCTGGGACCAGTTCTGACACTGTTGAGGAGATACCTCGTGCTGAGATTCCTTCTCCAGCAGCTCCAACTGGAAAGAGTTCTTTTGTTCCTCTTCCAATAGGGCATGACATGGGCTGCCGACCGACGGGGCGGGGAGAATCTTCAGATGGGCCATCTCTTCTTTTAGCGAAGAAGGTGGTGGTGCGGGTTCTGAGCTCTTAGATTGAGACTCTCCTTGCTGGACACTTGGATGCCGGATTTGGCATGATCCAGCTTGTACATGAGATTCTCGGTGATGCCGAAGAGGCTGGTCTGGATGTCACAGGTGCCAGGGCGATCGTTGATAGGATCATTGCACTGGGTGACAAGTGGTTTGAGACCATGGGTTTTGCTGATGACCAGTTCTTCAAGGAGATGTTCTAAGACCCTACTAATAAGGCTAAGTCTGACCTGGATGAGGCTACACAAAGCAGGAAGCAGATAGTCCGAGAGAAGAACTTAGAAGAGCTAGCCATCATTGGGCTGACACATGACCTTAAGATCCTTGATAGGGAGGTCGATGAGGCCAGGAAACGTCTTGAGCATTTGAAGGCACAAGTCGCTGCCAAGTGGGCTGCTATAACAGAGGCTCGAGATAGGAAAAGTGCTCTGATTCGCCGGGTTGCAGATGCTGATCGAGTTCTTGAAAGGAGGTCTCAAGATAACAAACAATGAAAAACTGCTCGGGATAAGCTTCCCGGTGTGAAAGAAGGATTGCTGCGTTCTCCAGCATCTCATGGCAAGTTCCTGAAGAAGCGTGCCTTGGAATCCCTGACGGCTGAGGCCAAAAGTTTGCTTCAGGAGCTGAAATCTTGCCTGGAGACCATTTTTGGTTGAGCTCCTGCTATTTTTTTTTTGTAACAGAAACTATCCTTCTTCCCTTTTTTTTGGTACCACATGTATTTTCTTGGTTCTCTTTTTTTTTTGTAGTGATTGGGAACACTTTTTTTTTGGTACCGCATGTATTTTTTTTGGTACTCTTTTTTTTTTGTTTTCCCTACGCTTACTTAAATCTTTTTGTGATCAAAGTAATTGGTAAATGGGATGATTTTTTTCCCTACGCTCACTTAAATCTTTTTGTGATGAAAGTGATTGCTAAATGGGATGTTTTTTTTTTGTTTTCCCTACGCTCACTTAAATCTTTTTGTGTTGAAAGTGATTGCTAAATGGGATTTGATCAAAAGCTTGTCATTTTGTAAAAATCTTTTGTCAAATGATTGTTTTGGCATGGAAGCAAAATTTTTGTTTATGGCATGGAAGCCGATTTTTGGCTTGAGAGCCAGTTTTTTTTGTGGCATTAATAGCCGATTTATGGCATTGATAGCCGGTTTTGGTGGCATCTATAGCCGGGTTTGTGGCATTGATAGCCGGGTTTTTTTAAAGCCAATTTTTTTGTTTTGTGGCATTGATAGCCGGTTTTGGTGGCATTTATAGCCGGCTTGGTTTTCAAAAATGCAAGTATCGACTAAAAGTCTCCTCCTTGCTGAATGTTCTTGCAAGTATCGATGGAATGTCGCATCCTTGCTCATTTGGTTGCGAGTATCGATGGAATGTCACATTCTTGCGGATTTGGGTACAAGTATCGATGGAATGTCGCATCCTTGCTTTTCAAAAATTTTGGTTTTGCGGGTACTGATTTGATGTCGTTTCCCCACGATTTTTAAAATTTGTGGTTTTCTCGACCCTTTGGGTCATGGATATCAACTGAAATGTCGCGTCTCCATTGTTTTTTAGGTTTTTTCAAACCTTTGAAATTTGGGTTGTGGATATCAATTGAAATGTTGCATCTCCACTGATTTGGATTTTGCAAGTATCGACGAAATGCCGCTTCCCTGCTATTTTGGAAGTGTCGAACGTGGTTCGCATGCTTCCGATTTGTGTGAGTATCGACTAAGCGTCGCTTCCCCGCGGCTTTTTGAAAAACCATTTTTTTTTGTTTAAAGACACGAGGGTCATAAGTTTTGACCTAAAACCATTTAGGCGGTAAAAGGTAGGGTGGACTAGGGTGGAAATCCCTGAATTCGGATTTTGTTTCAAACCATGAATTTTGGGTTCAAGGGTTGAAAATTTTGGTCAAGTTAGGGAAGGGTTCCTAAACTTAGATTTTTGAACAATGAAACGATGAAAGTAAGCATTGTTTAAATTTCTAGAAATTTCAACATTTGACATGAAAATTCTAAAAAAATGTGGGTTTAGCGAGCGTGTACCTGGAAACCAGTTTTGGCTGTACAGGCATTGCTCTTACCCAGTTGGGTAAGTCTTCAAGGGTAGTACCGCTTTAAGAACTTGTCGTTGATGGGCAGCATACATTTATCACCTTCCATGTTTAGGAGTGCGTATGCGCTGTTAGAGAAAACCTTGTCGATGACGTAGGGTCCCTCCCATTTTGGCTCAAATTTTCCTTTGGACTTGTGAGCGAAGACCATTGGTCTTTTTACCGCAAGAACCAAGTCACCCTTTTTGTAGGCGCGTTGCCTGACCTTTTTGTCGAAAGATCCTGCCATGCGTGCTTGGTAAAGTTCAATGCTTTGTTGAGCTTCGAGCCGTCTCTCATCAAGATTGTCTAGCTCATGGAGTCGCAATTTGACATTGCTTTCTTGAGTCATGTCATTTTGCAAGGATACCCTCAAGGAAGGAATTTGTACTTCCAAGGGCACGACAGCTTCGCATCCATAGACCAAGGAGAATGGTGTGCTATGGGTTGTCCTCGAACGATGGTTTGATAGGCCCACAAAGCTTTAGACATTTTGCCGCTCCGTCTCTTTTGTGACTAGAGACCATCTTCTTGAGGATTTTGCAGAGTGTCTTGTTGAAAGCTTCTGCTAATCCGTTTGCTGCCGGATGGTATGGAGTCGAAGGACAGCTTTGGATTTTGTATTTATCGGAAAACCTGTAGAATCGATGATCCCGGAATTGTGGTCCGTTATCGTGGACGAATCTTTTGGGTATGCTGAAACGACAAATGATGTTGGTGCGCAGGAACTGAAGGACTGATGAGGTCTTCATTTCGTTGAGCGCAAATGCTTCTGACCACTTGGAGAAATAATCCGTAGCGGTGAAGATGAAGCGATGACCTTTGCTCGAAGGGGGAGAAATAGGACCTATGATGTCTATACCCTAGGCTTCGAAAGGCCATGAAATCGCTGTAGGATGTAGCCATTCTGGAGGCATGTGAATGTAATCTCCATGAACTTCGCATTGTTGGCAGCGCTTAGCAAATTGCATTGCATCAGCTACCATGGTAAGCCAGTAATAACCTAACCTTTTTATCTGATCATAGAGCTTGGGACCAGCCTGATGAGCTCCGCAAAGACCAGCATGAACTTCTTTGAGTGTTTCTTCAGCCTCTTGTTGTGACAAGCAGTGTAGAAGTACTCCGTTGAAGGATTTCCTGTAAAGGATTTTTGAAGGAATATCCAAATGAAAGCTTGGGGTTCGCCTTTGGATGCTTACCCGTTCTTTTGGATCTTCAGGTAGGGTTCCGAACATAATGTAATCAATGAATGGATCCCTCCAGTCGCCGATTGAAGTTTGAAGGATGAAATTCGACTTCCAACCACTTGGTGGCATTCAGCAACTGCTTGGTGTGTGTTAAGAGGAGGAAGGATTCATCTTTCGCACATTGTGAATTGCATGTTTCCCCTTCCTGGATTGCCATAGATGCGGCAAGTCCAGCCAGGGCATCTGCACGTATGTTTTCACCTCTACGAATGTGGGTGATGTGACAGATGTCAAACTTTTGCAGAAGCGATTGTGCCTTGTTGTAGTAAGGCAGCAAATTAGGCTTCCTGACTTCAAATTCCTGATTCATCTAGTTGACGATAAGTTGAGAGTCTCCAAAGACTTCCAGCATGGTGATACCGGATTCGATGGTGAGTTCCAATCCTAGGATCAGAGCTTGATATTCAGCTGCATTGTTTATGCATTGTTCAAGTAGCGAGAAAGCGTGTGGAATCATGTATTTGTCGGGGCTAACAAAGAGGATGCCAACTCCCGAGATCAGCTATCTTTTTTCATTTGTCCTGGTTGCACCGTCAAAGTAGATGTCCCAAGAAGAATTTTGTAAGAAAGTCT
>CM022944.1:89014243-89329243 GCA_012931725.1 Litsea cubeba | reverse complement strand
TTTTTTCTTTTTTTTTTTTTTAGAAATTCATAAGAAGCATAAAAATCAACTAGAATCACTCCCCGGCAACGGCGCCAAAATTTGGTCGTGCTGTCGCAGGCACCCAAAAATAATAAAACCTTTACTCCTAAAAATATATGTAGTAGTGCGAGTAAGGATCGTTCCCACGGAGAGTGTTTAGCCAAAGTTTATGCTATGTGATCAAAGATGGGGGTTTTGATTATATTGAAAGCAAAAAAAAAAACAAATAAAAACAAATAAAGAGCAATAATTTAAGAAATTCAATCAAATTAACAAGCATTGGTCAAAGTTAACATCCACCATTGGAAATTAAATACTGATCATTGATGCAAAAATAAATCAACTAATACTTTGAATATTCATCATTGGAATTAAATTCCTACCTTCTTGATTAGTTAATTAGAAAACACGCGCTCTAATTATCCCTAATTACTAAACAATCCAAGACAAGCGCCAGAGATTTAATCTAGTAACAGCATTAAGACCTTGAGAGATTGATGAATCTAAACAACACAAGCACACGCGGTTGCATTTAATTTAGCCAAGTGTTCTTCCTAATATATAATAATTTCCAAAGCAGCAAATTATTAAATACTAGTTTCTTCGCAAATTAGAGGGATCAAACAATTACGGATTTGATTTCTAATTTAGCATTAAATTGTAACGAAAAATAAACTAGATGCATCCTAGCAATTAAACGAAACAATCATGATAACAAATTAAGCACAGAAGAACAACCCATATTCAAAGCATAAATTGAATAATGAAAATAAATTAGATCTCACAGTATTTATTCCGAGGCTTCAGTCTTCTTCAACCAATTACCTAAAATTAGCCACGCAGGGCCATACTAACTTACAAAGAAAATAGTAGAAAAGAAAGAAAGAGAGAGAGAGAAAAAAAAACGTGCAATGGGAAGGTGCTTTGGAGAATGTGGAGTGAGTTTATTTATAGTGGAGAGTTTGATTAGAGAGAGAAGAGAAGTTAGGTGATGTGGACCCATGTGATTGGAGAGAAAAGAATGAAGGAGAGATAAGTAGGAGAGAATGAGAGATGAAAGAGATAATAGAAAGAAATCGTTGGAGATGGAATGCACCGTACAAGTGTGAGAGAATTTGAAGTGAGGTGGGATTGTAGATGGAATAAAATACTAAATTAAATTCTAACCTAGTCAAAATCTTCTTCTTGACCATATCTTCTCACTCGGGCTTCTGTTGGGCTCGAACCAAGAATTAAAGTTGCATCATTTTTCGTTCCGGACAATATGAGCCCAATATTGGATATGTTCCGGAAAACTCCTGATTTCATCAAATTTACCACAATGCCCTTCTGCTTGATTCTTCATCCATTTAGCATCAAATATGAGCACTTCTCTTGCAACTCAGATCTGTAAACTTCTTGATTCAGCAAGAATCTCTCAAAACTCAAAACAGAAAAGTTGTAGATATTTTTCTTGGCGTTCCATAGCATCTGAATCATCTCAATTGGAGTTCGGAGGAGAGAATTATGCCCAAATTACGAAGCGATGTCAAAACTGTCAAGAATCACTCAATTAGCTTTGTTTTGCACACAGCACCTCCATTTGCATCCTAAAGCAAAATATAAGAATAATGAGTACATTTAGGCATCAAATAAGTATAAAGGACTAAACATTAATGGAGAAAAATATAACATTTTGCATTCTCATCACCTGTTGAAACCGGGATTAAGTAGGCTACTTCTTTTGGAGATGAGGGTTCTTCTGGGTCAAAAGACCACATGTCTATGCCATCGGACAACTCCTCTTCATTGTCTGAGAAATCGTACCAATTGGATGAGCTTCCTGAATCTTTGTCAGGTGATTCATCGAAAAGATATCCAGGGAGATCGATGTCTTCATGAACTTGAGATGTTGAGGCTTGGTCAGTAACTTGACTTTTAAGCTTTTGTGTCAACTGTCTCAAAGGAGTGTCGGGATCGTACCCTAGCCTGTGTGAAGGCTTTTCTACATAGCCGTAGAGTCTCCAATCTTCCAGCTGACTTTTGGTCAAGACGGGCCCCAATGGCGTGAGAATACCGTGGCCTTCTCCCAAACCGACTGGGTTTTGAGCGTCATAGCCCATTTTCTTCATAATAGCTTGTGCCACAGAACTATATAAGGATAGTTGAGGCATACCTTCATTTTGGAAAGGTTCAAGGTGTTGGAAATAGGGTGGGCCACTATGACAGGTTTCAAAACTTTTGACCCACTTGAAGCAGGGATCAACTATCCAGAAGGCTATTAAAACCCAATCCAAGATCTATGTCCTCAATCTTAGCCATCATGATCAGTAAATTCAATCTATCTAGAAGATAGAACCAGCAACATATAAGCTACAAATAAATCTACAACATGCAAGGAAGTAGATTATACATTTGGAGCGCGGTTGTGCTCTAATGGAGAAGTTGCGTCTTTCTTTGATGATGAAACGCTTTCACTAATCAAATAGGGATCTCCAAGACCTCTTGATCTTCCACGCTATGACCCGTATTAGTTCTCCTTTTTCTCAAGAAGATGGTGGGATCTCCAAGAGAAAACTACTAGGAACTCTAGGGAGGAACTAGAAAGAGAACTAGAAGAGGGAGAGGAGGAAGAACTCGTCCAACACTTGCACTAGGGAGGCTTGGGCGTGAATCCCAATGCAATCATCATGCATGGACGTCGAGCCTCCTATATATATAGCTTTTGTAAGCCGCCTCCTCTTTCTAATTGAAATAGAAGTCTTACTTCCCTAACAATTAGTAACTCTCTTCTATTACTAGTTAAGATAGAAGTCTTACTTCCACAATAATTAGTAACTTACTATATCATAATTAGAAGTCTCACTTCAAATATGATTAGTAACTTTCTAATTCCTTTCTAATTAAAATAGAAGTCTCACTTCTACTAAAATTAGTAAGTCTACTATTACCACTATTAGAAGTCTCACTTCAAATAGAAATAGTAACTTTTCTTTTAGAGTTCAACTAGAATTAGATACTTTCTAATAATTGGGCTAGCGTGGGGACCACTAGGGATTCCTTAGAAAGCTGGCTCCAACTGGGACTCGCGACCCCACATCTCATGTGTAATCCGGGCCCACAGTTAATTGCAAATAACTCCACTATATAAATGCAATTGAACTCCAGTCTTAGGAATATTACATAGAAGACCCTAAACTTCCACATTACCACAAGTAGACCCCTCTATCAATATCCATTGATCAATTGGACCTGTCTTCCAAACTAGATCCATATCTTATTATCCTTGAGCCCAATTAATTATAATGATCAATAGGTACCTTTCCAATTAACTCTTAATCGGAATGGGTGCACACTTACCAATGATAAATCCATTAATTGGCACAAGGGGATATTAGAGATAGATTCCATCTTGACCATTGAATGTTCCCACAGCTCTACTACCATGTACCCAAATCACCGAGGTGTTGACCTACAGTTGGCCACACTCATTGGTGACTCAAAGCAAATGAATAGATAGAAACTTGAGTTCATTAATGTCTCAGGATTGAGAGCCTATTGCTAGGGAATTATGAGAGAAGACCTTAAAATAAAGACAGTGTTTATAAGGTGCTTCTCATGGTCCTTCAATACATCCAATGTACCAGCACTATGATCCAGAATCTTACATTCTGATGATCGAGACAAATCACACTATCTCATAGTGATCAAAGTGCTACAACCATGTCAGTATGAGATGTCCAGTCTCATCACTGGTTGTGAAGATATTTAAGTATAAGATTTGTCACACATGTCTCCTGTATGTGGATCTCATCCATACACATGTGTTACATCTAATATACTTGTGGACCCCAGTTCATCTCATGAACCATCATGTCATTCGTATTGGTTATGTGCAAGTATATAATAAATTACCATTCATCTCATGAAAGGAAAGCATGAATATATGAATAAATAAAGAATTTAATCAATTTATTATATCATCTACTGGATTGAGTCCATAAAACTAACACAAGGACGGAGTTTGATGAAGAAGCATCCGATCTATGGAAGAAGATCGGCTTTTCCTTTGCTGAAGTTGCTGGAACAACAAAGGAAGCTGACGTAGGATCTTCTATATCAGAAGTTGTCTCCATTAGAGTAAGAGCAGGCTGAACTTGCTGAGTGTTCAGCTTGGCTTGACGATGTGTCTTCTTCTGCCTCTGAATCCGAATCCGTGTCTTGCATGATAGACACGGAAGAGACAACAAATTTGGCCCTAGGCTTTTGCTTTGCCTTCTTCACTTTAGTTGTTATGACCAAAGGCTTTGACGGTTTGAGGGAGATGATGAAGGGAGTTTGAATGCTCTCTTCGGATTTACTGGATGGTTTGTTTTCTTCCAGTGATTGTTGAGGAGCCTTGCCTTTATCTTTCTGGAGATTTTCGGCAAAGGGTGCTGTGTGCTTCTCCTCTTCTTCTTTTTCACCTTCATACATTTGTGAGTCTATAAAGTGGACTTCTTTACCTTTGAAGTGTTTTCTGTCCACAGAGACTCGATGTATCATGCCGTCGTCGCCAACAAACGTGATGCATTGATGTAAAGTTGAAGGGACAACACCATTCTCGTGGATCCAAGGGCGTCCGAGAAGGATGTTATAGCATGAAGGGGTTTTTATTGCACACACTGTGACCTCAAAGATAAGATCACCGATCTGCAACTTGAGCCTGATTTTGCCGATAGGCCTTTGAGTACTCCCATCGTATCCAATGATAGATACAGATGTGTGGCTCAGCTTGCTAGGTAGGATGCCCAACTCTTCCAGAGCCGATGTGGAGATGAGGTTGAGTGCAGAACCTGGGTCGATTTGAACTCTGTGCATAGGCATTTCCTTGATGTACCATGTGAAGTACATGGGTCGGTTGTGCCTTGTTTCGCCAAGTAGGAGGTCGTCCTTTGTGAAGGCGATGGTTGCACTGGCTGCTTTTTTAACCGAGAGGCATTTAATGCATGATCCCTCAGTTTTTCTTCTTTTATCCCTTTGAGGAAGCTTTTGAGTTTTTGACCCGATAATCCATTTCAATTTGGAGGACTTGCGGGGCATGTTTGTCGACATCCTCATTCAGCTTTTGTAATTCTGAAATGAGATTATCACGAGTGTGCGGAGACATTCGCAACAAATCTAGGATGTGTAGACGTGCGGGGTATGTACTTTAGTTTCACAGTCTACTGAAAGCCTCCTTAGGGCCTGCATGTTCATCATTGTTGCCACTAGGGGCGCTTACAAAATCTTTTCCCGAAAGATTTACAAATGTAAAGGAAGATTGGTTGTAATTTTTGTGGTAGTCTCGGCCAGAGCGGGTGCCTTTACCAACTTCGAGAGCTTCTTGAGAAGGGTCTTCGTTTGGAAGATTGTCTTCAGGATCAAGAGGCTGTCGTTTTTCATTTACTGAGGATGTATCTGCAGCAGAGTTGACATCCTCAGTGATTGTGTTGCACGGAGCATTTTCTGGGAACAAGTCCTGAATAGCATCCAGCAACCTTTCTTCTTCGTTGACCAATTCATCGTCCCAAGCATCAATAGCTGGGAGTTCTTTAGTCAGGAAGGGTGTGAACTTTCAAGTCACGGTCTCAGGAGAAGAAACCTGAGAGGGTGTCGTCTCAGTGAAAGTCACGTGAGATGAGGTGGCTCCAGAAGATACATGGCTAGGCGTCGCCGGAGTATAAGTGATCTTATTAGACGATGCTTCGGAAGAGCTATAATCCTGAATTATCACATTACAGGAAGCTCTGACAGGAGACGTTGCCTGATCGGAGTCAGACTCATCCTCGGATGTAAGAGTATCGTCTATCCAACAATTTTCTCCATTTTCAGGAGTTAACGGAGGATGTACCTGATGGTCTTCATGGACTTCAGGGTCTGGATTGTGAGGAAGCTCGTTGACGCGGTCTTGCTCTTGTTCTAGAGCGAGACGCTGCAAGATCCTTACATATTCTTCAAGATCAGGCATATGAGCCAAATCTTCATCTTCATCAACTCTTTGTGGCTCAACATTGTTGATTTCCACTGGAGCAATGAGTGGTGCTGGGTCAGCAGCATTTTCTTGTACAGCCTCTTGATCTTCTTCATCATCAGACCAGGATCCTTGAGGCTGTAGGGGGTTTATACCAGATTACTGGCATAAGATGAGTCTCAGGAACCCCATTCTTCATTGGAGAGATATTCTCCTGTTTCAAGGGACTCCTACCACTCGTCTATGTAGTTGGATTCGAATCCATCATCGGTGTCGCTGGACTCGTATCCATCAATGGAGAATCCAACTACCGAATTGCAAGAGTATGATGCCTCCTGCGTGGCTTCTTTGAATTAAGGTGGCATAAAATCACTGAGAATGAATTTTCTTACCCCCTTTGAAGTCCCTGGAAGGGATGTTTTTGTTGCCTCCAATGAAGCGGTAGAGGAAGTCTCTGCCTTTTCTTTGACTTCTTATTTTGGCTGGGTCTTCTCTTGTCGTTTGAGCTTGAGGAGATATTTCCTAGCCTGCCTTCGCTGTTGAGCTGTTGGCTTTGTTTTCACGACCTCCCAATTTTCATCTTCCAGGAGATCGGGATGTACCCATATGGGTTATCCGTCTGGTGTCGGGTAAGGAACCAGTTCCTTGGACGCTTGGATTGAGTTTATCACCTTGAAGGAAGTAGTGATCTTGTTCTTCGGTGATTTTGATGTTTGTCCACATGTCACCATGTTGACGGAGGCAAACCCATAGTTTTTGTCAAAAGTGATGACTCCGTTTTTCCACATCTCATTTATTTTCTCCCTCACAACGAAGCATTGATTGAGAGGATGTGAGATCATCTGATGGTATAGACAGTACTGAGGATCGTTGGTTCTGCCAACATCACCCGGTCTTTTTGGTTCAGGCAAGGTGAGCTTGCCGTTTGCCACAAGAGCCCCGAAGATTTCATCAACATCTTCATCAAACGAGTATTTCTTCTCTACTCATTCTTTGAAGGCATCTGAGAGTTCGGGTCTCTTACTAGCAGCTTTGTTTTCAGCTTTCTTTGGTGGCTGGGAGCTGACTTGGTCTGCACATTAAGGACCTCTTTTTTTTTGGTTTTGAGGTTGCAATAGCGGTGGGCTCTTTTCTTGATGATTTCTGATTGTTGAGGTCTTTAATCACCATTTCAGCTTCCATGGAAGCTTCTAGGAGTTCTCCAAGGTTCTTTGATTTGTTGTCGATGATCATGGAGCGGATTCTGGCTCTCATGTTGTTTCGACAGATGTCGACTAGCGACGCTTGTGGCAATACATCAGAGCATTTGTATGCCATTCCTTTCCACTTATGAATGAAGTCATATGTTGACTCATTCTCCCCCTATTTTAGGCTGCACAGCTGAGCCATAGTAGTGGGATGATCCTCACCTTTGAAGTGAGTCAGGAAGCGTGTCTCTAGCATGGCCCAATTTTGAATGGAGTCCTCCGGCAGAGTGGAGTACCAATCGAAGGCCATGCCTTTTAGGGTACTTGCAAAGAGGTGGATCTTGAGTGCATCTTGATCGGCGATAGCTCCCGTCAGGATCTTGAACTTGGAAACTTTGCAAAATAAATTGCAAGGATTCTCATCAGGTCTTCTACAGGGAAATCAGGCCAATAAATGATAAAAAATGTCAAGGAAAAATACAGAAGAAAAAAGAATCGAAAAAACAGCAAAAATGGACACAAAACAGGACAAAGGGGGAAACCCCCCCCCCCCCCAGGATTGCAGACCCCTGCGACCCTGGGGCCCGGGATCGCCCGGTGGGGCCCCGGAAACCCCATTTTTTGCCCTTTTTCACGATTCGAAGCGTCCGGCCTCTGGTATTTTCCTATATTCATACTTTTGAGACGCCAAATCCTCTGACATCCGTCAAAAACACGGGTTAGTCATCAAGAGTATCGAAATCAACATTGATCGCCAACTGGTCAACCAAAAAAAGTGTGCTTTTTACCCGACCGATCGAGAAATCGACAGGACAGATGGCACCGACCCGCTGTTGGCAACCAACACCTGAAGTTACATGGTCATCCAATGTCGATCTACATGAAGATCCATCGATAATCATCGCCAGAAGAATCCCAAAAGACGCACACGGCCCGCGACTCTTCAACTGCTCGGCGACCACTTAATGCCATTAATTGACAAGCTTTATTACAATCATTAATCCATTTCTTTGGACGAACCAATCAGAAGCAAGCATCCGGGAGTTACAAGTCAAGAGATTCATGGCACTTAACCCATGAAACTCCTCCCATCATGGCGATTAAAGGCGATTAAATGCCCTCAATCTCCTCCGGCCAATTAGAAGCCAAGAAAAAGGAGTTACAAAATAAAGAATTCAATCTTGTAACTCCTCCCTTTATGTAGCTTTATGACAATTAAGGCTCATAAATCCTCCTAAATGGCTACCTAAAAGCCTATAAATAGGAGAGCTCTCCAAGAAGAAACAAGACAGACAGCAGACAAAACAAACAATAGACTGCAGAAAATCCGGAAAATCGGACAGAAAAATGCATCAAAGAGAGAAAACTCTGCGGAAATCCTACACCGACCACCGCTACAAGGTGACAAAAGTGCCTTAGGTGGGGGTACCCCCCCCCAAGGTCCTTGCCTTCTCCTTCTGCCTCCAATGGCTTGGACGTGGCTTTTTTTCAGCCCGTCTACTTGGCTTTTTATTGGACATAGGACCTCCTTTTGGTCTTTGTCCTCTAAAAACATGAGGTTATAGCCAAGCCAAGCGAATCAATAGCATCCTCTGTTCTCATCTGCATGGATGATGGCGAAGTCCACATATGGCTTGCGACCGTCAATCTGAACGGGTCCTCCACAATCTCCTGAGAAGTTAGATCCTCCTTTTCTTGCTTTTCATTGTAGTTTGTATTTTTTTAAAAGAGACAAAAATCACAACTCTTGTCTTTCATTATTGATAAGGATTGTAAATCGGCTATAAACGCCAAAATTGGCTATAAATGCCAAAAAAATCGCCTTTCACGGCAAATCAAGAAAATGCCTCTTTTCTTAATTATATGTGCAATGGAACACTTGAAAGAAGTTGATTTCTTTTTTACTTGCGAAGGTTGATCTCCGGATCACCACTTGCAATTCCAAGTAAAAATAGAAAATCTGGCACACCCACACAAAAGAAATGTTAATGCACGCCTTTGCCCCCCCGGTTACGAAAGGGTCGGACCCAACGGACTCCCACGTCCGCCGACCACGGTAGAACCAGGCAGAAGCGCAGTCCATCAGCATCATCTTGAGGTGGATTGTGGGGTGGAACTGTAGGTTTGTAGGCCTTAGCAGGTGCTTGCTGAGGCCTTATGATGCATGACTTGATTTTGGGCTTGTAGGAACAAGCCGGCTCATGCTGGGTTGACTTGAGAGTCAGATTGGAGATGGGTCTCTCCACTTTCATGAAGGCAAGAGGGAAGAACTGGTTCTCCTTAAGTGGGGCCAGGAATGCTGGCTTGGTGGATGTTTGGGACCTTCTTTGTTTAGGTGAAGGTCTTGGGGACCAAGTCTTGGGATAGACCTGGTCGTTTGAGGGTTGAGGCTTCGGACCTTTTGGTGCTCGCCTTTGGTGTCACGGTAGTGACACGTTGAGAGGCGAGTTTCTGCTTCTTGGAAGGAGCATTTTATTCTTCGAGAAGTGAGAATGGTCCCAGCGTCCCAAAGACGATAGTCCGGGGAGTCGAGGTCGACCAGGTGTTGAGAGAGTTGCCGAGGGAGTTGGCGCTTCGGCAGCTAACAGGGCGCTTGTAGGTGCGCGTAGTTTGCTTCTGTTGAAGCATAAGTTGGTGCTTGTTCTCGTCGAAGGTAATGGTTAGTGAAACTGCCATTGTTAGTTTTCGAAAAGTTTCTGAAACAATACCACATCCATTAGTAATCACAAGAATATAATGATCATAAATGAGAAGTTCTATGGTTTTGTCTTTTCAAATTGCTCGAGGAAGATGACCCAAGCAATATGAAGAAGGCAGAAAGCCATAGAGGGTACAATTATTCTGATCGCAGGTATGGTAAACCAAGAATGAGCGTCCCAGTGACTGCTAGAAGCAATTGTGAACTTAAATTCGACTTATCGAGAAGGAGAGCTTGCTCGAGGTAAAAAGAATATAAAGTTGGAGTTACAAATGTGCCGGTCGCGAATGCAGTAGACCCTGAAAGGGCGTACTAGTACCGCTAGACACAAATGTTTGGAGATCGCATTCATGAGATGAGATTCCATGTTTTGAAAGGTCAATATTGGATTCATCAAAGAGAGCAGATGGTATTCTGATCCAAATACGGTCTCAGCGATTTCCGCGAGCGCCAGTGCTCAGAAGGAAATTAACCATAATTTCGCGGATTTGAATCCAAAAATGACGAGTTTTTTTTTTTGAAAGGCCAATATCGGGTTCATCAAAGAGAGCAAAAGGCACTCCAATTTGAACACGGGCTCAGCGATTTCCGCGAGCGCCAGTGCTCAGAAAGGAGGAGACCAAAATTTCTCCAATCTAAACCCAAAATGACGGAAGTTTTTTTTTGAAGATTTTTTTTTTAAAAAAATCTTTTTTTTTATTTTATTTATTTATTTAATTATTATTTTTTTAAGATTTTTTTTGAAAATTTTTTATTTTTTTTATTTTAAAATTTTATTTTTAAAAAATTTTATTTTGAAAAAATTTTATTTAAAATACGAGAGGGTACACATAGGCCTCCTAACCCGATCTTATGAAATCTCGATTGATAGGATTGCCCCCAGGTAAGGGTAGGATTGCTTAATGAGCCCGTTTGGAGGACCCTTACCTAGGACAGTCAAGCTATCTCCAAACTCTAGACAAGGCTTTTCTTGATTCAACCATGATCAAAGAACGCAATTGGTTTAACCTTAGTGTTCTATGTCTTCCTTATATATATATATATATTTAGATCTTTAATGAACTCATCGAAGAGAAACGATGGCCCAAAACCTTAGTCGAACAGGCTCAATATTTCAGCAAGCAAGATGAACGATAGGAAAGGATCCAGGTTTCTCAATTTTGAATCCAAAATGAAAAATCTGATTTTATGTTTTTTTTGTTTTTTTTTTCTAATGAACTCATCGAATAGAAACGATGGCCCAAAACCTTAGTCGAACAGGCTCAACATTTTTGCAAGCACGATGAACGATAGGAAAGGCTCAAGGTTTCTCAATTTTGAATCCAAAATGAAAAATCTGATTTTTTTTTTTGTTGAAAAGAGAAAGAGTGGAAATAAATTCAAATAATTAGAAATTTCCAAAAAAAATCTCATCTCATTTTTTTTAGATGCGGAATCCAACATAGGCCACCAATTAGCAAGTAGCCAAGGAATCAAGAAAAGAAGCATAAGCATAGAGCAATAGATATGATATGCAAATATTTCATTTCTAGCATCGTGTTCTCAAATGAACGAATCCCACCGGGTGGAGCCAGCTTGATGGACCAGCGCATTCTGCTCGGTACTACCGAGGTCGGCGGACGTGGGAATCCGTTTGGGTCCGACCCTTTCGTAACCAGGGGGCAGAGGCGTGCATCAACATTTCTATTGTGTGGGTGTGCCAGATTTTCTATTTTACTTAGAATTGCAAGTGGTGATCCGGAGATCAACCTTCGCAAGTAAAAAGTAAATCAACTTCTTCCAAGTTTTCCATTGCACATATATTTAAGAAAAGAGACATTTTCTTGATTTGTCGTAAAAGGCGATTTTTTGGCATTTATAGCCGATTTTTGGCGTTTATAGTCGATTTTGGCGTTTATAGCCGATTTACAATCCTTATTAATAATGAAAGACAAGAGTTGTGATTTTTGTCTCTTTTGAAAAAAATACAAACTACAATGAAAGCAAGAAAAGGAGGATCTAACTTCTCAGGAGATTGTGAGGGACCCGTTCAGATTGACGGTCACAAGCCATATGTGGACTTCACCATCATCGATGTGAAGAGAACAGAGGATGCTATTGATTCGCTTGGCTTGGCTATAACCTCAGGTTTTTAGAGGACAAAGACCAAAAGGAGGTCATATGTCCAATAAAAAACTAAGTAGACAGGCTGAAAAGCCACGTCTAAGCCATTGGAGGCAGAAGGAGAAGGCAAGGACCTTGGGGGGGGGGTACCCCCCAAGGGACTTTTGTCACTTTGTAGCGGTGGTCTGTGTAGGACTTCCGCAGAGTTTTCTCTCTTTCTTTCCCTGGATTTCTGTGCTTTTTTTCTGATCCGGGATCTGTCTTGTTTTCCGATCTCTGTGATTTTTCCGATCCGGATTCCTTTGGAGTGCTCTCCTATTTATAGGCTCTTGGTAGCCATTTAGGAGAGTTTATGGGCTTTTATTGTCAATAAGCCGCATAATGAGAGGAGTTACAGGATTTAATTCCTTTATTTTGTAACTCTTTTTTCTTCGCTTCTGATTGGCCGGAGGAGATTGAGGGCATTTAATCGCCTTTAATC
The DNA here is from genome assembly GCA_012931725.1 of Litsea cubeba. Classification (NCBI taxonomy): domain Eukaryota; kingdom Viridiplantae; phylum Streptophyta; class Magnoliopsida; order Laurales; family Lauraceae; genus Litsea; species Litsea cubeba. Next base: position 89,316,782 of record CM022944.1, on the reverse strand, counting down.
GCCATGATGGGAGGAGTTTCATGGTTTAAATATCATGAATCTCTTGACTTGTAACTCCCGGATGCTTGCTTCTGATTGGGCCATCCAAGGAAATAGATTAATGACTGTAATAAAGCTAGTCAATTAATCGCATTAAGTGGTTGCCGAGCAGTTGAAGAGTCGCGGGTCGTGCCGCGTCTTTTGGGATTCTTCTGGTGATGATCATCGATGGATCTTCATGTAGATTGACATCGGATGACCATGTAATTTCAGGTATTGGTTGCCAACAGCGGGTCGGTGCCATCTGTCCTGTCGATTTCTCGATTGCTCGGGTAGAAAGCACACTTTTTTTGGTTGACCGGTTGGCGATCAATGTTGATTTCGATACTCTTGATGATTGACCCGTGATTTTGACAGATGTCAGAAGATTTGGTGTCTCAAAAGTATGAATTTTGGAAAATACCAGAGGTCAAACGCTTCGAATCGCGAAAAAACGGCAAAAAACTGGGTTTCCGGGGCCCTCCCGGCGATCCCGGGCTCCAGGGTCGCAGGGGTCTGCGACCCTGGGGGGGTTTCTCCCTTTTTGTCCCGTTTTGTGTCCGTTTTTTATGTTTTTTTATTCTTTTATTCTTTTGTATTTTTCCTTGACATTTTTGATCATTTATTGGCCTGATTTCCCTATAGAAAACCTGATGAGAATGCTTGCATTTTGTTTTGCAAAGTTTCCAATTTTCTGAGAAAGCCGAATACTTTGTCGCGTAGAGCTGCCGATTTTCCGTCAGAAGCTGAAACTGGGACAAACGATGTTGGAATGACCTGAAATTTGGGGTGAAGCCTGGTAAGCAATAAATAAGACCAACAATAGGCTTTTGTTTGAGTTTTGAAGCCGTTTGGGGTTTTATCACTAGTAGACTTATTTTTGTCGCGATGAAGATGTCGCGGCTTGATGTGCGGTCAACCGATGTCCGATTGACTTGAAATTTGACAGGGAACCTATTGGAGTCATTTTAAGATGATCCACAGGTTCTGTCTTGGAAACCATGGTCCCGGGGAGCTTCGCTACCGAGAGGCTTGATTTGGTTTTCGAGCGTCAAAGTATGGTCAAATGTTGTCGAAATGACCAGAAACTTGACGTGTAACCCTTTGTAAGCATTTTGAAGCCGTCCATGTGCTCTATCTGATGAGTGATGGCCTTGGAGGTTCTCGCCGCCGAGAGGCTTGATTTAGCTGTTCGAGAGTTGATGTAGGGTCAAACGTTGTCGGTTTGACTGGGAACTTGATGTGGAGCCTTTTAGAAGTATTTTGAGACCATCCATCGGCTCTGATCGAAGATTTGGTGTCTCCGATGCTTTCGCCGCCGGGAGCTCCTTTTCAGCTGTCGGAGAAGCGAAGTTAGGCCAAATGATTTTGAAATGGCCCGAAACTTCTTGTGTACTCCTCTTTTGGCTGTCTTGAAGGATCTTACAGTTTTTGTTTGATTCTGACAAGATTTGATTTTTGGAAGTAGCATTGCCTATTTATGGCAGGCTGCGACTTCATGCAGCTTTCTGGATTTTGAAGAAGCAAAGTGAGACATTTTTTTGGTGTCAACAGTAGTACCACCTGCTACCTTCCAAGAAACGATCAAGATAACCTATAAGTTTGAAGACATCAATAAACAGATCATTCAGCAAGCTCAGAAAAAAAAAAAAAACATCAGCAAGCATCACAAAAGAATCAGCAGAATCAGAAGAACAAGAGGCCAAGGCATAATCAAAACGCTCAGGCACAGGGTACTTGTGATCATTGTGGCAGAAACCATAACTCCAATGAATGCCGTAAGATTATAGGAGCATGTTTCAAGTGTGGATCTTTTGACCACTTGCTTCGTGATTGTGCAAGGTTTAACAACCATGGCAACAGGCCTCAGCAGCAACAGCAACTAGCACCCCAATAGAATCAGCAAGCAATTCAGAATCAAGCTAGAGCACCTCAGCAGCAGCCATAGCAACAAGTAAGACACCCAACTCAAAATTAGAATCCCCGTCCTCCTCAGCAAAACAGAAATGGGCAACAAGCAAGGCAGAACCAATGACGGAATAGACAACAACAACAACGTGCACGTGCCTACCATCTCAATCAAGTGGACGCAGACGCAGCAGGCAATGTCGTTGAAGGTAAACTTCTCGTTCGTGGAGTAGAAGCTCAAATATTGTTTGATCATGGATCCACTCATTCTTTTATATCTCTTACATATGCTAAGTTGATTCCTATTCCTATTAGCGAACTTGCATATGTTTTGGTTGTTACCACTCCGGTAGGTAAACAAATTGCTTGTAGAAATTACTATCCCAATTGTGCAGTTAAGATAGCAAAGGTTGATTTCCCAGCAAGCCTTATTGTGCTGAATATGCATGATTTTGATATTATTTTGGGAATGGGCCAGTTAGCGGGACATCATGCAACCATGGATTGCTTCAACAAAGTTATTACTTTCAAATTGGATGCTACACCTATGGGAATTAGATTCCACGGAGGCATGAAGAAACCACAAACAAAACTAATTTCAGCTCTTAAAACATTCAAACTCTTGAGAAGTGGTAGTTAAGGATATGTAGCGTTTATCACGGAGGATAAATAGTCCCAAGGGGTGGAGGGAATCCCCCTTGTGTGTGAATTTCTAGATGTCTTTCCAAAGGAGATTCCAAGTTTACCTTCGATTCAAGAAATCGACTTCACAATTGAACTATTACCAGGGACTGCTCCAATTTCTATTACACCTTACAGGATGGCTCTAACTGAATTGGGTGAATTTAAGGTACAGTTCCAAGAGTTACTAGAAAAGGGGATGTTAGACCAAGCATATCACCATGGGGAGCTCCAGTTTTATTTGTAATGCATACTGACTATAGAAAATTGAACCAGGTTATCATCAAAAACAGATATCCATTGCCAAGGATAGATGAACTCTTTGATCATTTGCAAGGAGTTGCTTTTTTTTTCGAAGATTGACTTACGGTCAGGCTACCATTAGTTGAGAGTTAGAGAATCAGATGTTTTGAAGACTGCTTTCAGGACTAGATATGGACATTATAAGTTCTTAGTGATGCCCTTTGGACTGACAAATGCACTGGCAATGTTCATGGCTCCAATGAATAAGATCTTTGCACCATACTTAGACCAATTCACAGTTATTTTCATTGATGATATTCCGGTGTACTCTAAGTCCAAGGAAGATCATGAGCAGCATTTGAGGACATCACTGCAACTTCTGAGGGATAATCAGCTCTATGCGAAGCTCGGGAAGTGTGAATCTTGACTAGAACAAGTTGCTTTTCTAGGCCACATCATCTCCAAACAAGGATTAGCAGTCGATCCAGCCAAGATTGAGGCATTTATCAGTTGGGAAAGGCCAAAGAATGTGACAAAAATCAAGAGTTTTCTGAGTTTAGCAAGTTATTATAGAAGGTTTATGCAGGGATTTTCATCTATTGTAGCACCTTTGACCAAACTAACCTGGAAAAATGTACCATTTGTTTGGAATGAGCATTGTGAAACTAGCTTTGAAGAGCTGAAAAAGAGGTTGACCACAGCACCTATCCTCACTTTACCTTCAGGCAGCAATGGATTCATTGTTTATACGGATCCTTCGAATGTAGGACTCAATTGTGTGTTGATGCAAGATGGCAAGGTCATTGCATATTACTCTAGGCAGTTGAAAGATCACTAGAAAAAACTATGCACCACATGACTTGGAGTTAGCAACAGTCGTCTTTGCATTGAAGATGTGGAGACATTATCTTTATGGAGATAAATTTGAAGTCCATTTAGACCACCGTAGTCTCCAATATTTATTTTCTCGAAAGGAATTGAACATGCGACAGAGGAGGTCGATGGAGTATATCAAAGATTATGACTTCCTAATCAAATATCATCTATGGATGGTTAATGTAGTTGCAGATGCTTTGAGCAGAAAGTCTGGGAGTATGGCCAGTTTGCAAGGGACTTGTATATTTCACAAATTGGAAGACTTGGGAGTTGATTTTCAACCGTTAAGGAAGGGTGTGATGATCACAAAAATGTCAGTGTCAGAGCCTACCTTCATCCAGAAAATCAAAGAGACTCAGTTGCAAGACCCAGATTTGGTTAAGATTGTGGATCACATAGCAGAACGTCCTAGACTTCCGGATTGTAGATGGAGTGCTATACTTTCGTGACCGGCTTTGTGTTCCAAATATTAATGATTTGAGGAATGAAATCATGGTTGAAACTTATAGCACGAAGTATTCCATGCACCCGGGGAGTACGAAAATGTATCATAACCTGAAGAAACGGTTCTGGTGGAATAATATGAAGAGAGAAATAGCAGCATTTGTGTCTCGATGTATGACATGCCAGTTGGTAAAGGCAGAACATCAAAAGCCTCCAGGTCTTTTGCAACCATTAGAGATTCCACGTGGAAATGGGAATATCTCACAATGGTTTTCATTTCAAGCTTACCTACTACTAGCAAAAGGAACAATGTACTTTGGGTTATTGTCGACCGTCTCACAAAATCAGCACATTTCCTTCAGAGGAAGACAGGAAAGAAGATACATGTGTTACCTCTTGCAGAGACATTTGTCAATGAGATTGTCAGCCGTCATGGCCAACCAGTTTCGATCACATCGAACAGAGATAGTAGATTTGTCTCAAGGTTCTGGAAGACCCTACATGAGTCTCTGGGCACTATTAAGCTCTAGTTCAGCACAACATATCACCCTCAGATAGATGGGCAGTTAGAGAGGGCTATACAGACGATGGAAGACATGCTACGAGCTTCTGTGTTGGATTTTAAGATCTAATGGGATGAGAGTTTGCCACTTTGTGAGTTTGCATACAATAATAACTACCACGCAAGCATTGGAATGACACCTTTCGAGGCACCACTACAAGAAATCTAGGCTGTTGTGACGAAATTTGATGACGAAATTTTTTTTTGTCTTAAAAGAACACCCAAAGAGGACGAAATATAAATTTTGTCATTTATTTTAATTTTTTTCAAAAGTATAGGAGACGAAAACCAAATTCCATCTACAAAAATAAGGCGCCAACTTTATTTGTGTTGGCGCCAATTATTTTAGCTCATTGGAGACGAACATTTTTGTCACAAAATATAATTTTTTTTATGACGAACGTAATTTGTCACCAATAAGGATAAGTTATGGAAGACAAACATATTTCGTCACCAAAATAAGGCGCCAATTTCATTTGCGTTGGCACGAATTATTTTAGCTCATTGGAGACGAACATTTTTGTCACAAAATATAATATGTTTTTGCGACGAACGTAATTTGTCACTAATAAGGATAAGCTATGGAAGACAAAAATATCTCGTCACCAAAATCAGGCGCCAATTTCATTTGCGTTGGCGCGAATTATTTTAGCTAATTGGAGACGAACATTTTTGTCACAAAATATAATTTGTTTTTGCGACGAACGTAATTCGTCACTAATAAGGATAAGTTATGGAAGACGAAAATATTTCATCACCAATAAACACTCAATCATGCCGTTCATCTTCCTGTTAATTGGGCGACAAATATATTTTTATCTCGAAAGAATAAGTTGTGGGGCGAATTATTTGAGCTCATTGGAAACGAACATTTTTGTCACAAAATATAATTTGTTTTTGCGACGAACGTAATTCATCACAAAAAAGGATAAGTTTTGGAAGACGAAAATATTTCATCACCAATAAACACTCAATCATGCCGTTCATCTTCCTGTTAATTGGGCGACAAATATATTTTTATCTCGGAAGAATAAGTTGTGGGGCGAATTATTTGAGCTCATTGGAAACGAACATTTTTGTCACAAAATATAATTTGTTTTTGCGACGAACGTAATTCATCACAAAAAAGGATAAGTTATGGAAGACGAAAATATTTCATCACCAATAAACACTCCATCGTGCCGTTTCATTTTCTTGTTAAATGGGCGACAAATATATTTTTGTATTGGAAGAATAAGTTGTGTGGTGAATTATTTTAGCTCATTGGAGATGAACATTTTTGTCATAAAATATTATTTGTTTTTGCGACGAACGTAATTCATCACCAATAAGGATAAGTTATGGAAGACGAAAATATTTCGTCAACAATAAACACTCCATCATGCCATTTCATCTTCCTGTTAAATGGGCGACAAATATATTTTTGACTCGGAAGAATAAGTTGTGGGAAATGAAAATATTTCATCACCGATAAATTCTACTGCGTAATGCTGATTGTGATTGATTGTGCGATGAATATATTTTTCGTCTCATAAGGTTAAGTTGTAGAAGACAAAATTATTTCGTTACCAATAATAAATTCTCTATTCTTGTATTTAAGGAGGCAAAAATATTTTATCACTACACTACACCAAAATAGGATATTAGTAACACTCAAGGTTTTTGGCAAGTAACTGTGTTTAAGTGTAACTAATTTCCTAACATTTTATGGGCGTTAACATTGATTTTAAAGTGTTACATTAATTTTACTCGATTTAATAATTATTTTGTTACGGTATCTTCATATTTTCCTAACGTTTTACGGGCGTTAATAAACCGTTAATTACCAACAAAAGTAGATTTTGACTACCAATTACAACAAAATAATTTCCGGCCGTCAAATGCCCTTCTCCTTTCGCGCCTTGATTTCAGACTCTCTCCCTCACTACAAGAAAATGTGGATTCCGTGACAACTATTCAGTGAGGGAGGTATATATTGTCACTGAAAGTAACTGATCAGTGACAAGAAATTTTTATTGTCACATATAAATAGTCGTCACGTCTCACTAGTGAGAACAAAATATATTGTCACAAAATTTGACTTTTTAGTGACGAGGTGTTTTTGCATCGTTACTTAATGTTTTCACTAAATAGGCCAAAAGATTTTGCCCAAAATACACACACTCTTGGCGGGCTCCCCCCACATTTTTTTCTTCCTTCCCACGTTTTTTTTCTCTCCAGCATGCCTTTTCCCTCTTATCCCTCCAGCGTGCTGCCTTGTTTCTTTCTTTCCCTCCTCTCCTCTCATTCCCATCGTCGTCCAGAACCCATCCCTCTCACCGCCGGACGCCTGATCCCTTGCACCAGGTACAACGCGCACCCCCCTCTCCTCTCTCTTTCTTCTCTGTTCTCTCTCTCCCTCGTTCCCCATCTGTATGTTTCCTCTCTGTCTGCTCTCCTCCCTCCCTTCCTCTCTTCTTCTTCCTCCCCTGTCTCCCCTCGCCTGCGCACCTGCACACCACTCCTCTCTCCCTCGGTCCTTTCTCTCTTTCTCTCCCTCTCTTCTCTTCTTCCTCCCCTAGCTACTCTGTGTATGTGCGTTTTTTTTTTGTTTATCGGTTAGGAGAGAGAAGAGAGTTCACTTCCATCCTAGCTAGCCAGTGTTGGAAATCTATGTATTGGATATTTAAAAACAAAATAGTCTAATTAGGTTTTGTTTCCAATTGTTGATGTGCTTAAGACTTACTGGGGAATACTCTCTGATGACTTAATTCCTTGTTGGATTCAAATTCTAGTTTTGGGTTTTGAGCCTCTTTCACAGAAAACCCATGCCTCAACTCACCCTCACTCCTTTCAAAAGGTTTCATGAATAAGAAAAGGCAAGTAGTCGTTACAAAAATATTTCCAAGTCAAGCCACGAGTATATGCACAATAGAAAGTGAATCCTAATTGGATTCTTTCCTAAAAGATTCAAGACACATGATCTTTGAGTATGGCTTGCCTTCCATCAGTATATGTGCCCCATCCTTGATTTGTGGACACATCACCATCTTCACAAATTGCCTTTTGACAGCAATATATACTTATTTGCTTGATTATTTATTTATTTCAGAAGCTAAACAGGAAGCTAGTGCATATAAGCATTGGATTGGTCCTCATGCTCTTTTGGCCCATGTTCAAGTAACCTTATCACTGTGAAAATCTCCCTGCATTTATCTCAGTTACTTGTCTGATGATTTAGTCATCCTTCATAATTGCAGTGGAGGACGTTGGGCACCACTCCTTGCAGCTGTAACTCCAGGTGTTAACATTTTACGAATGCTTATCTTCGGACTTGGAATACAGAGAAATGATGCAGTCGTCAAGTCCATGAGTCGATATGGAGACTACAGGTCAGAACTATTGTCAAACTTATTTCAGTTAGGCTCCATGTAACTAAGGCTTGTCTTAGTCTTTATCCTCTTGAACTTGGTCACAACCCACTGTAATCTTTATTTATCAATGATGAGGCATGTGACAGTTTCGAAAGGTGTGAAATCAGCCTGAAAATTTTGCACTGCACAGACCAAGTTTACATCAGTATAAACCATCATATCAAAGAAAGATTTTGATCCCTTCCCCCTCTTTCCCTTTCCCACGCCAAAAACCCCAACACACGCAAATGATAAATAAAGTTGTACTGTGAATGGCCTGAATATCACTTGGATCAGACTGATATTCCACACCATGTGGCGCTTAAAGAATCATAACACTGTGTTGAAGTGATCTTTACTGCTGCTGATTTCAAAATTTTCTTTCAGATCACGAAGATCACTTCTGTATAATGAAGAATCTCTGTTGTCCTATCAATGTTTGTAATTCACTAGAGTTAATGACCAACCTTTCAAGCTTGAGGAATTATTAGCTACAAATGTTACTATCTATACATGCTAGAAAGGATTATATAGGATCATAAAAAAATAACAGAATAATGTAAACTATAAACCATTCTTGGTGCCATATAGAATATGATCTTGTTGTACCCCTTTTACAATGGATGCATTGATCTTTTGCCTGTGCCCTTCTTAATCTGGATCTTCTCCTCTGTGCCTATGTTAAAAGATGCAGAACTCCTGTGTGTTGGGAAGAGGTCGGTGAACGTAGCTTTCATGGACCAACTTTGATTGGTGAGACAAATGACAAGATTAAGCTAATTCATGAGAGGTTGAAGGTTGCTAGAAGCAGACAAAAGAGCTATGCAGATGCTCGCAGAAGAGATCTGCAGTTTCAAGAAGGAGATAAGGTTTTTCTAAAAGTGTCACCAACTAGAGAAACTTTGAGGTTTGGGTAAAAAGGCAAATTGTCAAGGAGATACATTGGACCGTAAGAGATTTTGAGTCACGTCGGTGATGTGGCTTACAGACTCGCCCGACCACCAGAGCTTTCAGGTGTACATAACGTATTTCACGTCTCCATGTTGAAAAAGTATGTTTCGGACTCGACATATGTGTTACAACATGAATCGTTAGAGATTCGAGAAGATGCCACCTATGTTGAGAAGCCGGTCAAGATCATTGAAACGAAAGAGCAAGAACTGAGGACACGGACAATCGAATGGGTGAAAGTACTTTGGGAGAATCATGGGTCAGAAGAAACAACATGGGAACTACAGGATCAAGTGCAGAAAAAGTATCCTCACTTATTGCCAGAGGTTAGTGTTCATTTAGAGGACCAAATGCTCTAATGGGTGGAAGATGTCAGACCCCGACCCAAGTTTGCTTTGATTAGCATTGTTTAAGCTGAGATTAGATCTTAAGTACGATTAGATGGCATTTAGCTTAGATTGTGAGATCGATAGATTTTTCCATAGCTTTGGGAATTTTTGAAAGCCGTTGATTTTATCTTGTCACGGGCCGGGGGTGGCCTATGGGACCCATGTGCGTGTCGGGGGAATTTATTCTTGATTTTGGATAATTATGATTTCTAAATTCCTCTTGGATTGTCAAAATAACATTTACAACTTTTAAAGTTCTCCATCCGTTTTCGAAACTCAGAAATCGAATTTTCAACAAAAAGGGCAAAACAAACTTTTCACCACGAAAGCTGTGCATGAATTTCAATGTTTGCAAAATCATGTAAAAATTTTATTTTTGGAAACTAGATTTTTCGACGATCATTTTACTCTCTTTCGTCGATCTCATCCGGGACCCGCGGGATGGGTATCCAAGCCTTTGAAGTGTAGTGGCTTGGTGGGGCCCACACCCCACCTAAATCAAAATGACAACCCAACTCAAAAGCCAGCCCACATGTGTTTCTTCTCCCTTCTTCTTCATTTTCGGTTTTCAAACCAGCCAAGTTCAGCAAGAGAAAAAAAATTCTCCACTACTTCTCTCCTTTGCATGTTGAGCTTGCTTTGACAAAAATGGAGATTTGATTGCACAACTCTTTTCCTCATCTCTCAAGCTTTCCATTGGCACCATTTTCAAAGGATTTCAGCTGGGTTCATCTTCCTTCTTGAGGTTCTTCTTCTTTGATAGAGCTTCTAGAGGTAGGCCATGGCTTCCCTTCTTCTACCATTGTTTTTGTTGAGCCCATTCAAGCTCTACTTTCATGCATGCAAGGCTTCCTAATGTTGACACCAAAAATGTCACTTTGCCTCTTCAAGATCCAAAGAGCTACATGAAGTCGCAACCTGCCATAAATAGGCAATGCTACTTCCAAAAATCAAATCTTGTCAGAATCAAACAAAAACTGCAAGATCCTTCAAGACAGCCAAAAAAGGAGTACACAAGAAGTTTCGGGCCATTTCAACATCATTTTGGCCTAACTTCACTTCTCCGGCAGTTGAAAAGGGGCTCCCGGCGGCAAAAAGCATCGGAGACACCAAATCTTCGATCAGAGCCAATGGATGGTCTCAAAATATATCCAAAAGGCTCCACATCAAGTTCCGAGTCAAACCGACAACGTTTGACCCTACATCAACCCTCAAACAGCTAAATCAAGCATCTCGGTGGCAAGAACCATCGAGGCCATCACTCATCAGATAGAGCACATGGACCGCTTCAAAATGCTTACAAAGGGCCTACACGTCAAGTTTCAGGTCATTTCGACAACATTTGACCATATTTTGACGCTCGGAAGCCAAATCAAGCCTCTCGGCAGCGAAGCTCCCCGGGACCATGGTTTCCAAGACAGAGCCTGTGGATCATCTTAAAATAACTCCAATAGGTTCCCTGTCAAATCTCAAGTCAATCGGACATCGGTTGACCACACATCAAGCCGCCACATCTTCATCGCGACAAAAACAAGTCTACTAGTGATAAAACCCCAAACGGCTTCAAAACTCAAACATAAGCCTATGGTTGGTCTTATTTATTGCTCAGCAAGATTCACCCCAAATTTCAGGTCATTCTGATATCGTTTGGCCCAGTTTCAGCTTCTGACGGAAAATCGGCAGCTCTGCGCGACAAAGTCTTCGGCTTTCTTAGAAAATTGGAAACTTTGCAAAAAAAAATGGAAGGATTCTCATCAGGTTTTCTATAGGGAAATCAGGCCAATAAATGATCAAAATTTTCAAAGAAAAATACATAAGAAAAAAAGAATAAAAAAACATAAAAAACGGACACAATACGGAACAAAAAGAGAGAAAACCTCTGCGACCCTGGAGCCCGGGATCGCCGGGAGGGTCCCGGGAACCCCATTTTTTGCCCTTTTTTCGCGATTCGAAGCGTCTGACCTCTGGTATTTTCCAAAATTCATACTTTTGAGACACCAAATCCTCTGACATCTGTCAAAATCACGGGAAAATCATCAAGAGTATCGAAATCAACATTGATCGCTAACCTGTCAACCAAAAAGTGTGCTTTCTACCCGACCGATCGAGAAATCGACAGGACAGATGGCACCGACCCGCTCTTGGCAACTAATACCTGAAATTACATGGTCATCTGATGCCGATCTACATGAAGATCCATCATTGATCAACACCAGAAGAATCCCAAAAGACGCGGCACGGCTCGCGACTCTTCAACTGCTCAGCGACCACTTAATGCGATTAATTGACTAGCTTTATTACAGTCATTAATCCATTTCTTTGGACGACCCAATCAGAAGCAAGCATTCGGGAGTTACAAGTCAAGAGATTCATGGCATTTAACCCATGAAACTCCTCCCATCATGGCGATTAAAGGCGATTAAAAGCCCTCAATCTCCTCCGGCCAATCAGAAGCTAAGAAAAAGGAGTTACAAAATAAAGAATTCAATCTTGTAACTCCTCCCTTTATGTAGCTTTATGACAATTAAGGCTCATAAATCCTCTTAAATGGCTACCTAAAAGCCTATAAATAGGAGAGCATTCCAAAGAATTCCAGATAAAAAAAAACAAGACAGATCCCAGATCAGAAAAAAGCACAGAAATTCAGAGAAAGAAAGAGAGAAAACTCTGCGGAAGTTCTACACCGACCACCGCTACAAGGTGACAAAAGTCCCTTGGGGGGTACCCCCCCCCCCCCCCAAGGTCCTTGCCTTCTCATTCTGCCTCCAAGACGTGGCTTTTCAGCCCGTCTACTTGGCTTTTCATTGGACATAGGACCTCCTCTTGGTCTTTGTCCTCTAAAAACCTGAGGTTATAACCAAACCAAGCGAATCAATAGCATCCTCTATTCTCATCTGCATGGATGATGGCGAAGTCCACATATAGCTTGCGACCGTCAATCTGATTGGGTCCTCCATAATCTCCTGAGAAGTTAGATCCTCCTTTTCTTGCTTTTCATTGTAGTTTGTTTTTTTTTTTCAATAGAGACAAAAATCACAACTCTTGTCTTTCATTATTGATAAGGATTGTAAATCGGCTATAAATGCCAAAATCGGCTATAAAACGCCAAAAATCGGCTATAAACGCCAAAAAATTGGCTATAAATGCCAAAATCGGCTATAAATGCCAAAAAAATCGCCTTTCACGGCAAATCAAGAAAATGCCTCTTTTCTTAAATATATGTGCAATGGAAAACTTGAAAGAAGTTGATTTCCTTTTTACTTGTGAAGGTTGATCTCCGGATCACCACTTGCAATTCCAAGTAAAATAAAAAATCTGGCACACCCACACAAAAGAAATGTTGATGCACGCCTCTGCCCCCCTCCAGTTACGAAAGGGTCGGACCCAAACGGACTCCCACGTCCGCCGACCTCGGTAGAACCGAGCGAGCAGAATGTGCTAGTCCATCAAGCTGGCTCCACCTGGTGGGACCCGTTCATCTGAGAACACGATGCTAGAAATGAAATATTTGCATATCATGTCTATTGCTCTATGCTTATACTTCTTTTCTTGATTCCTTGGCTACTTTCTAATTGGTGGCCTATGTTGGATTCCGCATCTAAAAGAAATGAGATGAGATTTTTTTTTTGGAAATTCCTAATTCTTTGAATTTATTTCCACTCTTTCTCTTTTCAACAAAAAAAATCGGATTTTTGGATTCAAAATTGAGAAACCTTGATCCTTTCCTATCGTTCATCGTGCTTGCAGAAATGTTGAGCCTGTTCGACTAAGGTTTTAGGCCATCGTTTCTCTTCGATGAGTTCATTAAAGATCTCAAAAAAAAAAACAAAAAATCAGATTTTTCATTTTAGATTCAAAATTGAGAAACCTTGATCATTTCCTATCGTTCATCGTGCTTGTAGAAATGTTGAGCCTGTTCGACTAAGGTTTTGGGCCATCGTTTCTCTTCGATGAGTTCATTAAAGATCTAGAAGAAAAAAATAAATAAATAAAAAATCAGATTTTTCATTTTGGATTCAAAATTGAGAAACCTTGATCATTTCCTATTGTCCATCGTGCTTGCAGAAATATTGAGCCTGTTCGACTAAGGTTTTGGGCCATCGTTTCTCTTCGATGAGTTCATTAAAGATCTAAAAATATATATATATATAAATAAAAAAAAGACATAGAACACTAAGGTTAAACCAACTGCGTTCTTTGATCATGGTTGATTCAAGAAAAGCCTTGTCCAGAGTATGGAGACAGCTTGACTGTTCTAGGCAAGGGTCCTCCAAACGGGTTCATTAAGTAATCCTACCCTTACTTGGGGGCAATTCTATCAATCGAGATTTCATAAGACCGGGTTAGGAGGCCTATGTGTACTCTCTCGTCTTTTAAATAAAACTTTTTCAAAATAAAATTTTTTAAAATAAAAATTTTAAAATAAAAAAATAAATTTTTTTTCAAAAAAAAAACCCTTAAATAAATAAATAAATAATTTTTTTTTAAATCTTCAAAAAAAAAACTTCCGTCATTTTGGGTTTAGATTGGAGAAATTTTGGTCTCCTCCTTTCTGAGCACTGGCGCTAGCGGAAATCGCTGAGCCCGTATTCAAATTGGAGTGCCTTTTGCTCTCTTTGATGAACCCGATATTTTTCAAAAAAAAAACCTCGTCATTTTTGGATTCAGATCCGCGAAATTATGGTTAATTTCCTTCTGAGTACTGGCGCTCGCGGAAATCGCTGAGACCGTATTTGGATCAGAATACCATCTGCTCTCTTTGATAAATCCAATCTTGACATTTCAAAACAGGGAATCTCATCTCATGGATGCGATCTCCAAACATTTATGTCTAGCGGTACTAGTACGCCCTTTCAGGGTCAACTGTATTCGCGACCGGCACATTTGTAACTCCAACTTTATATTCTTCTTACCTCGAGCAAGCTCTGCTTCTCGATAAGTCGAATTTAAGTTCACAATTGCTTCTAGCAGTCACTGGGATGCTCATTCTGGGCTTACCATACCTGCGATCAGAATAATTGTACCCTCTATGGCTTTCTACCTTCTTCGTATTGCTTGGGTCATCTTCCTCGAGCAATTTGAAAAGGCAAAACCATAGAACTTCCCATTTATGATCATTATATTCTTGTGATTACTAATGCATGTGGTCTTGTTTCAGAAACTTTTTGAAAACTAGCAATGGCAGCTTCACTAATCATTACCTTCGACGAGAACAAGCACCAACTTATGCTTCAACAGAAGAAAACTATGCGCACCTACAAGCGCCCCATCAGCTGCCGAAGCGTCAACTCCCTCGGCAACTCTCTAAACTCCGGGTCGCCCTCGACTCCCTAGACTATCGTCTTTGGGATGCTGGGACCATTCCCACTTCCCGAAGAACAAACTGCTCCTTCCAAGAAGCAGAAACTCGCCTCTCAACGTGTCACTACTGTGACACCAAAGGCGAGCACCAGAAGGTCCGAAGCCCGTGGCAGCCCCATGAAGCCTCAACCCTCAAACGACCAGGTCTATCCCAAGACTTGGTCCCCAAGACCTTCACCAAAACAAAGAAGGTCCCAAACATCCACCAAGCGAGCATTCCTGGCCCCACTCAAGGTGAACCAGTTCTACCCTCTTGCCTACATGAAAGAGGAGAGACCCATCTCTAATCTGACTCTCAAGTCAACCCAGCATGAGCCGGCTTGTTACTACAAGCCGAAAATCAAGTCATGCATCACAAGGCCTCTGCAAGCACCTGATACGGCCTATAAACCTGCAGTTCGACCCTTCATCTCTACAGGGGTCGAACTCCAAAAATTCAAAGCTTCGCTTGCAACAGGCGAAGGACAGGGTTCGCATCCTGTCCTTGCCCAGCTACAAAGAAGATAGGCTCGGCTGCTGCGCCCGAGGGAGCACATCCTTCATCATCAAAGCCTAGCCAGAGCTGACTAAAGCTCAAATTGCTCGTCGTATACGCCGCCGCGCGTCGTATCGGCAAAAGAGACTAGAGAAGCAAAGGACCCAGCCTCCTACACTTCAAGTCTCTCCCAAATGGGTCGAAAAAGAAAGACCCAACCAAGTTGCTGCTGTCCATATGGTTGGAAAAATCAGAAGACGCCAAAAGTCAGCAACAAAAATCCATGTCCGACGTCCGATGACCCGTAGCGTCTCCAGGACAAGAAGACATTCAGAAGAATCCCCTGCTCCTTCAAGCAAAGGACGGCAAAGTGATCCTTCCTCAAGCTCTTCTTCAAAAAGAATGAGCCCCAGCTCAGTCACCAGGACAGTTTCTTCGTTCGAATCTCGAGGGATGAACGTCCTGGCTACAAATTCTGAGCCACCACCCCGCAATCCACCTCAAGATGATGCGATCACACGCATCCAGCAGTTGGAACAAGGCCAGCAGAGGATTGAAACTCTGATGGAAAACCTTCTCCTCGCCTTCCAAAATCAGGCAAACAAAGAACCTCCTCCGAATCATCAAGACGATGAGGTAAATAGAGAAGAAAATGAGTCACGCGCCCTTAACAAAAAGGACGTAGATAGTATCCTCGCCAAAGCAAAAGAAGAGGATATACTCAAGGAGCATGGGATCAAGCCACCATATCCCTTATGGATGGACTCGGTCCCGTTCCCCATAAAATTCAAGCATCCTACTCTCCAAACATATATGGGGAAAGGATCAGCCAGACAGCACATCACCCACTTCAAGATCCTGACGGGAGCTATCGCGGATCAAGATGCACTCAAGATCCGCCTCTTTGCAAGTATCCTAAAAGGTACGGCCTTCGATTGGTATTCCACTGTGCCGGAGGACTCCATTCAAAACTGGGCCATGCTAGAAACACACTTCCTGACTCACTTCAAATGTGAGGATCATCCCGCTACTATGGCTCAGTTGTGCAGCCTAAAACAGGGGGAGAATGAGTCAACATATGACTTCATTCACAAGTAGAAAGCGATGGCATACAAATGCTCTGATGTATTGCCACAAGCGTCGCTAGTCGACATCTGCCGAAACAACATGAGAGCCAGAATCCGCTCCATGATCATCGGCAACAAATCAAAGAACTTGGGAGAACTCCTAGAAGCTTCCATGGAAGCTGAAACGGTGATTAAAGACCTCAACAGTCAGAAATCATCAAGAAAAGAGCCAACCGCCATTGCAACCTCAAAACCAAAGAAAAAAGAGGTCATCAATGGGCAGACCAAGTCAGCTCCTCAGCCACCAAAGAAAGCTGAAAACAAAGCTGCTAGTAAGAGACCTGAACTCTCACATGCCTTCAAAGAACGAGTAGAAAAGAAATACCCGTTTGATGAAGATGTTGATGAAATCTTCGGGGCTCTTGTGGCAAACGGCAAGCTTACCTTGCCTGAACCAAAAAGACCTGGTGATGTTGGCAAAACCAATGATCCTCGGTACTGTCCATACCACCAGATGATCTCGCATCCTCTCAATCAATGCTTCGTTGTGAGGGAGAAAATAAACAAGATGTGGAAAAATGGAGTCATCACCTTTGATAAAAACTATAGGTCTGCCTCCATCAACATGATGTCCTGTGGACAAACATCGAAATCACCGAAGAAGAAGATCACTACTTCCTTCAAGGTGATAAACTCAATCCAAGCGTCCGAGGAACTGGTTCCTTACCCGACACCAGACGGACAACCCATATGGGTACATCTTGATCTCCTGGAAGATGAAAATTGGGAGGTCGTGAAAACAAAGCCTACAACTCAATAGCGAAGGCAGGCTAGGAAATATCTCCTCAATCTCAAATGGAAAGAGAAGACCCAGCCAAAACAAGAAGTCAAAGAAAAGGCAGAGGCTTCCTCTACCGCTTCACTGGAGGCAACAAAAACATCCCTTCCAGAGACTTCAAAGGGGGTAAGAAAATTCACTCTCAGTGATTTCATGCCACCTTAATTCAAAGAAGCCATGCAGGAGGCTTCATACTCTTGCAACTCGGTAGTTGGATTCTCCATTGATGGATACGAGTCCAGCGACACCGATGATGGATTCGAATCCAACAACACAGACGAGTGGGAGGAGATTCAACAAACAGGAGAATACCTCTCCGATGAAGAATGGGTTCCTGAGACTCATCTTATGCCAGTAATCTGGTATAACCCCCTACAGCCACAAAGATCCTGGTCTGATGATGAAGAAGATCAAGAGGTTGTATAAGAAAATGCTGCTGACCCAGAACCTCTCATTGCTCTAGTGGAAATCAACCATGTTGAGCCACAAAGAGCTAATGAAGAAGAAGATTTGGCTCCAATGCCTGATCTTGAAGAATATGCAAGGATCTTGAAGCGTCTCGCTCTAGAACAAGAGCAAGACTGCGTCAACGAGCCTCCTCGCAATCCAGAGCCTGAAGTCCCTGAAGACCATCAGGTACATCCTCCCTTAACTCCTGAAAATAGAGAAAATCGCTGGATAAACGATCTTCTTACATCCGAGGATGAGTCCGACTCCGATCAGGCAACGTCTCCTGTCAAAGCTTCCTGTAATGTGATAATTCGGGATTATAGCTCTTTCGAAGCATCGTCTGATGAGATCACTTACACTCCGGCGACACCTAGCAATGTATCTTCTGGAGCCACCTCGTCTCACATGACTTTCACTGAGATGACACCCTCTCGGGTTTCTTCTCCTGAGACTGTGACTTCAAAGTACACACCCTTCCTGACGGAAGAATTCCTAGCTATTGATGCTTGGGACGATGAATTGGTCAACGAAGAAGAAAGGTTGCTGGATGCTGTTTAGGACTTGTACCCGAAAAATGCTCCGTGCAACATAATCACTGAGGATGGCAACTCTGCTGCTAATACATCCTCAGTAAATGAAAAACGACAGCCTCTTGATCCTGAAGACAATCTTCCAAACGAAGACCCTTCTCAAGGAGCTCTCGAAGTTGCTAGAGGCACCCGCTCTGGCCGGGACTACCACAAAAATTACAACCAACCTTCCTTTACATATGTAAATCCTTCGGGAAAAGATGTTGTAAGCGCCCCTAGTGGCAACAATGATGAACATGCAGGCCCTAAGGAGGCTTTCAAGAATGACTTGATTGAACACTTCAAGCACATACCTGCACGTCTGCACATCCTAGATTTGTTGCGAATGTCTCCGCACACTCACGATAATCTCATTTCAGAATTACAAAAGCTGAATGAGGATGTCGACAAACATGCCCCGCAAGTCCTCCAAATTGAAATGGATTACCGGGTCGAAAACTCAGAAGCTTCCTCAAAGGGAGAAAAGAAGAAAACTGAGGGATCATGCATTGAATGCCTCTCGGTTAAAAAAGCAACCAGTGCAACCATCGCCATCACAAAGGACGACCTCCTACTTGGCGAAACAAGGTATAACCGACCCCTGTACTTCACAGGGTACATCGAGGAAATGCCTATGCACAGAGTTCAGATCGACCCAGGTTCTGCACGCAACCTCTGTTAGATATCGCGATCACTGAGAGGGGGGGAGAATCAGTGATTCCTTAAAAACAGGTCCAATTTAACAACAAAAGCAAATCAAATCACACAAGGACACCAGATTTAACGTGGTTCACCGAAAGGCTACGTCCATGGTTCAAAGACTGTCCGAACACCAATCCGGGACAGATCTGAATCTATTTAGTCGCACCAACGACAAAGAGCACCAACCCTTAGTTTCAGATAGCACCAACTATCTAGGAAGCGCCGACTCCCTTTATAATTTATCTGCACCAACAGATAGGATCACCAAACCCCAGACACCAAGCACCAACTTGATGTTCTACAGAATAAAAGTAGAAACCTTTTTCTACAGCCCTTCCCCTCTACAATCTCTCTCTCTCAATCCCTTACAAATTGAAAATTAAAGCATAAACAGAGAGACACTTATCTTATGGACGAAACACCATCTTCAAGAGCACATCCTCGTCCACACTTGCTGTAGAAACTTGTAACAAGACTGCACACAGCAATAGCACTCTCTTCTCTCCAAAACTCTCTCTCTTTTCTTCTCTTCTTTCTCTCTTTCTTGTGTCTCTTTAAAAACGAGCCAAACATGCCTTTATATAGGTTATGATAACCCTTAAGAGTGTTCCAAATAGGCTACAATTCGTTTAGAAAGAGTCCCAAACAAAATACAAGAGTTTCCTGAATTTTCGTGCAAGACTTCTGTTTCTGCGCAATTCTGTCTTCCCGTGCTCAGTCGACATCCTGGTGTACTCGGTCGACATCATACACAGTCTGGAAACAGATACCTGTCGTGCTCGGTCGACATCCAGGGGTCCCGGTCGACCGACGACACACTGTGTCACGAAAATAACTGGGAGCTGCCTGAAACTTTTCTGCAGGTTCCTCTTGCTCGGTCGACCGCATGGGGTGCCCGGTCGACCGCACACTCTGCTTCGGGAATTCTGAATTCCTGACTGTTTCAACTCTGATTTCTCTTTTAAGCTCTATCAACACCAACCTATTAACTGAAAGTCCGGGATCTTAACCCTAGAGGGGGGGGTGAATAGGGTGATCTAACTTTGTTGACTAATTATGACCAATTTTAATTTCTTTAAAAATAATCCAGTCACATGTGATGATTATGACAATAGATGCGGAAAAGAAACAAATCAATCACCATAACCCAATCAACATAACACAAGGATTTATAGTGGTTCGGCCTCAATGCCTACATCCACTACCGGCTTGTGTATCCAACACCCCACCGGATTTCCACTATTGTGCTTTTCAAAAGGCTAAGCAATAACCTCTACAATATGCTTTCCAAGGATAAGCAATAACCTTTACAATGATGTTTTTCTAGGCTAAACAACAACCCTTACACAATGCTTTTATGTGGCTAAGCAATAACCTTACAATCAAATGATTTCTCTCAAAGAAAGTGTTTTCACAAAACACTCTAAGAGATTACAATTAAAGCACAATTACAATGCCTCTTTAATAGGCTAATTTGAAAGTGAAAACTAAACTCACACAACACACTAATGAGTGCAAAGATGTATGCTAATGAGGTGTGTGTGTGACAACTTCAATCAAGTTTAAAAAGTAAAGTCCAATGAATATATGCTCAAAGCAATTCAAAGATTAAAGCACATAGAAAGAATTGATTGAAGCTTAAATGCAAATCACATGTACCAAACACAAACTTGTAGAAGATATGAAAAACAAGGGTTCACAAGTTGTATGAAACAATGTAGTCTAAAACATGTGATGCATGTGTAATGTTGTTTTCAAAACCAAATTAATTCAACAAAGGTTTAAATGATTGAAAACAACAAGGAAAGATTCAAAACATGTTAATGGATCATGACATAAAAGAAATCAAAGATTTTGACAATGCATGATTAACAAAGTTTATAAAACACCTTGTTTTGAAATCAAGGTGAAGAATCCTATGACTTAAATCAAAAGATTAAGGAAGTAGAGGATTCAACACATCATAGTTTATATGCTTAAAAACATTTACCAATAGTTTAGACAAAGCATAAAACATATGAGTAAGGAAATTAAAGCTTACTAGAGTTTAAATTCTTGAGATCAAGCTTTAGCCTTTCCTTTTGACCACACAAGCTTCCTTAGTTTATTCCTTTTGCTTAGGCATCAAAAACACCAACAATGGCCTCTATTCTCCTCTACCTTTCTCTTGGAATGAACTTGCTTTTTATAGAAAAAGTGGTTCAACGGATGGCTGTCGGTCAACCGATAACTAGCTATCGGTTGACCGATGGCTCAACGGTCATATTTTTTAAAGTTCTCCTGACCCTTTTGCATTCGTCGGTTGACCGGCCTTCATCGGTTGACCGATGAGGAACCGACAGCCGAGCCGATAGCACACTGATCATCAAAAAAGGTGCTGTCTGTTTTTGGAACCGATGAGTCTCGGTCTGAGATTTTATGCACTATCGGTGGACCGATGTGAACCGATGGAGTTATCGGTTCACCTTGATCCACTTGTGGGTCGACCGATGGGGACCGATGGCTTGACCGACAGACTGGTCAGGTCAATTTTCTGAATATCTGAAGTTTTGAGAAATGATCTTTTTGACATGATTAAAAACTCAGATTTGAAGGGTGTCCTTTTGCATTGTTTTCATCAAGAAAAACATGATTAAAATCAAGGTTCAAATCAACCAAAAAGAAGTTTCAAATCAAAACATGAGTAGGTTGAGTTAAAAGATGATTTTCAAGAAGAAATACGCGGAATGGAAATGAACCTAATGATATGACTGTTATGCAAATGCAAGACATCAAATTGCAAATACTTAGGGTCTAACATTAACATCATGCTTGTGACATTGTGTTGACAATAATTCCAACTCAAAATGATGCTTGAGATACTAAATTCTTCAATTCTTCAAAAGACTTCTCAAGTCATCTCAAATTCCAACAATCTCCCCCTTTGGAATTGTTGGCAACACTTTTGGAACTTCAACACTTAGAACACATTAAACTAGTTGATCTTCATGAAGCTTCTTCAGAACCATAGTCTCCCCCTGTCTTTTTAAAAAAATAGAATTAAGATCTCTAACACTTTTGATACCAATCTCCCCAAAGTTATCATAGCATAACTTCTTCTAACATAGCTTTCTCCTAGCTTCAGTCTTTCTCCCCCTTTGACAACAAGTCCAAAGGGACCAACGAAGGAGCGAATAGGATATTCAAGGAATACTTTGCTCCCCCTTTCAAGCCCATCTCCTAAGGATTAGGAGAGTGAGTAACTCCTAATTTTTTTCGGAGACACTCGAAGACTTCCTTTTGCAGAGGTTTTGTGAAGATATCAGCAACTTGCTCAGTAGTTGGGACATATTCCAACTTTACCTCACCATCTGTAACCTTTTCCTTGAGAAAGTGATAGCGAATTGCAACATGCTTCGTTCTAGAATGTTGAACAGGATTCTTAGAGATGTGAATTGCACTTGTGTTGTCACAGAGGATCGGCGTAGGATCTGTTGTCGGAACTCTTAGATCAGAAAGCATTTGCCGCATCCATAACACTTGTGTACAACAAGTTGCCACTGCAATATATTCCGCTTCCGCTGTAGAAAGGGATACTGAGTCTTGTTTCTTACTGTGCCATGCCACCAACCTGTCACCAAGATAGAATGCACCACCACTTGTACTCTTGCGATCATCTATACATCCAGCCCAATCGGCGTCAGAGTATGCAATAAGAGTAAAGGATTTGCCTTTAGGATACCAAATGCCAAGCTCCATGGTACCTTTCAGATATCGAAATATCCTTTTTACTGCTGTGAGGTGCGTCTCAGTTGGTGATGCTTGAAATCGAGCCACCATACACACTGCTTGCAGAAGATCCGGTCTTGTAGCAGTCAATAAAGCAAGCTTCCTATCATAGAACGATAAGTGGTGTGATCAACGGACGAACCCTTATCATCTTTGCTTAGCTTTGTGTTCGTTGTCATTGGTGTGCTCACTGGCTTGCTGTCTTCCATGTTAAAACGCTTCAGCATTTCCTTGATGTATTTCATCTGTGATATGAAGATACCATGTTTCAGCTGCTGAACTTGTATTTCTCCAAGCATTGACATCTCAAATTCTTTCTTCATCTCTTCAGCAAAATTCCTGCACAATTCTTCATCGTTGCCACCAAAGATTATGTCATCGACATAAACAATAACAACCAGCTGTTTGTTCAACTCTGTTTTGACATAAAGATTGCTATCAACCAGTCCTTTTCCAAAGCCGATCTTGCGGAGATATAGATCCAGCCGTGCATACCACGCCCTTGGCGCTTGTTTCAGCCCATAAAGAGCCTTTTTCAACTTGCACACTAGGTCTGAATTTTTGCTAATAAGAAAACCATCAGGTTGCTCAATGTAGACCTCTTCTTCAAGTAATCCATTCAAGAAGGCTGACTTTACATCCATCTGAAATACCTTGAAGGTTTTGTATGCAGCCAATGCAAGAAACATACGAATGGCTTCCAGACGAGCCACCGGTGCAAAGGTCTCTTCAAAATCTATGCCTTCAACTTGAGCATAGCCTTTACAAACCAACCTTGCTTTGTTTCGTATGACCTGACCATCTTCATTCAGCTTATTCCGAAAGACCCATTTAGTACCAATAACATTCTTATCGGTAAGTCTAGAAACTAGTTCCCATGTGGAGTTCTTCTCAATTTGCTCCAACTCCTCATGCATAGCTTTTAACCAACTTTCATCGAGACTGGCTTCAGCCACAGTCTTGGGTTCAATGGTGGACACAAGTGAGTAATTGCTAACTACACTTTGTCTTGTTTTAACACCGACCTCAGGATCTCCAATGATTTGATCCTTAGGGTGTTGCTCTACCCAAGTGCTTTTCTTTCTAGGTGTAGCATCCTCTGAGTCATCCTTTGATTTCTCAGAATCATTAGGTTTAGCTACTTCATCATCAATCTCACTCGAGTCCTCATAGACTGGACTGTCATAATGAGTTCCATTCTTTGATTCATAGTTTTCATCAATTCTAACATCAGCACTTTCTATGATTTTTCTGGTCCTTTTGTTAAGACATCTGTAAGCCTTACTAGATGAGGAATAACCCAGAAATATACCTTCATCAGCTCTTTCATCAAATTTGCCCGGATTTTGTTCAAGACGCTTGATGTAACACTTGCTACCGAAGACTCTGAAGTGCTTGACTGTTGCTTTTCTCCCAAACCATAGCTCATAAGGAGTTTTGTCTTCATGTGGCCTGATCAAGCATCGATTCTGAATGTATACAGCCGTATGGATTGCCTCCTTCCAGTATTTGTCAGCTAGCTTGCTCTCAGTTAGCATTGTACGAGCCATCTCTTGAACGGTGCGATTTTTCCGTTCCACAACTCCATTTTGCTGTGGAGTTCTAGGGGCTGAATACTGTCTTTGAATGCCATGGTGCTCACAATAGTTAGTGAACTCTTCAGATGTGAATTCACCGCCTCGATCAGACCTTAAAATCTTGATACGTTTTCCAAGCATATTTTCAACCTGTGCTTTAAACACTTTAAAACGATCAAGTGCTTGATGTTTATGCTTAAGAAACAATACCCATGTCATATGAGTATAATCATCAATGCATAACATAAAATACTTATCTCCATTGGTGCTTTGAGTTCGCATCGGTCCACAGAGATCAGTGTGCACTAGCTCAAGAGGTTTCTTTGAATGATGCTCCTTTGACTTGAACATTACCCTCGTTTTCTTTCCCTTTTGACAAGAATCGCAAATGGGGTTGGAAGGCTTTTCAACTGTAGACATTCCTCTGACAGCCTTTGAATTGCAAATTTTGACATGTTATCAAAGTTTAGATGCCCAAGGCGTTTGTGCCACAACCAACTTTCCTCTGTCCGACTCATCAAGCAAGTCTTTTCAGCTCCATCTGACAATGTATAGAGATTTCCAGCAGTCCTAGATCCAGTAGCCACTATTTTGCCGTTGCTACACTTCTTGATAGTAAAACCATTCTTAGTGAAGACAACCTCGTGGCCTTTGTCACAGATCTGGCTCACACTAAGCAAGTTGTGTCTCAGTCCAGACACATATAAGACCTCGTCTGATCTGATCTTGTTTGCCTTTAGCTGAACAACACCTTTTCCGCAGATTTTGGCACCATCATTGTTACCAAACTTCACTGATCCGCCTTCATAGTGCTGTAATTTGACGAATTTTTCCTTATCACCTGTCATATGGCTTGAACAGCCACTATCAAGGACCCATGGTGCTGTCTTCTTTTGTGCATTGAATGCCGTTTGCACAATGAGAGATTCTTTAGAATTATCTTTCCTTTTCTTTGCCCTCCATACCTTAACTAACTTGGGTTTCTTTTCAACCTGAAATTGGTTAGCTATAGGCAACCTACAATCCCTAGCCAAGTGTCCATAATTATGACACATATAGCACTCAATTTTGTGGCTGTTTAGGATTGAAAAAGGGTTCCTAGTCACAAATGGGCTGTTTCTAACATAGAATCTATAATTAGCTCTTTTATGTCCATATCTATTACAATGATAGCAATAACCATAGAATCTGAACATTCTTCCTTTCTTAGGTGGCTGGTTAAACTCCACAAACCTTTTCTTATTGACCATCTCAATACTAGGCTGAATTTGATGCTTTGTAGCCTTGAGAGGTATGGCACTTTGTTTCATAAACACAGAAGGTGCAGCTTTAGAGGACTCTCCGATCTCAAATCCAATACCAAATTTATTGTGGAAGGGCTTTTGAACTTTCAGAATTTCATTGAGTTTCATTGTCCCTTCAATCGCTTGGAGTGCTTTGAGTTTTCGGCTATTTTCCAAGTTTTCAGCCTTTGCTCTAGCGATTTCAGTTTCAAGTTTCATAGCCTCTTCCTTTTTGATACTTATTTGATTTTGAAGGACTTCCACCATTCTTTTATATTCTTCAACTTGAGTTTTCAAAGCAATAATTGAACTTTCAGATTCATGAAGAAGTTTCAGATTTTTCTTACTTGTTTTTCGTTCCATGCTAAGCTCCTCAAGTGCGGCAATGAGTTCTTCTTCGAGATTGACCTCAGCCTCCTCTTCCTCTTCCGGCTCTTGCTCCTCTTCTTCTTCAACGGTAACCATGAAGAGAGCTTCAGTTGCCTCGGCTGATTCATCATCGTCTGAAATTCTAGACGTGCTGTCATTATATTGACTGATGAAGCTTTTTGCTTTGCCCCTCTTTCTGAAATTTTTCTTCCACTTACTCTTATCAACATAAGAGTCATCATCATTATTCTCTTTCAGCGGGCACTTCGGAGCAAAGTGACCAACACCGCCACAATTGAAGCATTTAAAGGGTAGCTTCCCTTTGTACTTTCCATTGCTTCCTTTCTTCAGCTTTCTAACAAATTGAGCCTCAAGCTCATCATCATCAGTATCAGAATCATGACCAGCAGTCTCTTTTCCCTTTTTCTGAACTTTGAAGGCCGCTTCTCTATCAGATGAAGACGTCTTACCTATGCGCATCTCATAGGCAGTGAGTGAACCATGCAACTCATCCATGGAAAATTCATTCAGATCCTTGGCTTCTTCTATGGCTGAGACTTTTGAATCAAACCGGGAAGAAGAGATCTTAGAACCTTTTTGACGATGACTGGTTCTTTCATCTCCTCCCCTAGTCCACGAATGTCATTCGTGACTTCATTCAATCGTTGCAAATATGAGTCAACATTCTCGCTTTCCTCCATGCGAAGAGATTCAAATTGAGAGCGATGGGTTTGCAATTTTGCTTCTTTGATCTTCTCATCTCCTTCATGAATGCCTTTCAACTTCTCCCATATTTCCTTGGCTGTTTTGCATGCAATTACTTTGACCAGCTCGCTGTCCACAAGGCCACTAAAGAGTGCATTCTGCGCCTTAGAGTCGTTGTCTGCTAACTTCTTTGTTGCAGCATCATTGGGTACAATGGCAAAATTATAACAGACTCTGACAGTCTCCCAGACATCATAGCCAAGTGACTTAATGAAAGCCTGCATTCTGATCTTCCAGAAGGAGTAATTAGAACCATCAAACAAAGGTGCTTTCTTATTCCCTGTATTGGTTGCCATGTGATTTGTCAAGAGATCACCCTTAGCGTGTTAAGCTTATCAAGGGAGCTTTACGCTCTGATACCAATTGTTAGATATCGCGATCACTGAGAGGGGGGGGGGGTGAATCAGTGATTCCTTAAAAACAGGTCCAATTTAATAACAAAAGCAAATCAAATCACACAAGGACACCAGATTTAACGTGGTTCACCGAAAGGCTACGTCCACGGTTCAAAGACTGTCCGAACACCAATCCGGGACAGATCTGAATCTATTTAGTCGCACCAATGACAAAGAGCACCAACCCTTAGTTTCAGATAGCACCAACTATCTAGGAAGCGCCGACTCCCTTTACAATTTATCTGCACCAACAGATAGGATCACCAAACCCCAGACACCAAGCACCAACTTGATGTTCTACAGAATAAAAGTAGAAACCTTTTTCTACAGCCCCTCCCCTCTACAATCTCTCTCTCTCAATCCCTTACAAATTGAAAATTAAAGCAATAAACAGAGAGACACTTATCTTATGGACGAAACACCATCTTCAAGAGCACATCCTCGTCCACACTTGCTGTAGAAACTTGTAACAAGACTGCACACAGCAACAGCACTCTCTTCTCTCCAAAACTCTCTCTCTTTTCTTCTCTTCTTTCTCTCTTTCTTGTGTCTCTTTAAAAACGAGCCAAACATGCCTTTATATAGGTTATGATAACCCTTAAGAGTGTTCATAATAGGCTACAATTCGTTTAGAAAGAGTCCCAAACAAAATACAAGAGTTTCCTGAATTTTCGTGCAAGACTTCTGTTTCTGCGCAATTCTGTCTTCCCGTGCTCGGTCGACATCCTGGTGTACTCGGTCGACATCATACACAGTCTGGAAACAGATACCTATCGTGCTCGGTCGACATCCAGGGGTCCCAGTCGACCGACGACACACTGTGTCACGAAAATAACTGGGAGCTGCCTGAAACTTTTCTGCAGGTTCCTCTTGCTCGGTCGACCGCATGGGGTGCCCGGTCGACCGCACACTTTGCTTCAGGAATTCTGAATTCCTGACTGTTTCAACTCTGATTTCTCTTTTAAGCTCTATCAACACCAACCTATTAACATCATGCTTGTGACATTGTGTTGACAATAATTCCAACTCAAAATGATGCTTGAGATACTAAATTCTTCAATTCTTCAAAAGACTTCTCAAGTCATCTCAAGTTCCAACAACCTCATCTCCACATCGGCTCTCGAAGAGTTGGGCATCCCACCCAGCAAGCTGAGCCACACATCTGTATCTATCTTTGGATACGATGGGAGTACTCAAAGGCCTATCGGCAAAATCAGGTTCAAGTTGCAGATCAGTGATCTTATTTCTGAGGTCACTGTATATGCAATAAAAACCCCTTCATGCTACAACATCCTTCTCGGACGCCCTTGGATCCACGAGAATGGAGTTGTCCCTTCAACTTTACATCAATGCATCAAGTTTGTTGGCGAGGACGGCATGATACATCGAGTCTTTACGGACAGAAAACCATTCAAAGGTAAAGAAGTCCACTTCGCAGACTCACAGATGTATGAAGGTGAAAAAGAAGAAGAGGAGAAGCAAAAAGCACCCTTTGCCGAAAATCTCCAGAAAGATAAAGGTAAAGCTCCTCAACAATCGCCGGAAGAAAACAAACCATCCGGTAATTCCGAAGAGAGCATTCAAACTCCCTTCATCATCTCCCTAAAACCTTCAAAGCCTTGGTCATCACAACTAAAGTGAAGAAGGTAAAGCAAAGGCATGGGGCCAAATTTGTTGTCTCTTTCGTGTCTATCATGCAAGACACGGATTCGGATTCAGAGCCAGAAGATGACACATCGTCAAGCCAAGCTGACACTCAGCAAGTTCAGCCTGCTCTTACTCCAATGGAGACAACTTCTGACATAGAAGATCCTACGCAACTTCCTTCGTTGTTCATCTTCTTCCATAGATCGGATGCTTCTTCATCAAACTCCATGCTTGAACCATTCCAAAATGAAGGTATGCCTCAACTATCCTTATATAGTTCTGTGGCACAAGCTATTATGAAGAAAATGGGCTATGACGCTCAAAACCCAGTCGGTTTGAGAGAAGGCCACAGTATTCTCACGCCATTGGGGCCCGTCTTGACCAAAAAGCCAGCTGGACGATTGGAGACTCTACGGCTATGTAGAAAAGTCTTCACACGGGTTAGGGTATGATCCCGACACTCCCCTGAGACAGTTGACACAAAGGCTTAAAAGTCAATATACTGACCAAGCCTCAACATCTCAAGTCCATGAAGACACTCCCTGGATATCTCTTTGATGAGTCACCTGACAAAGATCCAGGAAGCTCAGTCCAATTGGTACGATTTTCTAACAATGAAGAGGATTTGTCCGATGGCACAGACGTGTGGTCTTCTGAACCAGAAGAATCCTCGTCTCCAAAAGAAATAGCCTACTTCAACCCGGTTTCAACAGGCGATTGGGATCATCTCATAGCAAGCCTTGGGAAAATTGCCGATCAAGAAGACCCGTGGAAAGGAACAAAACCTTGGTCTGGAAATGCCCTTGAAACCCCAGAAGGTTTCGTTGAGCTGGAAGCCTCCGAAAATATTATGGAGGAACCACCTTCGAACCTTCCAACAGAAGATCCTGTTCAAAAGATAGACTTGGGAAAACCAGATAACCCACGTCCTGTATTCATAAGCAAGAATATAAAGGATGATGAGTTACCCGAGTATATCGCCTTTCTTCGTGAGTTCGTTGATTGCTTTGCATGGTCTTACGCTGAAATGCCTGGCTTAGACCCCAAAATAGCAGTCCACAAACTCAATCTTCAAGAAGACATCAAGCCTATCAAGCAAGGCCAAAGAAGATTCCATCCAGATGTGATGGATAAAATTGAACAAGAAGTTCAAAAACTAAAAAGCATCGGCTTCATCCGTGAGGAACAACATCCTGAATGGTTGGCCAACTTTGTCCCCGTGATAACGAAAAACGGCCAGATCAAGGTCTGTATTGACTATAGAGACCTGAATGGTGCATGCCCTAAAGATGAATTTCCGCTCCCCATACCGGAGGTAATGATTGATAATACCTGTGGATTCGAGCGAATGACATTCATGGATGGTTTCTCTGGCTACAATCAGATAGAGATGCATCCTGAGGATGAAAAACATACATCCTTTCAGACCCCATTCGGCGTGTATTGCTACACTGTCATGCCATTTGGTCTAAAAAATGCTGGTGTCACATATCAAAGGGCTATGATGAAGATATTCCAAGATATGCAACACAAGACGGTTGAATGTTACGTTGATGACCTCGCCGTCAAAAGCAAAAGAAAAGAAGATCATCTCGAAGTCCTTCGAAAAATCTTCCTCCGGCTTCGCAAAAACAAACTGCGAATGAATCCTCTGGAATGCTTCTTCGGCGTCTCGTCGGGTAAGTTCCTCGGATTCTTAGTTTGGAAAGCTGGAATAGAGCTTGACCCTATAAAAGTCAAAGCCATTCTAGAAATGCCCTCTCCAAGAACCTTGAGAGAACTCAAAGGGCTTCAAGGGAGATTGGCCTACATTAGACGGTTCATCTCCAATCTTTCGGGGAAATGCCGTCCATTCTCCCGGTTGATGAAAAAAGGTGTAAACTTTGTCTGGGATGTTGACTGTGAAGCTGCATTCCAAGATATCAAGTCATACTTGACAAAACCTCCAGTGTTAGCTGCTCCTACCACTGGAAAACCATTCATCTTGTACACAAGAGCCCTTGATCACTCTCTGGGAGCTCTGCTTGCACAAGAAAATGATGAAAGAAAAGAAGCTACTCTATATTACCTCAGCCGCATGCCAGTAGGTGCAGAGCATAGCTACTCTCGAGTCGAAAAAGAATGTCTTGCAGTGATGTTCGCCGTACAAAAGTTGTGTCACTACTTGCCTTCCAACACAGTCTACCTGGTCTCGAGGGTCAACCTCTTGAAGGTCCTTGTCACAAAAGCAGGTTCTCTCAATGCCCGACTGGCAAAATGGTCCATCCTCCTGTCACAATTTGATATTAGGTATGTACCACAAAAAGCAATCAAAGGGCAAGCTCTGGCGGACTTCCTCGCAGAACATCCATTGCCTATAGATTCTCCACTCCGAGATGATCTCCTAGACGAACCAGTCTACAATGTGGAGACTTTCTCACAAAATACTTCCTGGGACATGTACTTTGACGGTGCAACTAGGATAAATGAAAAAAGACAGCTGATCTCGGGAGTTGGTATCCTCTTTGTTAGCCCCGACAAATACATGATTCCACACGCTTTCTCACTACTGGAACCATGCACAAACAATGCAGCTGAATATCAAGCTCTGATCCTAGGATTGGAACTCGCCATTGAATCCGGTATCACCGTGCTGGAAGTCTTTGGAGACTCTCAACTGATCGTCAACCAGATGAATCAGAAATTTGAAGTCAGGAAGCCAGATTTGCTGCCTTACTACAACAAACCACAATCGCTTCTGCAAAAGTTTGACATCTATCACATCACCCACATTCGTAGAGGTGAAAACATACGTGCAGATGCCCTGGCTGGCCTAGCTGCTTCTATGGCAATCCAGGAAGGGAAAAACATGCAAATCACAGTGTGCGAAAGAATAATCCCTCCGCCTCTTAACACACATGAAGCAGTTGCTGAATGCCACAAAGTGATTGGAAGTCGGATTTCAATCCTTCAAACTTCAATCGGCGACTGGAGGGATCCGTTCATTGATCACATTATGTTCGGAATCCTACCAGAAGATCCAAAAGAATGGGTAAGCATCCAAAGGCGAACCTCAAGCTTTCATTTGGATATTCCTTCAAAAATCGTTTACAAAAAATCCTTCAACGGAGTACTTCTACGCTGCTTGTCACAACAAGAGGCTGAAGAAACACTCAAAGAAGTTCATGCTGGTCTTTGCGGAGCTCTTCAGACTGGTCTCAAGCTCTATGATCAGATAAAAAGGTTAGGTTATTACTGGCCTACCATGGTAGCCGACGCAATGCAATTTACTAAGTGCTGCCAACAATGCCAAGTTCATGGAGATTACATTCACATGCCACCAGAATGGATACAAGCTGCAGCGATTTCATAGCCTTTCGAAGCCTGGGGTATGGACATCATAGGTCCTATTTCATCCCCTTTGAGGAAAGGTCATCGCTTCATCTTCGCCGCTACGGATTATTTCTCCAAGTGGTCAGAAGCATTTGCGTTCAACGAAATTAAGACCTCATCAGTCCTTCAGTTCCTGCGAACCAACATCATTTGTCGTTTTGGCATACCCAAAAGATTCGTCCATGATAATGGACCACAATTCCGGGAAAATACCAGAGGCCGGACACTTCGAATCGTCCGGGGCCCACCAGGTGATCCCGGGCCCTAGGGTCGCCGGCGACCCTGGGGGATTTTCCCCCTTTTGTCCCGTTTTGTGTCCGTCTTTGCTGTTGTTTCGATTCTTTTTTTTTCTATATTTTTCTTTGACATTTTTGATCATTTATTGGCCTGATTTCCCTGTAGAAAACCTGATGAGAATCCTTCCATTTTATTTTGCAAAGTTTCCAATTTTCTGAGAAAGCCGAAGACTTTGTTGCGCAGAGCTGCAGATTTTCCGTCAGAAGCTGAAACTGGGTCAAACGATGCCGGAATGACCTGAAATTTGGAGTGAAGCCTGCTGAGCAATAAATAAGACTAACCATAGGCTTTTGTTTGAGTTTTGAAGCAGTTTGGGGTCCTATCACCAGTAGACTTGCTTTTGTCACGATGAAGATGTCGCGGCTTGATGTGCGGTCAACCGATGTCCGATTGACTTGAAATTTGACAGGGAACCTATTGGAGTCATTTTAAGATGATCCATAGGCGCTGTCTTGGAAACCATGGTCCCGGGGAGCTTCGCCACTGAGAGGCCTGATTTGGCTTCCGAGCGTCAAAGTATGGTCAAATGTTGTCGAAATGACCTGAAATTTGACGTGTAGCCCTTTGTAAGCATTTTAAAGCCGTCCATGTGCTCTATCTGATGAGTGATGGCCTCGGTGGTTCTCACCGCCGAGAGGCTTGATTTAGCTGTTCGAGGGTTGACGTAGGGTCAAACATTGTCGGTTTGACTCGGAACTTGACGTGGAGCCTTTTGGATGTATTTTGAGACCATCCATCGGCTCTGATCGAAGATTTGGTGTCTCCGATGCTTTCGCCGCCGGGGGCTCTTTTTCAGCTGCCGGAGAAGCGGAGTTAGGCCAAATGATTTTGAAATAGCCTGAAACTTCTTGTGTACTCCTCTTTTGGCTGTCTTGAAGGATCTTGTAATTTTTGTTTGATTATAACAAGATTTGATTTTTTTGGAAGTAGCCTTGCCTATTTATGGCAGGTTGCGACTTCATGTAGCTCTTTGGATCTTGAAGAGGCAAAATGACATTTTTGGTGTCAACAAATGCCCCCTCGAGGTACAGCGACGAGTTGCTTAACTTTTGTAGTCGATGTGCCTAAAAGAGATTTTTTAAGGAGAGCCTGTGACTGGACCAAGAGTCTTTGAGCAGTCTTTCTTTTTGGTATTTGTAGCCTTTTGAGCTTCCAGGGGAATTTTATGGTAGTGAAAGGGATCACGTACCATCTCGAGGCAAAGTTTTGAAGATGACATCAAGGATGTGGATTTGGGTTTTGACCTTGTGACCTAACAGGCTGTATGTGGAAGGTTAGGGGGTCGGGTATGGTTTTGACCGTGTGACCCAACAAGCTGTATGTGGAATGTTGGGGGATCAATTTTGGTTTTGATCTTGTGACCTAACAGGCTGTATGTGGCAAGTTAGGGGATCAGGTTTTTGTTTTTGGTTTTTTTTTTTTTTTTTTTTTTTTTTTTTTGCGGAATGTCAATTTCGAGATTTTGGCTCAATTTGGTAGATGAGGATGGATGGTTTGATTTTTGGAAGCTCATGGGGCTTGGAATTCTTTTCGTATGGTCCAATCAACTCAAAAGAGGCATGGAACCATTTTTATATACTCTTGGTAAGAGGGATTTCTCTTTGACTAAAAGCCCAAATTTTTTTTTTTAAAGTGCCCCGGTGGTCAAACTTGGCTCATATGGGCTAACCCATGCGACCTTAAGCTTTTGAAATGGCTTAGATCTCATATGGTGTCATTTTTGTAAAGGATATCTAAAAATATCTCCTTTGGATAGAGAATATCTAAGAATATCTTTATTTGGAGAGAATCTTTCATGTTCCCTTTATTTTGGGATAGGATATCTCAAGATATCTTTCTTTTGGGAAAGAATCCTTCATTGATCCTATCTTTTGGGAGAAAATCTCTCATTAATTTCTTTTTGGGAGAGAATCCCTCAAGATATCTTTCTTTTGGGAAAGAATCTTTCTAATCTCTTTCTTTTGGTAAGGTTAATAATTAGTAACACTTACCTCTTTCTTGTTTCCTTCTTTGGTTTGCTCTCTTCTATAAAAGCAAGGAGGAGGTTGGATCTCTTGCTCTTATTACTTTCTTTTGCAACAATCCCAAGAGGGCTTCAACACCAAGAGTTCTTCTTCTTCAAGATCTTCAAGACTTTTCTTCTTCTTCTCCATCAATGGCTTCAAGTAAGTTCCCTTTTTCAAGAAAACCCCATCGTAAAAGAAAAAAAAAGTTCTTTTTTTTTGTTTCTTTCTTTTCTTTTCTTCTTTTTTTTTTCTTTTCCACGTGTTTGCTTCTTTTTTTTACACGTTTTTTTTTTTTTGCTTTCGTTTTCTTTTCTTTTTTTTTCCATGTTTTTTTTTCTTTTGTGGGCTGTACGGCCACGTGGCCTGTGGGCCACAGTCTGTGGGCCAGTACCTTTTTTCTTTTCTTTCTTTTTTGTTTCCTTTCTCTCTCTTTTTTTTTTGAGAAAGTTTTCTATTTTTTTTTGTTCTTTTCTTTCTCCACCTTTATTTTTAGAAAGTTTCTTTCTTTGTTTTTTTTTTTGCTCATCATGATGATGCTTTTTTTTTTACCAAGATGTTCATGCATGTATATTTTTTTTTAAATTGAATTGTAGATTGATGTGATAGCATACCTGAAATTTTTCGCAAATTTGGGAATTTGGAGCTCGCAGCGATGTTGAGCCTTTCCTGATTTTGCGGAGACTTTGAGGTTTCGAAAGTTTGGAGTTTCGGAGCTCACAGCAATGTTGAACCATCTTCAAGCTTTCTATTTCTTTCGGGATAGTTCCTTTTCTTCGGAATTGCCCCGGAGTCATGTCAAAATTTTGCCAGATTTTTTTTAGCGACATTCTGTCATTTTGATGTTTGATCTTTTTCTTTTCCATCTTTTTCAGGTGGTTCTTCCAGAACGAACAAGGGTAAAGAGCCTGCTACAAGCGTACCTCGTCGATCTGCTAGATCTTCTAATCCGGCCGTTCAGCAGGCCTTTGAGAAGGTCCAGTATGGTGAGAGAAATCTGGAAGAGTGCGACTCGCTCAACAGAGATGAGATGAGGCAGCGACTGATCGCTCTCAAGGGAGAGGAATTCTATAAGATCATGGTAAGCAGCCAGTCGTCCATGGGTGATGGAAGATCAGAGTGTTTTACCCAAGCCTACCTTATTCTTTGGTGATGCCATCCATGATGACATGACATACCAGAGGAGATGTTTTTAGTTCTCTTTCACAGCAGATGGTGAGAAGAAGACTGTTGCTACCCGGTCGACGTTTGATCGCACCGTCTCGATCATGAGCCTTGCCCCCATGTGCTCTAAGAGGGAAGATCCTCCAAGCTGGGTGAGAAGGACAAATGTAATCAAGACCGGGATTTTTGTTGGCGGTTCTCCTGGATATACGGAGAGGTTGCCTGTTAACATGGACCTGTTGATGCCATCCAGCAGCTACCAGGGCTCTAATTATCCGTTGGTCGATTTGAGACCGGTGGGCCTTGGTATTTTCAGCAGTGACGGCAGCAATTAGATAAAGCCTTTTCGACTTCGTGGCCGTTTCAATGCTGACTCAGAGTGGAAGTCGTGGACTGATCGCGTACTGCTAATTGGTGGCGCCGTTTGGAAGGAAGCCGGGATTTTTTATGCGGTCCGCGCCTTTAGGGAGACCGTGATCTTTTCCGACGAGGCCTTCATGGCTATGCTGGAGTCATTCCTCCCACAAACCAATACCTTCGTTGTGACGAATGGTGAGATTGGTTTTTCTTTGAAGGAGCTGAGCGCCATTACTGGATTGCCCATCCTTGGCAAACTCTATCAGGAGTTTATGCTGATTGACAGCGTCCTTGAGGGGCAGTCTGAGGAGTTTAGGCTTCTATACTTTCAGCTTGTCGCCTTCTATGATTTTTTGAACGAGAAAGAGGGTTTGAAAGTTAGATCCAGCAGTTGGAAGAGTTCTAGCTCTTCATTCCCAAACTTTTTTGATAGCAGGGAGTCTTCTGATAGTGCGACCCAGGAAGCCAGGGCTCAGGATCCAAGTTCGAAGAAGATCTTGGCCATGCAAGAAGAGTTGAGAGATTTCTGTGCGAGTACAAACGCCATATGTCCTGACATTGCACTGCGGAGAGATCTCGCTGTTTACCTCACTTATTGACTTGGTGAGGCTATTTTTGCTGGAGGAGATGGAACGCACATCAGGCCGGATTGTATTTTTCCAGCTTAGTCAGATGGCGTTTGGAGAGCAGCTTGCTTTGGTGCCAGCTCTTTACTCCTACCTGTGTACCGAACTGCAGGCTGCTGCTTTTTTGGTTCGGCTTGGGCTTCCCATGAGTAGGGTATTTTCAGCCCATATCTTTTATTCGTGGTACGTGTACCACTGTCCTAGTTTCCACCGGCTGGGTGCTGCACAGGATGATGATCCTCTGATGATTCGGCTGGCTAAGGGCAAAGCCATGTCCGAATCACTTTTGTTTGCCCACATGAGGATCCGACGGTTCAGGGACGTCGAGATGGGGCAGTCTTCAGTGAAGCTTTCTCCGGAGTTGCGGAAGAAGGCTTTTGATTTTGGTGCCTCCCGAGACTCTACCAGGGCGGGGTCGGGAAGGCATTATTCCTTAATTAATGCAGAGAAGGAGTGGCTTTTCAGCATACGTGTCGGCACGATGGTGTACCGTAGACATCTTTTCGTCGACATCCAGCCGTATGTACCCTCTCACTTTGCTTTGCAACTGGGTTTTTCCCAAGGCGTTGTTGGAGCGCCTTCAAGCATGGTGAAGCGCTTTGGAGGTTTACAGGACGGGAGAAATGCATGGGCTTTCTATAGTGCTGAAGACACTACAGCCATGATCTCTTATCCTGTGTTGTTGACTTCCCGGACTGCCGGCTTTGCGAAGTGGTTCGCGGAGAGCTTTTCGGCATATCGGGGGCTTTCCAAGAAGGAGCTTGATGTGAAGCTGGTAACTGGAAAGGGCCTTGGAAAGTCGGATGGCGTCCGGCGAGAGGAAGTTTGGGCCTTCCTTTCTGGAGAGAAGCACAAGATAGGCTTTCTCGGTGACCAGGGCGTCATTGGTTCTGAAGCTGTTCGAGAAATACCTGATGAGGCTTTAGAACAGCTAGAACAGGAGGAAGCCGAACTTGATGCTTGGATGCAAGCGGCATAGAGGAAAGCTTTCGTGGAGTCTACTGGCAAGAGTAGACCATCCAGTGAGGAGTCAAGTGGGAAACCTGACTCTGACAGCTGGGCAGGTTCCTCTAAGAAGCGAGCCCGAGGAGTAAGAGGAGGAGGAGGAGTCATCGCAGCAAGGGGCAGCATGCGGACTCTCCTGACTTGGAAGTCCCTCTTACTATTAATGAGGATGTGCCAGTGGATGCTGACGAGCCTCCAGAAAAGAGAAGCCGAGAAGAAGAGACCGTCGGTGAAGGTATGATTCTTCCTTTTTCTCTTTCCATTTCTTTTCATGGGATTTTTCCATGTTCTGATTTCCTTTTTGTTTCTGCTTTTCTCTTCTTTTTTTTTTAGCAGAGGAAGACTTAGCGATGCCTAAGGTTCCAATCGATGAGGTGGTGACGGATCCTGTCGGAGCACCTAAAGAAGAACCGAGGGACTCTGGAGTGAATCCAGAATCTCCAATTGGTATGACTTCTTTTGCTTTCTTTTTTTTTTGTGTCCGTGACTTGGTTTGCTAACATTTTTTCTTGCCAGCTGACTTGCCACAGGATTCTAATGACTTTGAACCATCGATGGACGCAAATGTTGATGATGCTTCCGATGAGTTCATGGGGGAAGAAAGTGTTCTACCAGTCGTCGAAGAAGGTATTTTGTAGTAATAACCCTGATAATGATTTTCAAACAGGATCATGTTCATACCTTTTGTTTTCTTTGGCAGGTTTTGAAGTGACAGAGGAGGGTCCGTCGCTTCCTTTAGAACCAGAGCAAGGGATGCCAGAGGTTGATCCAAAGGTAAAGACTCCTGGGACCAGTTCTGACACTGTTAAGGAGATACCTCATGCTGAGATTCCTTCCCGAATAGGAGCAGCTTCAACTGGAAAGAGTTATTTTGTTACTCTTCCAACGAGTGATGACATGAGCAGCCGACCAACGGAGTTGGGTGAATCTTCAGCTGGGCCATCTCTTCTTTTTGCAAAGAAGGTGGTTGTGCAGGTTCTGAGCTCTTGGATTGAGACTCTGCTTTCTAGGCACTTAGATACCGGATTTGGGTTGATCCAGCATGTGCGTGAGATTCTCAGTGATGCCGAAGAGGCTGGTCTGGATATCACAAGTGCCAGGGCGATCGTTGATAGGATTATTGAGCTGGGTGACAGGTGGTTTGAGACCATGGGTTTTCTTGACGGCCAGTTCTTCAAGGAGATGTTCCTAGACCCTGCGGATAAGGCTCAGTCTAACCTGGATGAGGCTACACAAAGCAGGAAGCAGATAGTCCGAGAGAAGAACTTAGAAGAGCTAACCATCATTGGGCTGACACATGACCTTAACATCCTTGATAAGGAGGTCGATGAAGCCAGGAAACGTCTTGAGCATCTGCAGGCACAAGTCGCTGCCAAGTGGACTGCAATAACAGAGGCTCATGACAAGGAGAGTGCTCTGATTCCCCGGGTTGCAGATGCCGATCGAGTTCTTAAAAAGAAGTCTAAAGAGAACAAACAATGGCAAACTGCTCGGGATAAGCTTCCCGGTGCGAAAGAAGGGTTACAGCCCACCCCAGCATCTCATGGCAAGTTCTTGAAGAATCGTGCCCTGGAATCCCTGACAGCTGAGGCCAAAAGTTTGCTTGAGGAGCTGAACTCTTGGCTGGAGACCATTTTTGATTGAGCTCCTTTTTTTTTTTAACAGAAACCATCCTTCTTTTTTTTTAGTACCACTTGTATTTTTTTTGGTACTTTTTTTTTGTAGTGCTTGTGAACACTTGTTTTTTTGGTACCACATGTATTTTTTTGGTACTTTTCTTTTTTTGTAGTGCTTGTGAACACTTTCTCTTTTTTTTTTGTACCACATGTATTTTTTGGTACTTTTCTTTTTTTTGTAGTGCTTGTGAACACTTTCTTTTTTTTTGGTACCACATGTATTTTTGGTACTTTTTTTTGTTTTCCCTACGCTCACTTAAATCTTTTTGTGATGAAAGTAATTGCTAAATGGGATGCCTTTTTTTTGTTTTCCCTACGCTTACTTAAATCTTTTTGTGATAAAAGTAATTGCTAAATGGGATGCCTTTTTTTTTGTTTTCCCTACGCTTACTTAAATCTTTTTGTGATAAAAGTAATTGCTAAATGGGATGCCTTTTTTTGTTTTCCCTACGCTTACTTAAATCTTTTTGTGATAAAAGTAATTGCTAAATGGGATTTGATCAAAAGCTTGTCATTTTGTGAAAATCTTTTGTCAAATGATTGTTTTGGCATGGAAGCCAGATTTTTGTTTGTGGCATGGAAGCCGATTTTTGGCATGAGAGCCAGCTCTTCTGTGGCATTGATAGCCGATTTGTGGCATTGATAGCCGGTTTTGGTGGCATTGATAGCCGAGTTTGTTTTGTGGCATCTATAGCCGGGTTTATGGCATTAATAGCCGGGTCTTTTGAAAGCCAATTTTCTTTGTTTGTGGCATTGATAGCCGGTTTTGTTTTGTGGCATTGATAGCCGGTTTGTGGCGTTTATAGCCTGTTTTGGTGGCATCTATAGCCGGTTTGTGGCATTTATAGCCGGTTTGGTTTTCAAAAATGCAAGTATCGACAAAAAGTCGCCTCCCTGCTGAATGTTCTTGCAAGTATCGATGGAATGTTGTATCCTTGCTCATTCGGTTGCTGAGTATCGATGGAATGTCGCATCCTCACGGATTTGGGTGCAAGTATCGATGGAATGTCGCATCATTGCTTTTCAAAAAATTTGGTTTTGCGAGTACAGACTTGATGTTGTTTCCCCACGATTTTTGAAATTTGTGGTTTTCTCAAACCTTTGGGTTATGGATATCAACTGAAATGTTGCATCTCCATGGTTTTTTAGGTTTTTTCGAACCTTTGAAATTTGGGTTGTGGATATCAACTGAAATGTTGCGTCTCCACGGTTTTTAGGTTTTTTTTTTTTTGAACCTTTGAATTTTGGGTTGTGGATATCAGCTGAAATGTTGCATCTCCACGGTTTTGGATTTTGCAAGTATCGACGAAATGTTGCGTCCCTGCAATTTTGGAAGTGTCGAACGTGGTTCGTATGCTTCTGATTTGTGCGAGTATCGACTAAGCGTCGTTTCCTCGCGGTTTTTTTTAAAAAACCTTTTTTTTTAAGACACGAGGGTCATAAGTTTTGACCTAAAACCATCTTGGCGGTAAAAGGCAAGGTGGACTAGGGTGGAAATCCCTGAATCCAGATTTTATTTCAAACCATGAATTTTGGGTTCAAGGGTTGATAATTTTGGTCAAGTTAGGGAAAGGTTCCTAAACTTGGATTTTTGAACAATGAAACGATGGAAGTAAGCATTGTTTAAATTTCTA
Organism: Litsea cubeba; assembly: GCA_012931725.1. Lineage (NCBI taxonomy): Eukaryota > Viridiplantae > Streptophyta > Magnoliopsida > Laurales > Lauraceae > Litsea > Litsea cubeba. The sequence continues at coordinate 89,275,918 of CM022944.1, read as the reverse complement.
AAAATTCCAACATTTGATATGAAAATTCTAAAAAAAAGGTGGATTTAGCGAGCGTGTACCTGGAAACCGATTTTGGCCGTACAGGCATTGCTCTTACCCAGTTGGGTAAGTCTTCAAGGGTAGTACCGCTTTAAGAGCTTGCCGTTGATGGGCAGCATACATCTGTCACCTTCCATGTTTAGGAGTACGTATGCGCCGTTAGAGAAAACCTTGTCGATGACGTAGGGTCCCTCCCATTTTGGCTCAAATTTGCCTTTGGAGTTGTGAGCGAAGACCATTGGTCTTTTTACTGCAAGGACCAAGTCAGCCTTTTTGTAGGCGCGTTGCCTGACCTTTTTTTCGAAATATCCTGCCATGCGTGCTTGGTAAAGTTCAATGCTTTGTTGAGCGTCGAGCCGTCTCTCATCGAGATTGTCCAGCTCATGGAGCCGCAATTTGACATTGCTTTCTTGAGTCATGTCATTTTGCAAGGATACCCTCAAGGAAGGAATTTGTACTTCCAAGGGCACACAGCTTCGCATCCATAGACCAAGGAGAATGGTGTGCTATGCGATGGTCCTCGAACGGTGGTTCGATAGGCCCACAAAGCTTCAGACATTTTGTCACTCCAGTCTCTTTTGTGACTAGAGACCATCTTCTTGAGAATTTTGCAGAGTGTCTTGTTGAAAGCTTCTGCTAACCTGTTTGCTGCCGGATTGTATGGAGTCGAAGGACAGCTTTGGATTTTGTATTTGTCACAGAACCTGTAGAATCGATGATCCCGGAATTGTGGTCCCTTATCATGGACGAATCTTTTGGGTATGCCAAAACGACAAATGATGTTGGTGCACAGGAACTGAAGAACTGATGAGGTCTTCATTTCGTTGAACGCAAATGCTTCTGACCACTTGGAGAAATAATCCGTAACGGCGAAGATGAAGCGATGACCTTTGCTCGAAGGGGGAGAAATAGGACCTATGATGTCCATACCCTAGGCTTCGAAAGGCCATGAGATCGCTGTAGGATGCAGCCATTCTGGAGGCATGTGAATGTAATCTCCATGAACTTGGCATTGTTGGCAGCGCTTAGCAAATTGCATTGCATCAAGCTACTATGGTAGGCCAGTAATAACCTAACCTTTTTATCTGATCATAGAGCTTGGGGCCAGCCTGATGAGCTCTGCAAAGACCAGTCTGAACTTCTTTGAGTGTTTCTTCAGCCTACTTGCTATGACAAGCAGCGTAGAAGTACTCCGTTGAAGGATTTCCTGTAAACGATTTTTGAAGGAATATCAATGAACGGATCCCTCCAGTCGCCGATTGAAGTTTGAAGGATTGAAATCAGACTTCCAACCACTTGGTGGCTTTCAGCAACTGCTTGGTGTGTGTTAAGAGGAGGAAGGATTCTTCTTTCGCACACTGTGATTTGCATGTTTTCCCCTTCCTGAATTGCCATAGAAGCGGCAAGTCCAGCTAGCGCATCTGCACGTATGTTTTTACCTCTACGAATGTGGGTGATGTGATAGATGTCAAACTTTTGCAGAAGCGATTGTGCTTTGTTGTAGTAAGGCAGCAAATCTGGCTTCCTGACTTCAAATTTCTGATTCATCTGGTTGTCGATCAGTTGAGAGTCTCCAAAGACTTCTAGCATGGTGATACCGGATTCGATGGCGAGTTCCAATCCTAGGATCAGAGCTTGATATTCAGCCGCATTATTTGTGCATGGTTCCAGTAGCGAGAAAGCGTGTGGAATCATGTATTTGTCAGGGCTAACAAAGAGGATGCCAACTCCCGAGATCAGCTGTCTTTTTTCATTTGTCCTGGTTGCACCGTCAAAGTACATGTCCCAGGAGGCACTTTGTGAGAAAGTCTCCACATTGTAGACTGGTTCGTCTGGGAGATCATCTCTGAGTGGAGAATATTTAGGCAATGGATGCTCTGTGAGGAAGTCCGCTAGAGCTTGCCCTTGATTGCCTTTTGTGGTACATACCTAATATCAAATTGTGACAGAAGGATGGACCATTTTGCCAGTCGAGCGTTGAGAGAACCTACCTTTGTGATAAGGACCTTCAAGAGGTTGACCCTTGAGACCAGTTAGACTGTGTCGGAAAACAAGTAGTGATGCAGCTTTTGTACGGCGAACATCACTGCTAGACATTCTTTTTCGACTAGAGAGTAGCGATGCTCTGCACCTTCTATCATGCGGCTGAGGTAATATAGAGCAGCTTCTTTTCTTTAATCATTTTCTTGCGCAACGAAACCTTCTGGGGTTTCAAGGGCATTTCCAGACCAAGGTTTTGTTCCTTTCCACGGGTCTTCTTGATCGATAACTTTCCCAAGGCTTGCTATGAGATGATCCCAATCGCCAATTGAAACCGGTCGAAGTAGGCTATTTCTTTTGGAGATGAGGGTTCTTCTAGGTCAGAAGACTACACGTCTGTGCCATCGGACAACTCCTCTTCATTTTCGGAGAAATCGTCCCAATTGGATGAGCTTCCTGGATCTTTGTCAGGTGACTCAACGAAGAGATATCCAGGGAGATTGATGTCTTCATGGACTTGAGATGTTGAGGCTTGGTCAGTATATTGACTTTTAAGCCTTTGTGTCAACTATCTCAGGGGAGTGTCGGGATCATACCCTAACCCGTGTGAAGACTTTTCTACATAGTCGTAGAGTCTCCAATCTTCCAGCTGGCTTTTGGTCAAGACGAGCCCCAATGGCGTGAGAATACCGCTTCGTTCTCCCAAACCGACTGGGTTTTGAGCGTCATAGCCCAGTTTCTTCATAATAGCTTGTGCCACAGAACTATATAAGGATAGTTGAGGCATACCTTCATTTTGGAAAGGTTCAAGCATAGAGTTTGATGAAGAAGCATCCGATCTATGGAAGAAGATCGGCTTTTCCTTTGCTGAAGTTGCTGGAACAACGAAGGAAGCTGACGTGGGATCTTCTATGTCAGAAGTTGTCTCCATTGGAGTAAGAGCAGGCTGAACTTGCTAAGTGTCAGCTTGGCTTGACGATATGTCGTCTTTTGGCTCTGAATCCGAATCCGTGTCTTGCATGATATACACGAAAGAGACAACAAATTTGCCCCCAAGATTTTGCTTTACCTTCTTCACTTTAGTTGTGATGACCAAAGGCTTGAAGGTTTGAGGGAGATGATGAAGGGAGTTTCAATGCTCTCTTCGGATTTACCAGATGATTTGTTTTCTTCCGGCGATTGTTGAGGAGCCTTGCCTTTATCTTTCTGGGGATTTTCGGCAAAGGGTGCTGTTTGCTTCTCTCTTCTTCTTTTTCACCTTCATACATTTGTGAGTCTGCGAAGTGGACTTCTTTACCTTTGAAGGGTTTTCTCTCCGCAAAGACTCGATGTATCATGCTGTCGTCGCCAACAAACATGATGCATTAAAGTAGAGTTGAAGGGACAACACCATTCTCGTGGATCCAAGGGCGTCCGAGAAGGATGTTGTAGCATGAAGGGGTTTTTATTGCATACACAGTGACCTCAAAGATAAGATCACCGATCTGCAACTTGAACCTGAATTTGCCGATAGGCCTTTGAATACTCCCATCGTATCCAAAGATAGATACAGATGTGTGGCTCAACTTGCTGGGTGGGATGCCCAACTCTTCGAGAGCCGATGTGGAGATGAGGTTGAGTGCAGAACCTAGGTCGATCTGAACTCTGTGCATAGGCATTTCCTTGATGTGCCCTGTGAAGTACAGGGGTCGGTTGTGCCTGGTTTCGCCAAGTAGGAGGTCATCCTTTGTGAAGGCGATGGTTGCACCGGCTGCTTTTTTAACCGAGAGGCATTCAATGCATGATCCCTTCAGTTTTCTTCTTTTCTCCCTTTGAGGAAGCTTCTGAGTTTTTGACCCGGTAACCCATTTCAATTTGGAGGACTTGCTGGGCATGTTTGTCGACATCCTCATTCAGCTTTTGCAATTCTGAGATGAGATTATCACGAGTGTGCGGAGACATTCGCAACAAATTTAGGATGTGAAGACGTGCAGGTATGTGCTTGAAGTGTTCAATCAAGTCATACTTGAAAGCCTCCTTAGGGCCTGCATGTTCATCATTGTTACCACTAGGGGCGCTTACAACATCTTTTCCCGAAGGATTTACATATGTAAAGGAAAATTGGTTGTAATTTTTATGGTAGTCCCGGCCAGAGCGGGTGCCTCTGCCAACTTCGAGAGCTTCTTGAGAAGGGTTTTCGTTTGGAAGATTGTCTTCAGGATCAAGATGCTGTCGTCTTTCATTTGCTGAGGATGTATCAGCAGCGAAGTTGCCATCCTCAGTGATTGTGTTGCACGGAGCATTTTCTGGGAACAAGTCCTGAACAACATCCAGCAACCTTTCTTCTTTGTTGACCAATTCATCGTCCTAAGCATCAATAGCTGGGAATTCTTCAGTCAGGAAGGGTGTGAACTTTGAAGTCACAGTCTCAGGAGAGGAAACCTGAGAGGGTGACATCTCAGTGAAAGTCACGAGAGATGAGGTGGCTCCAGAAGATATATTACTAGGCGTCGCCCGAGTGTAAGTGCTCTCATCAGACGATGCTTCGGAAGAGCTATAATCCCGAATTATTACATTACAGGAAGCTCTGACAGGAGACGTTGCCTGATCGGAGTCAGACTCATCCTCAGATGTAAAAGGATCGTCTATCCAGCAATTTTCTCCGTTTTCAGGAGTTAAGGGAGGATGTACCTGATGGTCTTCAAGGACTTCAGGCTCTGGATTGCGAGGACGCTCGTTGACGCGGTCTTGCTCTTGTTCTAGAGCGAGACGTTGCAAGATCCTTGCATATTCTTCAAGATCAGGCATGGGAGCCAAATCTTCTTCTTCATCAGCTCTTTGTGGCTCAACATGGTTGATTTCCACTGCAGCAATTAGGGGTGCTGGTTCAACAGCATTTTCTTGTACAGCCTCTTGGTCTTTTTCATCATCAGACCAGGATCCTTGTGGCTGTAGGGGGTTATACCAGATTACTGGCATAAGATGAGACTCAGGAACCCATTCTTCATCGGCGAGATATTCTCCTGTTTCAAGGGACTCCTCCCACTCATCTATGTAGTTGGATTCGAATCCATCATCGGTGTCGCTGGACTCGTATCCATCAATGGAGAATGCAACTACCGAATTGCAAGAGTATGATACCTCCTGCGTGACTTCTTTGAATTGAGGTGGCATGAAATCACTGAGAGTGAATTTTCTTACCCCCTTTGAAGTCTCTGGAATGGATGTTTTTGTTACCTCCAGTGAAGCGGTAAAGGAAGCCTCTGCCTTTTCTTTGACTTCTTGTTTTGGCTGGGTCTTCTCTTGCCGTTTGAGCTTGAGGAGATGTTTCCTAGCCTGCCTTCGCTGTTGAGCTGTAGGCTTTGTTTTCACGACCTCCCAATTTTCATCTTCCAGGAGATCGGGATGTACCCATATGGGTTGTCCGTCTGGTGTCGGGTAAGGAACCAGTTCCTCGGACGCTTGGATTGAGTTTATCACCTTGAAGGAAGTAGTGATCTTCTTCTTCCGTAATTTGATGTTTGTCCACATGTCACCATGTTGACGGAGGCAGACCCATAGTTTTTTGTCAAAGGTGATGACTCCGTTTTTCCACATCTCGTTTATTTTCTCCCTCACAACGAAGCATTGATTTAGAGGATGCGAGATCATCTGATGCTATGGACAGCACCTAGGATCATTGGTTTTGCCAACATCACCCGGTCTTTTTGGTTCAGGCAAGGTGAGCTTGCCGTTTGCCACAAGAGCCCCGAAGATTTCATCAACATCTTCATCAAATGGGTATTTCTTCTCTACTCGTTCTTTGAAGGCATCTGAGAGTTCAGGTCTCTTACCAGCGGCTTTGTTTTCAGTTTTCTTTGGTGGCTGAGGAGCTGACTTGGTCTGCACATTGAGGACCTCTTTTTTCTTTGGTTTTGAGGTTACAATGGCGGTTGGCTCTTTTCTTGATGATTTTTGACTGTTGAGGTCTTTAATCACCGTTTCAGCTTCCATGGAAGCTTCTAGGAGTTCTCCCAGGTCTTTTGATTTGTTGCTGATGATCATGGAGCGGATTCTGGCTCTCATGTTGTTTCGGCAGATGTCGACTAGCGACGCTTGTGGCAGTACATCAGAGCATTTGTACGCCATTGCTTTCCTCTTATGAATGAAGTCATATGTTGACTCATTCTCGCCCTATTTTAGGCTGCACAACTAAGCCATAGTAGCGGGATGATCCTCACCTTTGAAGTGAGTCAGGAAGCATGTCTCTAGCACGGTCCAGTTTTGGATGGAGTCCTCCGGCAGAGTGGAGTACCAATCGAAGGCCGTACCTTTTAGGGTACTTGCAAAGAGGCGGATCTTGAGTGCATCTTGATCCGCGATAGCTCCCGTCAGGATCTTGAAGTGGATGACGTGCTGTCTGGCTTATCCTTTCCCCGTATATGTTTGGAGAGTAGGATGCTTGAATTTTGTAGGGAACGGGACCGAGTCCAACCATAAGGGATATGGTGGCTTGATCCCATGTTCCTTGAGTATATCCTCTTATTTTGCTTTGGCGAGGATACTGTCTATGTCTTTTTTTGTAAGGGCGCGTGACTCATTTTCTTCTCCATTTACCTCATCGTCTTGATGATTCGGAGGAGGTTCATTGTTCGCCTGATTTTGGAAGGCGAGGAGAAGGTTTTCCATCAGAGTTTCAATCCTCTGTTGGCCTTGTTCTAACTGCTGGATGCGGGCGATCGCATCATCTTGAGGTGGATTGCGGGGTGGTGGCTCAGAATTTGTAGCCAAGACATTCATCCTTCAGTGATTCGAACAAAGAAACTGTCCTGGTGACTGAGCTGGGGCTCATTCTTTTTAAAAAAGAGCTTGAGGAAGGATCACTCTACCGTCCTTTGCTTGAAGGAGCAGGGGATTCTTCTGAATGTCTTCTTGTCCTGGAGACGTTGCGGGTCATTGGACGTCGGACATGGATTTTTGTTGCTGACTTTTGGCGTCTTCTGGTTTTTCCAACCATATGGACGGCAGCAACTTGGTTGGGTCTATCTTTTTCGACCCATTTGGGAGAGACTTGAAGTGTAGGAGGCTGGGTCCTTTGCTTCTCTAGTCTCTTTTGTCGATACGACGCGCGGCGGCGTATGCGATGAGCAATTTGAGCTTCGGTCAGCTCTGGCTGGGCTTTGACGATGAAGGATGTGCTCCCTCGGGCGCAGGAGCCGAGACTATCTTCTTTGTAGCTGGGCAAGGACAGGATGCGAACCCTGTCCTTCACCTGTTGCAGCGAAGCTTTAAATTTTTCAAGTTCGGCCCTTGTAGAGATGAAGGGTCGAACTGCAGGTTTGTAGGCCTTAGCAGGTGCTTGCGGAGGCCTTGTGATGCATGACTTGATTTTGGGCTTGTAGGAACAAGCCGGCTCATGCTGGGAGGACTTGAGAGTCAGATTGGAGATGGGTCTCTCCTCTTTCATGTAGGCAAGAGGGTAGAACTGGTTCTCCTTGAGTGGGGCCAGGAATGCTGGCTTGGTAGATGTTTGGGACCTTCTCTGTTTTGGTGACGGTCTTGGGGACCGAGTCTTGGGATAGACCTGGTCGTTTGCTGGTCGAGGCTTCGTGGGGCTGCCACGGGCTTCCAGGAATGCTGGCTTGGTAGATGTTTGGGACCTTCTCTGTTTTGGTGACGGTCTTGGGGACTGAGTCTTGGGATAGACCTGGTCGTTTGCTGGTCGAGGCTTCGTGGGGCTGCCACGGGCTTCGGGCCTTCTGCTGCTCGCCTTTGGTGTCACGGTAGTGACACGTTGAGAGGCGAGTTTCTGCTTCTTGGAAGGAGCAGTCGGGAAGTGGGAATGGTCCCAGCGTCCCAAAGACGATAGTCCGGGGAGTCGAGGTCGACCCTGAGCTCAGAGAGTTGCCGAGGGAGCTGACGCTTCGGCAGCTGATGGGGCGCTTGTAGGTGCGCGTAGTTTGCTTCTGTTGAAGCTTGCTCTCATCGAAAGTAATGGTAAGTGATGCTGCCATTGTTGTCTTTTCAAATTGCTCGAGGAAGATGACCCAAGCAATATGAAGAAGGCAAAACGCCATAGAAGGTGGCACGGCCCGCTCCAAAACCAGCCCACCCGTGCCACGGGCCGGGCCGGCCCACCAGGGAAAACCCCTGGCACGGCACGGCCCAGTGGCACCGCCCGCGGGCTAGGCGTGCCTCTTTTTTTTTCTTTCTAATAGAGTTATAGGCGGGCCAGTTTAATGATTGCCCCGACCTGCGTAATTTTTTTTTCTAATAGAGTTATAGGCGGGCCAGTTTAATGATTGCCCCGACCTGCGTAATTTGTACAGATTTTTAAAAATAAATGTGTTTGGGTGAACTCGATCTCACAACCATTAGGATGTGAAAGATAAACACAACCACTAGACTACCTAACTTTTGTATACTAATATTTATTCGAACAATATTAAAACTAGTTAGATGAGGATGTGAACCTAAGCACGAATATTAAACTATTAGTTACATTAGGATGAGAACTTAACCACTTTAGATGATGATGAGAAGCTAACACCTTTTTTATTCCAACTTTTCACTCTTTCATTCAAACAACCTGAAATATAAAAAAAATATATCATGTCCTTTTTTCTGCTCATTTTTCAGCCAAATTGAAATGCCATGGTTAAGGATATTTCAATTGAGATGGCAAACTCAATTTCTATTTTTTGGCTTAATTATCATACTTTAAACGAGAACTTAGCGCGGTTAAATATTTCTACCTTTATCAACAATCATTTCAAGTCTTCCAAATGACCCACCATGAAACCACAACCCTGGACTTCATTTTATTTAGATTTGTATCAATTTCTTTATTTTTTAGTTATGGGTTTTTAGTCTTAGTCAATAATTCTCATTATCTTTATCATGGTTACATATTTTTTACTTCTTTTTCCTAGTGTTCATAAATATGTAAATATATGGCTTCATGTGATGTGATCGAGAGTGGAGTTATAGGTACATGTGACGAGATTATATTGAACATAAATGACTGAATTATGAACATATTCCTGTATTTAATTCTGAGCTTTCCAACCTATAAAGAATCTCAACTTCTCAAATGCTCAGGGGTTCTTGAACATAGATGAATCCAGGTAGGGAATTTCATTTGAGATTCTCAAATATCTCTGAAGACAACAAAATTAGTGAAGGTAAGGGGGCAAATTTAGTGAAGGTAAGTGTGTCACACCAAAACATTCGCCTTATTACTTCTCCCCAAAAACACATTGCCCCTCGTTATTAGTGTGACTAATTTACACTAAAGTCCTACCTTACCAAGTTATGTAAGTGTTTTTTTTTATTAGAAAATGCATAGGGTTGTTAGTTGGCTGGGAATTAGATTTTTATAAATTAAAAAAATATATAAAAAAATAGTTTTTTTTGGCAGGCCAGGCGGGCCGTGCAGGCCGCAGAGGCTGCCCCACTAGGCTGGCGGGCCGTGCCTAATGGGCCAGTGGGCCAGCGCAGCTCGGCCCAGCACGGCCCGCGTCATGGGACGTGCCCAGTGGGCCGTGCCGTTGACCGGGCCGGGCCGTGTCGGGCCAGGCCGGCACGGCCCACTTGACATCTCTAAGGTACAATTATTCTGATCGCAGGTATGGTAAGCCCAGAATGAGCGTTCCAGTGACTGCTAGAAGCAGTTGTGAACTTAAATTCGACTTATCGAGAAGCAAAGCTTGCTCGAGGTAAGAAGAATATAAAGTTGGAGTTACAAATGTGCCGGTCGCAATGCAGTAGACCCTGAAAAGGCGTACTAGTACCGCTAGACACAAATGTATTGAGACCGCATCCATGATATGAGATTCTCCGTTTTGAAAGGTCAAGATTGGATTCATCAAAGAGAGCAGATGGTATTCCGATCTGAACACGGGCTCAGCGATTTCCGCGAGCGCCAGTGCTCAAAAAGAAATGAACCATAATTTCTCGGATCTGAATCCAAAAATGACGAGTTTTTTTTTTTTTGAAAGGCCAATATCGGGTTCATCAACGAGAGCAAAAGGCACTCCAATCTGAACACGGGCTCAGCAATTTCCGCGAGCGCCAGTCTCAGAAAGGAGAAGACCGAGATTTCTCCAATCTAAACCCAAAATGACGGAAGTTTTTTTTTTAAGATTTCTTTTTAAAAAAATTCTTTTTTTTATTTATTTTTATTTTTTTAAGATTTTTTTTTTGAATTTTTTTTTTAAATTTTTATTTTTAAAAATTTTATTTTTGAAAAAAAATTATTTAAAAGACAAGAGAGTACACATAGGCCTCCAAACCCGGTCTTATGAAATCTCGATTGATAGAATCGCCCCCGGGTAAGGGTAGGATTACTTAATGAACCCGTTTGGAGGACCCTTGCGTAGAACAGTCAAGCTGTCTCCACACTCTGGGCAAGGTTTTTCTTAAATCAACCATGATCAAAGAACGCAATTTGTTTAACCTTAGTGGTCTATGTCTTTTTTTGTTTTTTTATTTATTTATTATTTTTTATTTATTTTTAATGAACTCATCGAAGAGAAACGATGGCCCAAAACCTTAGTCGAACAGGCTCAACATTTCTGCAAGCACGATGAACGATAGGAAAGGATCAAGGTTTCTCAATTTTGAATCCAAAATGAAAAATCTGATTTTTTGTTTTTTTTTTTTTTTTAGATCTTTAATGAACTCATCGAAGAGAAACGATGGCCCAAAACCTTAGTCGAACAGGCTCAACATTTCTGCAAGCACGATGAACGATAGGAAAGGATCAAGGTTTCTCAATTTCAAATCCAAAATGAAAAATATGATTTTTTGTTTTTCTTTCTTTTTTTTTAGATCTTTAATGAACTCATCGAAGAGAAACGATGGCCCAAAACCTTAGTCGAACAGGCTCAATATTTCTGCAAGCACGATGAACGATAGGGAAGGATCAAGGTTTCTCAATTTTGAATCCAAAATGAGAAAATCTGATTTTTTGTTTTCTTTTTTTTTTAATGAACTCATCGAAAAGAAACGATGGCCCAAAACCTTAGTCGAACAGGCTCAACATTTCTGCAAGCACGATGAACGATAGGAAAAGATCAAGGTTTCTCAATTTTGAATCAAAACTGAGAAATCTAATTTTTTGTTTTTTTTTTATATCTTTAATGAACTCATCGAAGTGAAACTATGGCCAAAACCTTAGTCGAACAGGCTCAACATTTCTGCAAGCACGATGAACGATAGGAAAGGATCAAGGTTTCTCAATTTTGAATCCAAAATGAGAAAATCTGATTTTTTGTTTTTTTTTAATTTTTTTTTTTAGATCTTTAATGAACTCATCGAAGAGAAACGATGGCCCAAAACCATAGTCGAACAGGCCCAACATTTCTGCAAGCACGATGAACAATAGGAAAGGATCAAGGTTTCTCAATTTTGAATCCAAAATGAGAAAACTAATTTTTTGTTTTTTTTTTTTTAAAGAGAAAGAGTGGAAATAAATTCGAAGAATTAGAAATTTCCAAAAAATCTCATCTCATTTTTTTTTAGATGCGGAATCCATCATGGCCACCAATCAAAAAGTAGCCAAAGAATCAAGAAAAGAAGTATAAGCATAGAGCAAAAGATATGATATGCAAATATTTCATTTCTAGCATCGTGTTCTCAAATGAACAGGTCCCACCGGGTGTGCCAGCTTGATGGACCGCGCTCCTGCCCAGTTCAATCGAGGTCGGCGGACGTGGGAGTCCGTTGGGTCCGACCCTTTCGTAACCGTGGGGCAGAGGCGTGCATCAACATTTCTTTTATGTGGGTGTGCCAGATTTTCTATTTTTACTTGGAATTGCAAGTGGTGATCCGGATATCAACCTTCGCAACTAAAAAAGAAATCAACTTCTTTCAAATTTTCCATTGCACATATATTTAAGAAAAGAGACATTTTCTTGATTTGCCGTGAAAGGCGATTTTTTTGGCATTTATAGCCGATTTTGGCGTTTATAGCCGATTTTTGGCGTTTATAGCCGATTTACAATCTTTATCAATAATGAAAGACAAGACTTGTGATTTTTGTCTCTTTTAAAAAAAACAAACTACAATGAAAAGTAAGAAAAGGAGGATCTAACTTCTCAGGAGATTGTGGGGGACCCGTTCAGATTGACGGTCGCAAGCCATATGTGGACTTCACCATCATCTATGCAGATGAGAACAGAGGATGCTATTGATTCGCTTGGCTTGGCTATAACCTCAGGTTTTTAGAGGACAAAGACCAAAAGGAGGTCCTATGTCCAATAAAAAGCCAAGTAGACGGGCTGAAAAGCCACGTCTAAGCCATTTGGAGGCAGAAGGAGAAGGCAACGACCTTGGGGGGGGGTACCCCCCAAGGGACTTTTGTCACCTTGTAGCGGTGGTCGGTGTAGGATTTCCGCAGAGTTTTCTCTCTTTGATGCCTTTTTCTGTCTGAGTTTCCGGATTTTCTGCAGTCTGTTGTTTGTTTTCTCTACTGTCTTTCTCCGTCTCCTTTCTTCTTGGAGAGCTCTCCTATTTATAGGCTTTTAGGTAGCCATTCAGGAGGGTTTATGAGCCTTAATTGTCATAAAGCTACATAAAGGGAGGAGTTACAAGATTGAATTCTTTATTTTGTAACTCCTTTTTCTTGGCTTCTGATTGGCCGGAGGAGATTGAGGGCATTTAATCGCCTTTAATCGCCATGATGGGAAGAGTTTCATGAGTTAAATGCCATGAATCTCTTGACTTGTAACTCCCGGATGCTTGCTTCTGATTGGGCCGTCCAAAGAAATGGATTAATGACTGTAATAAAGCTAGTCAATTAATCGCATTAAGTGGTCGCCAAGCAGTTGAAGAGTCGCGGGCCGTGCCGCGTCTTTTGGGATTCTTCTGGCGATGATCATCAATGGATCTTCATGTAGATCGACATCGGATGACCATGTAACTTTAGGTGTTGGTTGCAAACAGCGGGTCGGTGCCATCTGTCCTGTCGATTTCTCGATCGGTCGGGTAGAAGGCACACTTTTTTTGGTTGACCAGTTGGCGATCAATGTTGATTTCGATACTTTTGATGATTAACCCGTGTTTTTGACGGATGTCAGAGGATTTGGTGTCTCAAAAGTATGAATTTTGGAAAATACCAGAGGCCTGGACGCTTCGAATCGCTAAAAAATGGCGAAAAACGGGGTTTCCGGGGCCCACCGGGTGATCCCGGGCCCCAGGGTCGCCGGCGACCCTAACCCAGGGTCGCAGGGGCTTGCGACCCTAGGGGGTTTTCCCCCTTTTGTCCCGTTTTGTGTCCGTTTTTGCTGTTTTTTCGATTCTTTTTTCTTCTGTATTTTTCCTTAACATTTTTTATCATTTATTGGCTTGATTTCCCTGTAGAAAACCTGATGAGAATCCTTGCATTTTATTTTTCAAAGTTTCCAATTTTCTGAGAAAGCCGAAGACTTTGTTACGCAGAGCTGCCGATTTTCCGTCAGAAGCTGAAACTGGGCCAAACGATGTCGGAATGACCTGAAATTTGGGGTGAAGCCTGCTGAGAAATAAATAAGACTAACCATAGGCTTTTGTTTGAGTTTTAAAATGGTTTGGGGTCCTATCACCAGTCGACTTGCTTTTGTCGCGATGAAGATGTCGCGGCTTGATGTGCGGTCAACCGATGTCCGATTGACTTGAAATTTAACAGGGAACCTATTGGAGTCATTTTAAGATGATCCATAGGCTCTGTCTTGAAAACCATGGTCCCGGGGAGCTTCGCCGCCGAGAGGCCTGATTTGGCTTCCGAGCGTCAAAGTATGGTCAAATGTTGTCGAAATGACCTGAAATTTGACGTGTAGCCCTTTGTAAGCATTTTGAAGCCGTCCAAGTGTTCTATCTGATGAGTGATGGCCTCGATGGTTCTTACCACCGAGAGGCTTGATTTAGCTGTTCGAGGGTTGATGTAGGGTCAAACGTTGTCGGTTTGACTCGGAACTTGACGTGGATCCTTTTGGATGTATTTTGAGACCATCCATCGGCTCTGATCGAAGATTTGGTGTCTCCGATGCTTTCGCCGCCGAGTGCTCCTTTTCAGCTGCCGGAAAAGCAGAGTTAGGCCAAATGATTTTGAAATGGCCTGAAACTTCTTGTGTACTCCTCTTTTGGCTGTCTTGAAGGATCTTGCAGTTTTTGTTTGATTCTGACAAGATTTGATTTTTTTGGAAGTAGCCTTGCCTATTTATGGCAGGTTGCGACTTCATGTAGCTCTTTGGATCTTGAAGAGGCAAAGTGACATTTTTGGTGTCAACAACCCAACTGGGTAAGAGCAATGCCTGTACCGCCAAAATTGGTTTCCAGGTACACGCTCGCTAAACCTACCTTTTTTAGAATTTTCATGTCAAATGTTGAAATTTCTAGAAATCGTTTCATTGTTCAAAAAATCCAAGTTTAGGAGCCTTTCCCTAACTTGACCAAAATTTTCAACCCTTGAACCCAAAAGTCATGGTTTGAAACAAAATCCGAATTCAGGGATTTCCACCCTAGTCCATCCTACCTTTTACCGCTTAAATGGTTTTAGGTCAAAACTTATGACCCTCGTGTCTTTAAACAAAAAAAAATGGTTTTTCAAAAAAGCCGCGGGGAAGCGACGCTTAGTCGATACTCGCACAAATTGGAAGCATGCAAACCACGTTGGACACTTCTAAAATCGCAGGGAGGCGACATTTCATCGATACTTGCAAAATCCAAAACTGTGGAGATGCAAATTTCAGTTGATATCCACAACCCAAATTTCAAAGGTTTGAAAAAACCGAAAAAACCATGGAGACGCGACATTTCAGTTGATATCCGTGATCCAAAGGTTCGAGAAAACCACAAATTTCAAAAAATCGTGGGAAAACGACATCAAGTCATTACCCGCAAAACCAAAATTTTTGAAAAGCAATGATGCGACATTCCATCGATACTTGCACCCAAATCCAGCGAGGATGCAACATTCCATCGATACTCGCAACCGAATGAGCAAGGATGCAACATTCTATCGATACTTGCAAGAACATTCAGTAGGGAGGCGACTTTTAGTCGATACTTGCATTTTTGAAAACCAAAACAAACCGGCTATAGATGCCACCACAACAAACCGGCTATAGATGCCACCAAAACAAACCGGCTACAGATGCCACCAAAACAAATCGGCTATCAATGCCATAAAACAAAACCGGCTATCAATGCCATAAAACAAAAAAATTGGCTTTCAAAAAAAAAAACCCGGCTATAGATGCAACCAAAACAGGCTATAAATGCCACAAACTGGCTATCAATTCCACAAAACAAAACCGGCTATCAATGCCACAAAACAAAAAAAATTGGCTTTTAAAAAAACCCGGCTATCAATGCCACAAACCGGCTATCAATGCCAAAATCGGCTTCCATGCCACAAACAAAATCTGGCTTCCATGCCAAAACAATCATTTGACAAAAGATTTTCACAAAATGACAACCTTTTGATCAAATCCCATTTAGCAATTACTTTTATCACAAAAAGATTTAAGTGAGCGTAGGGAAAACAAAAAAAAAAGCATCCCATTTAGCAATTACTTTTATCACAAAAAGATTTAAGTAAGCATAGGGAAAACAAAAAAAAGGATCCCATTTAGCAATTACTTTCATCACAAAAAGATTTAAGTGAGCGAGGGAAAACAAAAAAAGAAGTACCAAAAAAATGCATGTGGTACCAAAAAAAAAAAGAAAGTGTTCACAAGCACTACAAAAAAAAAGTACCAAAAAAATGCATGTGGTACCAAAAAAAAAAAGAAAGTGTTCACAAGCACTACAAAAAAAAAAGAGAGTACCAAAAAAAATACATGTGGTACCAAAAAAAAAAAGGAGAGAAGGATAGTTTCTGTTACAAAAAAAAAAAAAAAAAAAAAAAACAGGAGCTCAACCAAAAATCGTCTCCAGCCAAGATTTCAGCTCCTCAAGCAAACTTTTGGCCTCAGCCGTCAGGGATTCCAAAGCACGCTTCTTCAGGAACTTGCCATGAGATGCTGGAGAATGCTGCAATCCTTCTTTCACTCTGGGAAGCTTATCCCGAGCAGTTCGCCATTGTTTGTCCTCTTGAGACCTCCTTTCAAGAACTCGATCAGCATCTGTAACCCGGCGAATTAGAGCACTCTCCCTGTCACGAGCCTCTATTATTGCAGCCCACTGGGCAGCGACTTGTGCCTGTAGATGCTCAAGACGTTTCCTGGCCTCATCGACCTCCCTATCAAGGATGTTAAGGTCATGTGTCTGCCCAATGATGGTTAGCTCTTCTAAGTTCTTCTCTCGGACTATCTGCTTCCTGCTTTTGTAG
The DNA here is from genome assembly GCA_012931725.1 of Litsea cubeba. Taxonomy (NCBI): domain Eukaryota; kingdom Viridiplantae; phylum Streptophyta; class Magnoliopsida; order Laurales; family Lauraceae; genus Litsea; species Litsea cubeba. Next base: position 89,259,627 of record CM022944.1, on the reverse strand, counting down.
CCTCATCCTGGTCAGACTTAGCCTTATCAGCAGGGTCCAGGAACATCTTCATGAAGAACTGGTCATCAGCCAAACCCATGGCCTGAAACCATTTGTCACCCAGCTCAATGATCCTATCAACGATCGCCCTGGCACCTGTGACATCCAGACCAGCCTCTTCGGCATCACCGAGAATCTCACACACATGCCGGATCATTCCAAATCCGACATCAAATTGTCCAGCAAGGAGAATCTCAATCCAAGAGCTCAGAACCCGCACTACCACCTTCTTCTCAAAAAGAAGAGATGGCCCAAGCTGAAGATTCGCCCCTCTCCGTCGGTCGGCTACCCATGTCATGCCCCGTTGGAAGAGGAACAAAAGAACTCTTTCCAGTTGGAGATGCTGGAGAAGGAATTTCAGCACGAGGTATCTCCTCAACAGTGTCAGAACTGGTCCCATGAGCCTCTACCTCTTGGTCGACCTCTGGCATCCCTTGCTCTGGTTCTGAAGGAAGCAACGGGCTCTCCGCTGTCACCTCAAAACCTGCCAAAGAAACACAAAAAGGTATGAATATGATCCTGTTTGAAAATCATTATCAGGGTTATTACTACAAAATACCTTCTTCGACGACTGGCGGAACACTCTCTTCCTCCATGAACTCATCGGAAGCATCATCAACATTTGCGTCCATCGATGGTTCAAAGTCATCAGAATCCCGTGGCAAGTCAGCTGACAAGAAAAATGTTAGCAAACCAAGTCACGGACACAAAAAAAAAAAGAAAGAAAAAAAAGTTATAGCAATTGGAGGTTCTGGATTCACACCAGAGTCCCTCCGTTCTTCTTCAGGTGCCTCGACAGGATCTATCAACACCTCATCAGTTGGAACCTCAGGCATCGCCAAATCTTCCTCTGCTAAAAAAAAAAAAGAGGAGCAGCAGGGAGAGAAAACAAATCAAGACATGGAAAAATCCCATGAAAAGAAATGGAAAGAGAAAAAGGAAGAATCATACCTTCACCGACGGTCTATTCTTCTCGGCTTCTCTTCTCTGGAGGCCCGTCAGCATTCCCTGGCGCCTCCTCATTGATAGCAAGAGGTACTTCCAAGTTAGGAGAGTCCTCATGCTGCCCCTTGCTGCGATGATGGCTCCTCCTCCTCTTACTCCTGCAGGCTCGCTTCTTAGAGGAACCTGCCCCGCTGTTAGAGTCAGGTTTCCCACTTGACTCCTCACTAGATGGTCTACCCTTATTAGTAGACTCCACGGAAGCTTGCTTCTGTGCCGCTTGCATCCAAGCATCAAGTTCGGCTTCCTCCTGTTCTAGCTGCTCTAAAGCCTCATCAGGTATTTCTCGAACAGCTTCAGAACCAATGACGCCCTGATCACCGAGAAAGCCTATCTTGTGCTTCTCTCCAGAAAGGAAGGCCCAAACTTCCTGTCGCCGGACGCCATCCGACTTTCTAAGGCCCTTTCCAGATGCTAGCTTCACATCAAGCTCCTTCTTGGAAAGCCCCCGATATGCCGAAAAGCTTTCCGCGAACCACTTCGCAAAGCCAGCAGTCCGGGAAGTCGACAACATAGGATAAGAGATCATGGCTGTAGTGTCTTCAGCACTATAGGAAGTCACGCATTTCTCCCGTCCTGTAAACCTCCAAAGCGCTTCACCATGCTTGAAGGCGCTCCAACAACGCCTTGAGAAAAGCACAACTGCAAAGCAAAGCTAGAGGGTAGATACGGCTGGATGTCGATGAAAAGATGTATGCGGTGCACCATCGTGCCGACACGTATGCTGAAAAGCCAATCGTTCTCTGCGTTCGTCAAGGAGTAACGCCTTCCCGACCCCGCCATGGTAGAGTCTCGGGAGGCACCAAATCAAAAGCCTTCTTCCACAACTCAGGAGAAAGCTTCATTGAAGACTGCCCCATCTCGACGTCCCTGAACCATCGGATCCTCATGCGGGCAAACAAAAGTGATTCGGACACGGCTTTGCCCTTAGCCAGCCAAATCATCAGAGGATCATCATCCTGTGCAGCACCCAGCCGGTGGAAGCCAGGACAGTGGTACACATACCATGAATAAAAGATGTGGGCTGAAAATACCCTGTTCATGGGAAGCCCAAGCCGAACTAAAAAGCAGCAGCCTGCAGTTTGGTACACAGGTAGGAGTAAAGAGCTAGCACCCAAGCAAGCTGCTCTCCAAACGCCATCTGACAAGCCGAAAAAATACAATGCGGCCTGATGTTCGTTCCATCTCCTCCAGCAAAAATAGTCTCACCAAGCCAATAAGTGAGGTAAACAGCAAGATCTCTCCGCAGTGCAATGTCAAGACATATGGTGTTTGTACTCGCACAGAAATCTCTCAACTCTTCTTGCATAGCCAAGATCTTCTTCGAACTTGGATCCTGAGCCCTGGCTTCCTGGGTCAAACTATCAGAAGACTCCCTGCTATCAAAAACGTTGGGGAACGAAGAGCTTGAACTCTTCCAACTGCTGGATCTAACTTTCAAACCCTCCTTCTCCTTCAAAAAATCATAGAAGGCGACGAGCTGAAAGTACAGAAGCCTTAACTCCTTGGACTGCTCCTCAAGGACACTGTCGATCGGCATAAACTCCTCATAGAGTTTGCCAAGGATGGGCAATCCAGTAATGGCGCTCAGCTCCTTCAAAGAAAAACAAATCTCACCATTCGTCACAACGAAGGTATTGGTTTATGGAAGGAATGACTCCAACATAGCCATGAAAGCCTCGTCGGAAAAGATCACGGTCTCCCTAAAGGCGCAGACCGCATCAAAAATCCCGGCTTCCTTCAGAACGGCCCCACCAATCAGCTGGACGCGATCAGTCCACGACTTCCACTTGGAGTCAGCATTGAAACTGCCACGAAGTCGAAAAGGCTTTATCCAATTGCTGCCGTCACTGCTGAAAATACCAAGGCCCACCGATCTCAAATCGACCGACGAATAATCAGAGCCCTGGTAGCCGCTGGATGGCATCAACAGGTCCACCTCAGCAGGCGACCTCTCCGTATATCCAGGAGAACCGCCAACAAAAACCCCGGTCTTGATTACATTTGTCCTTCTCACCCAGCTTGGAGGATCTTCCCTCTTAGAGCACGTGGGGGCAAGGCTCATGATCGAGACGGTGCGATCAAACGTCGACCGGGTAGCAACAGTCTTCTTCTCACCATCTGCCGTGAAAGAGAACTGAAAACATGTCCTCTGGTATGTCATGTCATCAGGGACGGCATCACCAAAGAAGAAGGTAGGCTTGGGTAAAATACTCTGATCTTCCATCACCCATAGATGACTGCTTACCATGATCTTATAAAATTCCTCTCCCTTGAGAGCGATCAGTCGCTGCCTCATCTCATCTCTGTTGAGGGAGTCGCACTCTTCCAGATTTCTCTCAACATACTGGACCTTCTCAAAGGCCTGCTGAACGACCGGATTAGAAGATCTAGCAGATCGACAAGGTACGCTTGTAGCAGGCTCTTTACCCTTGTTCGTACTGGAAGAACCACCTACAAAGGATGGAAAAGAAAAAGATCAAACATCAAAATGACAGAATCTCGCTAAAAAAAAAGTGGCGAAATTTTGACATGATGCCGGGGCAATTCCGAAGAAAATGAACTATCCCAAAAGAAATAGAAAGCTTGAAGATGGGCTCAACATTGTTGCGAGCTCCGAAACTCCAAACTTTCAAAACCTCAAAGTCTCCGCAAAATCAGGAAGGGCTCAACATCGCTGCGAGCTCCAAATTCCCAAATTTGTGAAAACTTTCAGGTATGCTATCACATCATGCTACAATTCAATTTACAAAAAAAAATATACATGCATGAGCATCTTGGTTTGCAAAAAAAAATGCATTATGATGATGAGCAAAAAAAACAGAAGAAAAGAAACTTTCTCAAAAAAAAAGGAGAAAAGAGAAAGAAAAAGAACAAAAAAAAAAGAAAAGAAACTTTCTCGAAAAAAAAAACAGAGAGAAAGAAAACAAAAAAAAAAAGAGAAAGAAGAGGGTTGGCCCACATGCCACATGGCCGTACGGCTAGATCCGTACGGATCTGTCCGTACGGCCCACAAAAAGAAAAAAAACATGCAAAAAAAAAGAAAGCATGAAAAAAAAGAGATAAGAAAAAACGTGTAAAAAAAAATAGTAAACACGTGAAAAAAAAAGAAAAGAAAAGAAAGAAACAGAAAAAAGAAAGAACTTTTTTTTTCCTACAATGGGGTTTTCTTGAAAAAGGGAACTTACTTGAAGCCATTGATGGAGAAGAAGGAAAAAAGTCTTGAAGATCTTGAAGAAGAAGAACTCTTGGTCTTGAAGCCCTCTTGGGATTGTTGCAAAAGAAAGCAATAAGAGCAAGAGATCCAACCTCCTCCTTGCTTTTATAGAAGAGAGCAAACCAAAGAAAGAAAGAAGAAAGAGGTAAGTGTTACTAGTTAGTAACCTTACCAAAAGAAAGAAATTAGAAAGATTCATTCCCAAAAGAAAGATATCTTGAGGGATTCTCTCCCAAAAAGAAATCAATGAGAGATTTTCTCCCAAAAGATAGGATCAATGAAAGATTCTTTCCCAAAGGAAGATATCTTGAGATATTCTCTCCCAAAATAAATGGAACATGAGAGATTCTCTCCAAGTAAAGATATTCTTAGATATTCTCTATCCAAAGGAGATATTTTTTGATATTCTTTACAAAAATGACACCATATGAGATCTAAGCCATTTTAAAAGCTTAAGGTCCTATGGGTTAGCCCATATGAGCCAAGTTTGACCACCTAGGCACTAAAAAAAATAATAAAAAAAAATTGGGCTTTTAGTCAAAGAGAAATCCCTCTTACCAAGAGCATACAAAAATGGTTCCATGCCTCTTTTAAGTTGATTCGACCATACAAAAGAGAATTCCAAGCCCCATGAGCTTCCAAAAATCAAACCATCCAGCCTCATCTACCAAATTGAGCCAAAATCTTGAAATTGACATTCCGCAAAATTCCAAACCAAATCTTAGTCCCCTAACTTGCCACATACAGCTTGTTAGGTCACAAGACCAAAACCAAAAACCAAAATCTGATCCCCTAACTTGCCACATACAGCCTGTTAGGTCACAAGATCAAAACAAAAATTGATCCCCCAACATTCCACATACAGTTTGTTGGGTCACACGGTCAAAAAACCAAACCCGACCCCCTAACCTGCCACATCCAGCCTGTTAGGTCACAAGGTCAAAACCCAAATCCACATCCCTGATGTCATCTTCAAAACTTTGCCTCGAGATGGTATGTGATCCCTTTCACTACCATAAAATTCCTCTGGAAGCTCAAAAGGCTACAAATACCAAAAAGAAAGACTGCTCAAAGACTCTTGGTCAAGTCACAAGCTCTCCTTCACAAATCTCTTCGAGGCACATCGACTACAAAAGTGAAGCAACTCGTCGCTGCACCTCGAGGGGGCATTTGTTGACACAAAAAATGTCACTTTGCCTCTTCAAGATCCAAAGAGCTACATGAAGTCGCAACCTGCCATAAATAGGCAATACTACTACCAAAAATCAAATCTTGTCAGAATCAAACAAAAACTGCAAGATCCTTCAAGACAGCCAAAAGAGGAGTACACAAGAAGTTTCGGGTCATTTCAAAATCATTTTGGCCTAACTTCGCTTCTCCGGCAGCTAAAAAGGGGCTCCCGGCAGCGAAAATCATCGGAGACACCAAATCTTCTATCAGAGCCGATGGATGGTCTCAAAATACATCCAAAAGGCTCCACGTCAAGTTCCGAGTCAAACCGACAACGTTTGACCCTACATCAACCCTCGAACAGCTAAATCAAGCCTCTCGGCGGCAAGAAATACCGAGGCCATCACTCATCAGATAGAGCACATGGACGGCTTCAAAATGCTTACAAAGGGCTACACGTCAAATTTCAGGTCATTTCGACAAACATTTGACCATACTTTGACGCTCGGAAGCTAAATCAGGCCTCTCGGCGGCGAAGCTCCCCGGGACATGGTTTCCAAGACAGAGCCTATGGATCATCTTAAAATGACTCCAATAGGTTCCCTGTCAAATTTCAAGTCAATCGGACATCGGTTGACCGCACATCAAGCCGCGATGTCTTCATCGCGATAAAAACAAGTCTACTAGTGATAGGACCCCAAACGGCTTTAAAACTCAAACAAAAGCCCATGGTTGGTCTTATTTATTCTTCAGGAGGGTTCACCTCAAATTTCAGGTCATTCCGACATCGTTTGACCCAGTTTCAGCTTCTGACGGAAAATCGGCAGCTCTGCGCGACAAAGTCTTTGGCTTTCTCAAAAAATTAGAAACTTTGCAAAATAAAATACAAGGATTCTCATCAGGTTTTCTACAGGGAAATCAGGCCAATAAATGATCAAAAATGTCAAGGAAAAATATAGAAGAAAAAGAATCGAAAAATAGCAAAACCGGACACAAAACGGCACAAAAAGGGGGAAAATCCCTCCAGGGTCGCAGACCCTTGCTACCCTGGCCCAGGGACTTCGACGTCCCTGGAACCCGGGATCGCCGGGTGGGCCCCGGAAATCCCGTTTTTCGTCATTTCTTCGCGATTCGAAACGTCTGACTCCTCTGATTTTTCAAAATTCATACTTTTGAGACACCAAATCCTTTGACATCCGTCAAAATAACGGGTCAATCATCAAGAGTATCGAAATCAACATTGATCGCCAACCGGTTAACCAAAAAAAAGTGTACTTTCTACCCGACCGATCGAGAAATCGACAGGACAAATGGCACCGACCCGCTGTTGGCAACCAATACCTTAAGTTATATGGTCATCTGATGCCGATCTACATGAAGATCCATCATTGATCGTCGCCAGAAGAATCCCAAAAGACGCGGCACGGCCCGCGACTCTTCAACTGCTCAGCGACCACTTAATGCGATTTATTGACTAGCTTTATTACAGTCATTAATCCATTTCTATGGACGGCCCAATCGAAGCAAGCATTCGGGAGTTACAAGTCAAGAGATTCATGGCATTTAACCCATGAAACTCCTCCCATCATGGCGATTAAAGGCGATTAAAAGCCCTCAATCTACTCCGGCCAATCAGAACCCAAGAAAAAGGAGTTACAAAATAAAGAATTCAATCTTGTAACTCCTCCCTTTATGTAGCTTTATGACAATTAAGGCTCATAAATCCTCCTAAATTGCTACCTAAAAGCCTATAAATAGGAGAGCATTCCAAAGAATTCTAGATCGAAAAAATTAAGACAGATCCCAGATCAGAAAAAAGCACAGAAATTCAGAGAAAGAAAGAGAGAAAACTCTACGGAAGTTCTACACCGACCACCGTTACAGGGTGACAAAAGTCCCTTGGGGGGTACCCCCCCCCCCTCAAGGTCCTTGCCATCTCCTTCTACCTCCAATGGCTTAGACGTGGCTTTTCAGCCCGTCTACTTGGCTTTTTATTGGACATAGGACCTTCTCTAGGTCTTTGTCCTCTAAAAACCTGAGGTTATAGCCAAACCAAGCGAATCAATAGCATCCTCTATTCTCATCTGCATGGATGATGGCGAAGTCCACATATGGCTTGCGACCGTCAATCTGAATAGGTCCTCCACAATCTCCTGAGAAGTTAGATCCTCATTTTCTTGCTTTTCATTGTAGTTTGTATTTTTTCAAAAGAGACAAAAATCACAACTCTTGTCTTTCATTATTGATAAGGATTGTAAATCGGCTATAAACGCCAAAATCGGCTATAAACGCAAAAAATCGGCTATAAACGCCAAAATCGGCTATAAATGCCAAAAAAAATCGCTTTTCACGGCAAATCAAGGAAATGTCTCTTTTCTTAAATATATGTGCAATGGAAAATTTAAAAGAAGTTGATTTCCTTTTTACTTGCGAAGGTTGATCTCCGGATCACCACTTGTAATTCTAAGTAAAATAGAAAATCTGACACACCCACACAAAAGAAATGTTGATGCACGCCTCTGCCCCCCTCCGGTTACGAAAGGGTTGGACCCAAACGGACTCCCACGTCCGCCGACCTCGGTAGAACCGAGCGAGCAGAATGCGTTGGTCCATCACCTAAGGAGGAACCCTTTCTATTAAAAAATTTCCTTGATTTTGAGTTCTTTTCTTGGGGCTTCTTGTAGATTGGTGGTTCAACTGAGAGAGGAGTGTTTGGGAGATCTCTTTGAGTGCATTTTGAGCCAAGGCAAGTGAATGAATGAAATATTAATGTGCATGTGTTGATTTATGGATTTTTATCTCGATTTCTTGTTTTTGAAATAACTATGTTTAATCTTGTTTTGTTTTGAGGTTTAGTCTACAAAACATGTGTTTTAATGTTCATGTGTTTTATTTGATTTCATTGAAATCTGTTTTGATAATGATTTTGTCTAAATTGGAATTTTCTGTTAGGGATTTTGTGTATTTGCAATTTGATGGATGCATTATCATTTTATTCATCTCATGAATTTTCACACATGCATTGATTTAGAATATCTTGAAATCTTAATTTTCACTTGCATGGTTTTAAAACTTTCAGAATTCATGTTTTATGCATATTTGTGTTTTAAACTTGGTTGCATTTAGTTTGAAAATGATTTTTTATGAATCAAGTTAGCCAATGTTTTAAAAATTTTTAAATCATCTTAGGCATTTTAGTTTTCATGTTTTTAAAACTCTTAAAATGATTTAAAACATGTTTCCTAGCTTGATTCTATGGCTTAAAGTCCCCACAAGAAAATCTCTTTGAAATATATATTTTTTGGGAAAACAAGGCTTTTACTGGCGGCCAATATATCAACTTTACCGGCAGCTGAGACCATCGCTAAAAGCATATTTTCAAAAAATTAGGAACGTTGGAAGGACTTATACCGACGACCATTATACACTTTTACCAACGGCCCCGGCCCCCGCTAAAAGTATAGTTTAAAAAAAATATATAACCGTTGGGCTAGCCGTTGGCAACCTTTTTAGCTATAAAAAGGGACATTTTCTTTGAGAAAAAATGTAGAACTTTTGAGGAGTTTTGAGGCCAAGGAAGGAGGAACTTCTAAGCCTTTCTTGAGGTTTTGGAGACAAAAGAAAGGGTAATGAACTAAGAGAGATCAAGGGGGTCATTAGTAAAGCTCAGGCTTTGGATTAATGAAGTTAAATCACTAAGTAAGCTTTATCTCTCTTTATCATTTGTTATATGCTTTGTTTTAAATCTTTAGTAAATGATTTTTAGCATGATAACAATGATGTTTTGAATCCTTATCATATTTAATCTTTGATTTATTTATATTGGATTCTACTTCATGATTCAAACCAAGTTTGTTTTATAAACTTTGTTAATCATGCTTTTCAAAATCCTTGATTCCTTTTATGCCATGATTCATTTACTTGTTTGAATCTTCATTGTTGTTTTCAATCTCTTTAGAACTTTAGTTAAACCTTTGTCTTTGAAAACAACATTGCACATGCATCACTTGATTAGTCTTAATCATTTTCATACAACTTGTGATCTTTAGATTTTCATATCATTCACAAGTTTGTAATTGTTCAAGTGATTTGCATTTGACTTCAATCATATTTTTTATGTGCTTTAAACTTTGAAATGCTTTAATCATAAAACTCATTGGACTTAATTTTAACTTGATTGAAGTACTACACACACACACACCTCATGATCATTCATCTTTGCATTTCTTAGTGTGTTGTGTGAGTTTGTTTTACAATTTCATATCCGCCTATTTAGAGGCAATTTATTTGAGCTTAAATTGTAATCTCTTAGAGTGTTTTGTGAAGGCACTTTCTTTGAGAGAAATCATTTACTTGTAAGGTTATTGCTTAGCCATTTAAAAGCATTATGTATAGGTTGTTGTTTAGCCTAGAAAAACAACATTGTAAGTTTATTGCTTATCCTTGGAAAGCATATTGTAGAGGTTATTGCTTAGCCGTTTGAAAAGCATAATAGTGGAAATCCGGTAGGGTGTTGAGTCACAAGCCGGTAGTGGACGTAGGCATTAAGGACGAACCACTATAAATCATTGTGTTATGGTGTGTGCTTTGTGGTGATTCTTTTCATTAGCTTCCGCACTTTAGTTCTATATCATCACGTGTGACTAATTGATTTAATTAAGTTAAAATTGGTCATAGTTGGTCACTAATTGTAGCTCACCCTATTCACTCCCCCCCCCCCCCCCCCCCTCCTCTAGGGTAGGATCTGTGGACTTTCATTTTCATGCTTGGATTGTAAGAAATTGTGAAGTGAATGAAGGAGGTTTGGTTGTCAGGGTTTGAAGGGATGGAATGGAAGTGTGAATGATGAATTGGAGGAGATTTTAGCTCAGTTTATTATAGGGAAGTGCTGGGTTGGAAGTGGGACTATTTTGGTGAAGAAAGGGCCTTAATCTGAACCTGATGTGAATTTCCCGCAGCTGGGCGGTCAGCTGGCGGTTAACCTGGCGGCTAGCCGACTGGTGACTGGCGGCTAACCGACCCAGGTTCGATCACAATTCCAGAGAGTTGCCCTATTCTGAAGGGGCTGTCAGCTAGTGGTTACCTATCGGCTAGTCGACCAGTGACCAACGACTAACCAAATAGGTTCGGTTACAATTCCAGAATGTTGCATCCGTCAAGTGAAATGCAGTCAGCCTGGCGGTCAACTAGTGGCTAACCGCCGAACCCCTTGGCGGCTAACCGCCAGCCAACCGACAAGTGACCGAATTTAACCCAGATTTTATAAATGAGAGGAATGGGGGGTTTTTCTATTCCAATCACTTGTGGACCCTTCCTAGTCAATGTGTACATCTTGATATCTTAAATGTCGTTGAGAAATGGGAACCATCTAAACGAATGATCGACATGGGATTCCAAAGTGTATACTGTTCGACGGTTACAGTCTCAAGGTATTGATGTGGATTTATGATTTCTAAACCAAATTCTCGTTTTGCTATTCATATCGTCATGAAAGAATGTATCCAAGGTTTTGATTTAAAACCCGTTTGGGAGTCATTGCGTGAATCGTGTTTTTATACACATCGTGTCAGGACTACTATTTCGTGAACGAGCTTGCTTGTACTTGATATAGAGTGAGTAGTTCCCGAATTTGAAAATGTTTAGCATTGTTTTGAAAGTGTGTGTATTTTCGTGTCGGCTCCACTCAGCTTGGATGACCATTGCCTGTTTGATCCGCCGCCTTGCGTCCTTAAATCTTGTCCAACATTAGTTTGGAAATACGTACGTGCTTGCTTACTTGTTTAGCCCGTTCCGCGGCGGGACTCGTGTGTGGTTCTCAGTTTTTACTGGGCCACTGCCATTATGATAGTGTCTCCCTTCACCATGTGTGACGGAAAATCATGAGTGCTCTCGTTACTTCATGTGACGGAGAATATAGCTTCATGTGGTTGCCAAGGTATTTCTTTCGAATGGTCATCTTGGTTTATGAACTGATCTTATAAATGATATTGTCAATATAATGCTTTGTTTTATGCAACTTCTCTTTATTGTACATGTTTTATTTAATTTCAAAACTATTGATTTATAGCATGATTGTATTTCATTCTTTTGCCTGCCAGACCGTCGTGTCTGACCCTTTCATTTTGGTGCTCATATCTAGGTATCGTTGCCTTTGAGGAGGAGCACGAGGAGACGGCTGTAGACCAGCCGGTTGAGCGAGAGTGGCAGCCGAACGATGTCATTTAGACGTCGAGTTGGGACTTGAGATGTGAAACATTTTGAGATGTTATCATCTATCTTTTGGGAACTTGTTATTAGCCTTTGTTGGCTACCATTTGGGATATGTAAAACTTAACTTTATGTTTGATGTGTTGTACAACTTTAAACTTTAATTATGGGTATGCTAATTATGTTTCTCCCTCTGACATGAGTCCTTATTTACTCTACCACATGTGTGATGTAACTTATGTGTTTACTACGCGCTTCCACAAATAAATTCTTATGTGTGATCGTGAGATGATTTGAATGTGTGGAATCCTCACCGCGGAAACCTTTGGGAAAACAGAAGAAAAATAAATATATACGCCGCAGTGCCGGCTCGGCGCTCCGGGTCCCAGTCCGGGGTTGTGATAGTTTACCTGTTAGGTCACCATTCGGTTGACCGAATTCTGGAAGTCGGCTAGCCGAGCCCAAATTCGGCTACCTACAGTTAGCTTACCAGAACCTTTAACTTCCTGACTAATTCATTAGCATATTTGATTATCCACTAGGTCACCTATTCAGCTGACCGAAAATTCACATTCAGTTAAATGAACACAATTTCAATTACTCACGGCTAGCTAGCATTCCAGAAACTTCAAATTGCTGACATTTTCACAAGCGAAGTCGGTCACCTATTCTACTAACCGAAAATGAACCCTCGGCTAACCGAATTCCAATTCGGTTACCTTCGGTTACTAATCCAGAACCTTCACTTTCACTCAAATCTCTCATACACGTTTGGTCACCAGTTCGGTCACCTATTCGGCTAACCAAACTGTGTCCAGTCCTACAGAATCTCTTATATGAAATTCTGAAACTTGAACTTCCAGAGTTCAAACCACATCTTTAGCATCTTAAATCATTAGAAACGAGTATACTTGCCTTGGTTTGGAGTCAATTCACAAGAATCCCTCTTTGTTAGCTCCATTTGAGATTTAATTCACCAATTTCAAACCCTTTTTCTAACTAACATCATGAAACAACAAAGATGGAAATATATGAGTTGTTTGTGCTAGCAATTCTCTAAATCAGCTAACAGAACTTGGAAGTTCTGTAAAAACCACTAAATACTTGTAGTTTGATGAGGAAGAATCTAAGATTTCTCTCTAACTCTAGCTCCAAGAAAATGAAGAAGATGAAGTAGCTCAAATCTTCTTCCAAAATCACTTGCAAAGCTTGAAACCTTGACAATTGATGAAGGAAAATAAAGAAAGGGAAGAAGAAAATAGCTTAGGGCTTGCTCTAGTATGCTTTGAGCTGGAAATGATCGATTGAATGCAATTGGGTTCATTTAGAACCTTATAACACAAAAATTGCACAAAACCCCTTTCCTCGAACTTATTTTCAATTTGAGTTAAATGAAGACTCATTTGATCCTTTTGAAGTCAAATTCCATCAAGCCTATTATGAAAATTAATGTACTCTTTGAGATACACATGATGGTATTAGGAGTTACCGTGTTCGACGAAATACGTGGAAATCCGTATTTACGAAAAAGTCCTTGTTCTCTCTCTTCTGAGTCTAAAACCAACTCAAATGACTTAATCTCATTCAAATTCACCTCCTTTAAGTTTAATTCAACTATTAGAGACGAATTCAACTCAATTTGATCATGAATCATAATTAGCTCAATTAAACACTGTTAATTAGCATTAATCCCGATTAATTTAGGATGGGATGTGTAGGTGCAGAAAAATAATGACCCACAATAATCTGGGTGCCTTACAGGACTTATCCAAATGTAGAGCTTAAGCTTAACATGCTGCCTGGAAACCTGAAAGGCAAAGAGCGAACGGTCAGAGGACCCTGGCCTGGATGGCGCAAGGCTCTCCGATGCCTAAGTCAGCGAATGAACTGGAACAAAAGAAGGAGAGGGAGAAGAGAAATAGGGCAACAGCTCCTTGGGTTGGATTGTGCGTACCTGTCATGGAAAGTGTTGTCTTTCTTATAGAGGAAGATGCCTACGTTGCATGGGGAGGTTAATGATGACGCCTTGACGTGCCTAGGGGCGCCATCATGTCAGCCCGCCATTCATTAAATGGTGGTCCGATCAGCCCATAAAGCAATAAATGCCAGTCGGGTCAGCCCACAATGCATTTAATGTGTGTCGTGTCGGGCCAGATCGTGTTGGACGCCTTCGGCGGCAAGGGTACCATCGGATCCTTCCTCGGGCCTTGCCTTGATTTGCCTTTATCCGTTGGATGCTGCCCTATCAGCGATCTGATAAAGATTATGGACGGCTGGATGTCACATATGTCCCCTTGGTTCGTGCCCCTACTCCTCCACGTGTCTGATGACGTGGGGGACGAAGGGCGCGAGTGGAGAGTCTCTTCTTGCTTCGGCTTCCGTTCCGATGTCTTCGGCCGAGATGGAGTTTTTAACCGAGGTGGGCACCCGGGCAGGCGAGCTCGGCACAAGCGGCCTAGTCCTGTTTGGCTTCGGCTGAGGCCTCTGTCCCGGTAGCCGTGGTGAGCCTGAGGCTTCATGATTAGCACGTGGGGGGCACGTGAGGCTTGTGAGAATGCTTAGTCCCATTGGTAATTGTGATTAATGTAACCCCGGAGTCGTGGAAATCTCCCCACACAATCGCCCCCTAGCTTCCGACCTTGCGAGGCTCGCCAGCGGAGTGAGGTCGGGAGCTACATGACGGGGAGGTTTCTTGGGATCGTCCCATTTTAGGTGGTTGAGGTAATAAATGGTATCTACTAATTAATGTCGAAGATGTATCGACAGTTCCGCGTGGCATCCTTTGATTGGTTGTCCAGTCGCCTCGGTGTTGCGTATGCCGTTCTGTCAGGGACGTTTTCAATATTTGAAATGATTAGCGCGGAGCCCCAGGAGGCGTTACTTAGCGCGAGCGGCTAGGGTTTCCGAAGATAGTCTACTCTCTGCTATATAGAGGCCTGTCTTCTTCTTCATTTGTCATTCTGAATCGGGGAAGAACAGACTGCTGCGAGGGGAACTCATCTGGGTAGAGGTGTGCCGCTGGGGTCGAGTCTCTTTTGCTACTCAGTGTCTTCGTTCCGTTTCCGTAAGTCTCCTTTGCCTTGCCTCCTTTCTGTGGGTTTCTCTATTTTTGAATTGGGATGGGAATCTATAGCCACTGGTTAGAGAGCGAGGCAGCGATTGAGGGTTTTAGGTCGACCTTTAGGATCCCTGCTGATGTCCAGGTCAAGGGCGCTGACCCTGACGGCATTAACCTCCGTGACTTCTCGGGGGGTTGGATGCCTTTCCCTTTAGTGGCAGTGACGGAAGGCGGGGTCCGATTTCCCCTTCACCCCCTCCTCAGGAGATGTCTCAGTCAATGGCGCCTCTGTCCATGCCAGCTGCTACCCAACGCCTTCAAGATTGTGATGGGCACGGCCAGGTTAAACGAGGTTTTGGGCATTAACCTCGGCGTCTTCGATATCGAGGACGTATATGATATATGCAAGTCCGGGGATGCTTATTATCTTCGGGCTAAGCCAGGCCGAGATGGTTTCATCCGATACTTAGAAGACTCGAGCAAATATGCCGGAGACGATCTTCTGTATGTCTCGGGCAACTGGGAATTTGGGGTGGCCGACACCGATAGAGGCTACCAAGTCCCTCGCCATTTCGGAACTGTTCCAAGTAAACAAACACCCCCCCTTTTTTTGTTTTTTTTTTTTGTGCCATCATACTGACGCCTCTGATCGTTGCAGCATTGAAGGAGAGGAAGCAGGCCGCTCGATACATCTGGAAGAGGAACGAGGCCTGGCTCCGCCTGGTAAAGCGGTACGGCGGTCATGATGGCAGGGCAGCCTGGTCGCTGTTAGGGTACGAACCGAAGTATCATGGGTACTTACGAGGCACCGTAGAGCTGACCCCGGGCGAAGGCGCTGGTCCTGAGGACGGGCGAGGACAGGCCGATCCTAGAGCACAGACCGCAGAGGGGCCTTCGCGAGTATCGTCCGAGGTCAGGGCTGCGTCTGGTGCCTTCGCTTCCACGTCGGGGTCAAGACCTCTCCGGGTTTCGGGGGCGGAACCGAGCCAAATCGCCCGACCTCCCTCACCGAGTTCCGAAATGAGGCGCGCCAGACGCTTGTCCTTCGAGGATCTTGAGGCATTGGCGCTCGGAACCGAGGATGCCCGGGCTCCCCAAGAGCCTGCGAGTCCGATTCTTCCAGAGCCTCCCTCCCCGAGCGCTCGGGTAACTTCCCCTGCGACTGTGGTGGGGGTTCCTGCTCCCCCTAGCCCCGCCAGCCCGGAGGTTCGTTCACCTCCGGTTGAGGTCGGGTAAGAGGAGACTCGGCCGCTGAAAATGCCGAGAACCGACGTGGGTCCCAGTTCGGCTGCGGCTTCGCTGCCCCCAAGTCCACCATTGTGGGAGCCGAGCTTTGTGCTGGGATCGGGGAGGCCAATGACGATGGAGGATCGCGTCCTTCACAGGATTGATCCCCTGGTCCTTGAGGCTCTCGGGCGAACTTGCGCCCTTCCTCGAGACTTGGAGCAGCTGGACAGGTACAGCGATCAGAAGCTGATTCTGTCGATGCTGCAGTCCAACTTCACGGTAAATTTATCTGCATTTTTTCATATTACCCGGCCGTTTTGGATCCAGAGTTTCCTAACTTTTATTGCGGGTGCCCTGTCTCTTCAATAGGTGGTGCAAAAGACAATGGTTGTGGCCGAAAGACTCTGCAAGTACAGTCTAGGCGCCGCCGAACTGACCGTGGAGAAAAATGGACTTCGAGAGTCCCTGGACGCCGTTACCCAGAAGCTAGCGAGGGTGGAGGAAGAGTACGCGGCGAGGCTCGAGCAGGCGAAGGGGGAGGCCGAGGCGGAAAGGACCAGGGTCGCCGAACTCGAGGTTTCTATCGCGAAGATGGAGGACGACTATGCGGCCCTGCTTCAAGCCGAATCCAAGAGGGCGGATGAAGCTGAAGCGAAGCTCGAGTCGGAATGCGACGCCGCGTTTGAGGATGCCAGATCGCAGGTCACTGCCTTCTACAAGGGAAAAGTCCTTATTGTGAGGGATAAGGCCTGGGTGAAGGGATGGCATGCCGGCCTGAAGGAGGCCGGGGCTTCGGACGACAGCCCTTCCTTCCGAGATCCCCCTCCGTTTCTGCTCCCGGCGCCGAACTCTGCTCTTCCAGCCGGTGAAGCCTCTGATGCTGCAACCCGCGCGTCCGACTGGGCATGACCTCGGGACGGCCTTGTTGCATCTGGCCATGAAGAAGGCTTTCTTGTCTTATGACTTTTGTAATTTCCTTCAATTGTATTTGCTGTGCAATGTAACGGACTAGACCTTAAAGCAAATGAAAGTTTCTCTAGCCGCTTATCTCTTCTTCTAGCAATTGACCACCTTTTGTTTCAAATGTGTACGGACTCAGTAGGAATAGATGCCGGACTGCCCCCGGTGTAGCTCTGTGCTAAGCTAGCGGGGGTGTCGAAGCCGCTACAGACCCCCGTTTCTCTTGCTCTTGCTCCCGCAATATGTCTCGTCCACCTTTTCGAGTTCGGCTCTTTTATGTTTGCGGTCGAGTGCTTTAGGTGACGTGATGCGTGAGTCGAGTTGGGGGGAGTGCCGAGTGGTCTCCTTAGGTTCTCGTGCTGGTATTCCGTATTCTGGAGACCATAAATAGCAGTAAATGTGGCGGTATGGTCGACGAGGAAATCAAGCAGATGGCTCCACGCGTCACCATCGGAGCCGGTGGTCAACGTATTGGGGGATGCGCGCTCCTCTTAGGGCGTGGGAGGACTCGTCTCATAAATTTCCTTGAGCGTCGAGTCCTCCATCCTTCTATAAATATGGGGGATAAACTCTGCCATGGGAGAGAGTACCTAAACCAGTGGCCCTTCTTCCCTCTGTTCTTCGGGTGTGATGGAGACCTCTTCGCTGCTACTAGACACTCTGGTGGCTAGGTACTGTAGAGGCTTAGGGACCTTTGATCTGGGCGAAACCCCGGCCCCAGAAGACAGTCTCCTCCGGGGGGGACTGTTTGTCGTGGTCTGCGCTCCCTCTGAAGGCGGTCCCCACGGACTGCGCACCCTCTGAATGAGGGTGCTTAGTGGAATTCCAAGCATCGACAGTGCACCAAGGGCTTAAGCTTTCTGGCAAATCTTGCTCTGGCCAACCAAGGCGCATGGCGGAGCCCCTGGAACTGTCCGCTGGAACCAATTGCCCCCAGGCCGTGGGGGGTCTTATTTTCATCCCATAGGACTCTGTCCTGCCGCTGACCCTTTCTCCTGTGGGATGTGAAGACCTCGAGGCAGGATGCGACAAGCCTTTCAGCCGAGGGTCTCCAGTTAGTGGGTGGAATCAACGAAGAGCGGCCTCGAGGGCTTCTTTCTTTTTTGCTTTTAGAGGACTGATCCTCCTTTCAGTATTTTATTTCCTTCCCTGTAATCTTTGTAATGAAGTAATCACAGTGAATGAAAAAAGCAAACTTTGCGTTCGTGTAATCTGTGCATAAACTCCCGTATTCTCTTCTTGCACTGCTTTGAGACATTTGTATTTTTGCGTTTCTTTTTCTCACTCCAGTGCTTGCAACCATCCTTAAAAAATTGACATTGGCTGAAATGGTCGGGCATTGACCGAGATGAAATGTCTTTCGCCGAGATGGGCCCGGAGTCTCGAGGATCTCGGCTACGCGGGCCTGAGTTCGGGAACGGTCTCAAGGGGTGTATGGACCCGTAATTTTAGGACCGTCTGGATGTACGAATCTGCAGCCCCTTCCAGGGTCATAGACCCGAACTTTAGGAAACGACCTGAGCGTATGAACTCGATGCCTTTTCCAGGGTCATGGACCCAAACTTTAGGAGACGACCTGAGCGTATGAACTCGGGGCCTTCTCCAGGGTCAAGGACCCAAACTTTAGGAGACGACCTGAGTGTATGAACTCGGGGCCTTCTCCAGGGTCAAGGACCCAAACTTTAGGAGACGACCTGAGTGTATGAACTCGGGGCCTTCTCCAGGGTCAAGGACCCAAACTTTAGGAGACGACCTGAGTGTATGAACTCGGGGCCTTCTCCAGGGTCAAGGACCCAAAACTGCCGAACTCAGATAAGGAAAGGTGACACAGATTGATGGCAAAGGCTGCTTTCATTGATCCTGAGACTCATGTTACATCTTTTCAAAAGTAGAATTTCTTCAAATGGGATGCATTCCATGGTCTCGGTAATGGCTTGCCCTCTAGGTTTTCGAGCTTGTAGGAGGATCGTCCTGCCAGCGAGACCACCCTGAATGGGCCATGCCAGTTCGGGGCCAGTTTTCCTTCGTTTGGATTTCTGTCGCCTGGTAAGGTCTTCTTGAGGACTAGCTCCCCCACGAGAAACTTCTCTCTCTGACCTTTCCATTGTATCCTCTTGCTAGCCGCTGTTGGTAGTCAGTTAATCGTAGGGCCGCTGCTTCTCGGCGCTCATCCGCCAGGTCGAGCTCCATTGCTAGATTTGCTTCATTTCGGCCCTGGTCGACCAACTCTGTCCTCAGGGTAGGGAGGCCAATTTCCAAGGGAATGACCGCCTCCATGACATAGGCCAGGGAGAAAGGGGTCGCCGAGGTGGATCGCCTTGGAGTTGTCCTGTACGCCCATAGCACGCTGGGAAGCTCTTCTGTCCATCGCCCTTTTGCCTTGTCTAACCGTTTCTTGAGGCCATCCAGGATTATCTTGTTAGAAATTTCGGCCTGGCCATTACTTTGTGGGTATGCTGGGGTGGAGTAATGGTTTTTGATGCCATGCTCTCGGCAGAAGTCCTTGAAGGATTTGGAGTCGAACTGAGTCCCGTTGTCCGAAATCAGGGTCCTGGGGATGCTGAATCTTGTTATAATGTTCTTCCATACGAGATTTCTGGAATCCCTGTCCGCGATGGAGGACAGCAGTTCAGCTTCTATCCACTTCGTGAAGTAATCCGTTGCAACGATCAGCCATCTTTTGTTTCCCGGGGCACGGTGAAGAGGCCCCACAATGTCCAGTCCCCATTGGGCGAAGGTCCATGGACTGGAGAGGGGACTCAGGTCCTGTGCTGGCTGATGAAGAGAGTGGGAGAACTTCTGGCACTTCTCGTATTTCCTGGCGTATACTTGCGCATCCTTTTGCATGTAGGGCCACCAGTAGCCTTAGCTTATTGCCCTGTAGGCCAGTGATCGGCCCCCGATGTGGCTACCACAGATTCCTTCATGGATTTCATACAAAAAGTTGTCCACCTTGGTCGGGTGGACGCATTGGAGGTATGGACCCGTGAAGGATTTTCTGTAGAGTTTGCCTTCCGGAGAGAGCCAGAATCGAGCTGCCTTGAGTCTGATTCGATGGGCCTCAGTCTTGTCTTCGGGGAGCCGGTCATCCTTCAGGTAGGAGATGATTGGTTCCATCCAACTTGGGCTAAGATCAATACAGAGGATCTGCCAAGGCGAGTGCAGCTCCAGGCTTGACCTCGGTATCGATCCGACTTCGACGGTCCTTTTCTTCCCTGCCTCGCCAGCGGAGGCCAGGTTTGCAAGCGCATCGGCGTGCGTGTTGGAGTCTCTGGAGATTTGCTTGACCTCGGCCGTCTTGAAAAGGGAGAGCAGTTTTTGCGCGAGGGCCAAGTAGGCCGCCATCCTGTCGTCCTTGGCCTGGTAGTCCCCAGCGAGCTGGCTAGTTACCAGTTGCGAATCGCTGAAGATCACCAGGTGCTGGGCTCCGAGGATTCGGGCGCTATCCAACCCTGCTATCAATGCTTCATATTCTGCTTCGTTGTTCGTTGCTTTGAAGTCCAAGGTGAAGGCTTGCTCTATGACCAATCCCTCAGGCGATTGGAGGACTATGCCGGTGCCAGCCCGCCGAGAGGTGGACGAACCGTCAACAAAGACCTTCCATGCCCCGGCGGGAGCTTGTTCGACCTTGGTGACTTCAGGCTCCTGGCCTACGCCCCCCAGTGTCGTGCCGAGCTGGGTCGGAGCCGAGCTTGGCGAAACGAACTCCACGATGAAGTCAGCCAGAATTTGGGCTTTGATCGCAGTTCGGGGACGGTACTGAATGTCATACTGCCCTAACTCGACTGCCCACTTGGAGATTCGCCCTGAAAAGTCAGCTTTTTTGAATATAGAACGGAGTGGGTGCTCCATGGTCACCACAATGGTGTGGGACTGGAAATAATGGGAGAGCTTGCGGGAGGCGCTGACGAGCGCCAGCGCGAGTTTCTCCAACAAAAGATACTTGGTCTCGGCATCGAGCAAGATTTTGCTCGTATAGTAAATCGGTCTTTGCTCCCCCCCCCCCCCCCCCCCGTCCTCTCTGACGAGGACGGAGCTCACAGCATGATCTGAGACCGCAAGGTATAAGTACAAAATCTCCCCCTGGGTTGGGGTAGAGAGTAAAGGAGGCGAAGACAAATAGGTTTTGAGTGCTGCCAACGCTTGGTCGCACTCGGGGGTCCATTGAAATTTTAAATTTTTTCTCAGAAGCTGAAAGAATGGCCTGCACTTATCTGATGATCGACTCATGAAGCGATTGAGTGCTGCAGCCATGCCTGTGAGCTTCTGAACTTCCTTGGTAGTAGATGGGCTCTGGATGCCCAGGATTGCAGTGATCTGGTCCAGGTTAGCCTCGATTCCCCTCCGCGTCACCAGGCTTCCGAGGAATTTGCCGGAAGCTACGCCGAACGCGCATTTGGAAGCATTCAACTTGAGCTTGAATGCACGAAGGATGCTGAAGACTTGGGCTAGGTCCGCCAGGTGGTCGCTGGAGAGCTTGGATTTGACGACCATGTCGTCGATGTAGACTTCCACCATTTTGCCGAGTTGAGCCTGGAACATCTTCGTCACGAGGCGTTGATATGTCGCCCCCGTGTTCTTCAGCCCGAAAGGCATGACTTTGTAACAATATATGCCGCGGGGAGTTATGAAAGCGGTCTTTTCCTCATCTGGCTCGTACATCGGAATCTGATGGTAGCCTCTATAGGCATCAAGAAAGCTTATTCGGTCATGGCCGGCGGTGGCGTCGATCATCTGATCGATCTTTGGAAGGGGGAAACTGTCCTTTGGGCAGGCCCTGTTGAGATCGGTGAAGTCCACACACACCCTCCATTTGCCTGTCTTTTTCTTAACCACCACCGTATTGGCCAGCCAAACCAGATACTGGACCTCCCGGATTGCGCCGGCCTCCAGTAGCTTGCCGACCTCATCGACCACCGCGTCTGTCTACTGGATCCCCGTTCTCCGGGCTTTTTGCACCACCGGCCTGTGGCTGGGGTCCACATTCAGCCTGTGGCACATGACCTAGGGGTCGACCCCGGGCATTTCGCTCGGGGTCCAGGCGAAGACATCTACGTTCTGCACTAGGAACCTCGAGAGCTCGGCTTTCTCATCGTCGGGCAGCTGCGTGCCAATTAGGAAAAATCTATCAGGGTCAGCTGGATCGAGCCTGACCTCGGCTAGGTCTTCAATACTTTTCTTGTCGGGATCTCGGCCGATCTCATCCAGCCCCTTCTCAAACTCTGCCAGGTTGACACGCTCCGGCTCCCTCTCTGCTGGGACGACGGCCAGCAAGCATTGCCTAGCTTGCTGCTGATCTCCCTCCATCGTAACCACTTCCATCGTGCCCTCTTTGTTCTCGAGCACGAACTTTAGCTTCTGGTGGAGGGAAGAAGGGACTGCTTCCAATTTGTGGAGCCATGTTCTACCCAAGATGGCGTTGTAGGGGAAGGGGCGTCCACGACCAGGAAGTCGGCCAACACCGAGGCCCCGCCTACTCGGGTTTCGAGGGTGACTTTGCCCTTGGGATAAACTGGTCTGGCGGATAGCCCAAGCAGGGGTGCACGGACCTCCGTGAGGTCGGCTTCAGAGAGGTTCATTTTCTTGAAGCAATCGTAATAGAGGACTACGGAGGAGCTGCCGGAGTCGACGAGGATCCTCTTCACGGTAAAGTCTCCCAACTTCATTGAGAGGAGCAGGGGATCATTGTGGGGAAGCTGGATTCCCTCAAGGTCTTTGTCTGAAAACGAGATGGCAGGTCGGTTGCGACGCGCTCTTTTGGATGCCGGTCCGAGCTCGGCTCTCATCACCTCTTTCCCGTGTGAGGCCCGCCTGGCCTCGGCACGGGTTTGCTGGTTGTCTCGAGTTGAGGGCGAGGGAACCGAGGGCGCCAGGTGGATCACATTGATGATCTTCTCGGAGTCCTCACTGTCCGGATCCCTGGCCACGCTCTGATGAGCTTGGCTACCGCCGCCGCTGCTGGCATCTCCTGCCTTCACGAACTCCGCGAGGTGGCCTTCCTTGGCGAGCTTCTCCAAGTGAAATCTTACAGTCCTGCAGTCTTCGGTCCTGTGCCCGCTACCCTTATGGTAGGCGCAGAACTTGGACTGGTCGCGAGCGGAGGGATCACCCGCCATGGGACGAGGCCACCTGAAGAATGGCTGGGATTTGACTTTGTCCACAACTTGGTGGATTGGCTCTTTGAAGGTGACGCTCATGGCCTGGTAGGCGTCGGGGGGAGGTCTGGCCCTCCTGCCGCCCCCAGAACGAGACGACGAGGGTCTTGCTGAATGTGAGACCCACGCCTGCTTCGGCTCTTGTCTCTGGAATGGCTTTTTAGCCTGCTGCTGAGGTTGGCTGCCCCTCTTCTTGGGTTCCGGGCCCGCGGTCTCTCGGTCTTCCTCCTCTCGAGCTCTGATTTCGTCTTCTTCTCGGGCGATAAAGCGTTTTATCTGGGACATCAAGGCTGGCATGGTGGGAGCGGGATCTCCTGCCAAGTCCTTCCGCAGCTCGTGCCCGGGTAACAAGGCGTTCTGGAAGGTGAAAGTTGCCACCTCCTCTCTGGTGTCCTCGATCTGGCTGTAAATTGCCCAGAACCGTCGGGCGAATTGGGCGAGGGTTTCACCTTGTTTCATTTTCAGTGCGAGGAGGTCGGCATCGGTTTTCGGGACGACGCTGTAGGCCTGGAACTTCTTCAAGAAAGAGAGTTGGAGCTCCTTCCAACTCGAAATAGATTTCTCCGGCAGAACGCAGAACCACTTTAGAGGGAGGTCGCTCAAACTGGAGGAGAAGATCTTGCAATTGAGATGACCTTCGTTCCCCCAGATAGACATCTTTTGGGAGAAGTGTCGGAGATGCGCGGACGGGTCGGACAGTCCATCATAGGGGACGAACCTCGGGACCGAGAACTTTTTGGGCAAGGGGGTTCTCTCGATGTCCCGAGTGAAAGGAGAGGCCCCCAGGTCGGTGGGGCCACAGATCTCTTACTGGTCTCGCATCTCCAGGTTACGCTGGAGAGCTAGCTTGATGCGCTTGTCGAGCCGCTCCTGTTCGTCGTCCTTCTCCGGTGTTGGTGCTCTCGGCTTCTGCTTCGCATGGCTTCGACCGGGGTAGCTATGAGCTCGCCCGTCACGGCCATGATGGCTATGGGTATTGCTCGAGCCTTCATCGTAGGCGTGGCTGCGCTTCTGATCCAGAAAGGCTCTTAGATCCTCTCGGGACTGCTGGACTACCTTGCTCTAGACCGCTCTCTTCTCGCCTCGGGGCTCTGAGGGCTGCCTCTGGGAGGCGTTTTGCACTGCCCTCAGCTGCTGCTGGAGCTGGCGGATTACTCGCTCCTGTTCCTAGAGGAGAGCGTTTTGAGCCGCGATGTCTCCTCCAGCATCAGGGGGTTGCACACGGCGTGGCTCCTCCGCTGCCGGAGCTTTGCCTTTAAGAGGGTGCTCGCGTCGACGCTCTCCCCGTGGGGGAGGCGGGACCCCTCCGTCTGAGCATGAGGTCTCGACTCCCTCTGGGAAGGGGGATTCGGCGAAGGGTCGCGAAGCCACTCGCTCTTCGCCTGCTGACGCGCCACGGTCCGCTCCGGGCCGTCCCTGAGGAGGGACGTCCGTCGACGGGCCTGGACGCTCGAACAATGCTCGCTGGGACTCTCCACCTTTCTTGGCTTTCGAAGGCATGGTTTCTGGGAAGATCAAGAGGATTGGGATAGTGCTTTCCCACAGACGGCGCCAATTGTAGGTGCAGAAAAATAATGACCCATAATAATCTGAGTGCCTTACAGGACTTATCCAAATGTAGAGCTTAAGCTTAACCTGCCGCCTGGAAACCTGAAAGGCAAAGAGCGAATGGTCAGAGGACCCTGGCCTGGACGGCGCAAGGCTCTCCGATGCCTAAGTCAGCGAATGAACTGGAACAAAGGAAGGAGAGGGAGAAGAGAAACAGGGCAACGGCTCCTTGGGTTGGATTATGCGTACCTGTCATGGAAAGTGTTGTCTTTCTTATAGAGGAAGATGCCTACGTTGCATGGGGAGGTTAATGATGACGCCTTGACGTGCCTAGGGGCGCCATCATGTCAGCCCGCCATTCATTAAATGGTGGTCCGATCAGCCCATAAAGCAATAAATGCCAGTCGGGTCAGCCCACAATGCATTTAATGCGTGTCGTGTTGGGCCAGATCGTGTTGGACGCCTTCGGCAGCAAGGGTACCATCGGATCCTTCCTCGGGCCTTGCCTTGATTTGCCTTTATCCGTTGGATGCTGCCCTGTCAACGATCTGATAAAGATTATGGACGGCTGGATGTCACATCTGTCCCCTTGGTTCGCGCCCCTACTCCTCCACATGTCTGATGACGTGGGGGACGAAGGGCGCGAGTGGAGAGTCTCTTCCTGCTTCGGCTTCCATTCCGATGTCTTCGGCCGAGATGGAGTTTTTAACTGAGGTGGGCACCCGGGCAGCCGAGCTCGGCACTAGCGGCCTGGTCCTGTTTGGCTTCGGCTGAGGCCTCTGTCCCGGTAGCAGTGGTGAGCCTGAGGCTTCATGATTAGCGCGTGGGGGGCACGTGAGGCTTGTGAGAATGCTTAGTCCCATTGGGTAATTGTGATTAATGTAACCCCGGAGTCGTGGAAATCTCCCCACACAGGATGTAACACGGGTCCTAAGAATTCATCCAGAGTTCTGCAACAACTATAGATCTCACATGAACAACTGTAGCAGCAAATGAGAAGAGGACAGAAACATTTAAACGATGACTTGAATTGTGTAGACTGCGCAAAAGACAGAACAGTCATTGCTTGCTGTGGAGATAAATTGCTTGTGTGTGTGTCTGGGTTTGAGTTGGAAAGTCCAGAACAGAGGGGTGTGCCCTTAACAGGAAGTGTCTACTGTTGGGCCATGAGTTTTGTGGTTGTGGAAAGCCAAACCCTTCAAATCAATGCTGTTGATGGTGTCGGATTCAATAGTTATTGTACAGACAATAATTTGTCCGGTTGTTGGGCATGCCTCACTCCTCATTTGGCCCCAGTGGTATAAGAGTCCTGGGTCCCATCGAGCCGACTCAGTTGACTTGTATGAGCAACTGTATCTACTGTATCGTTACAAATCTTCCTAGTTGCATTTTGACTTGAACGGGTCAATTTATGACTATGTGGACTCATGCTAGTCTTGGTGTGCCCATCAGCTGTAGGACATGGAGCATCAGGTAGCCTTGAACATGATGAGAAAGACTTCAAGTGAGCTACACCAGAACTAGCGATGCCACTTTGGCTAGTCAAACCCACACATACGTGACCCAACCGGCCAAAAATGAATTTTGGTTTAGGCTTGTCTGCTTTTTGTCAGGCTTGGCCCTGAATTTGTGAACCCACGTTATATTCTTTTTGCCTTTGATACCCGATGTGTGTACATTTAATAAGAGGAGCAATGCTCCCCTAAGCTCAAGCTTAGGATAAAGTAAGCTCAAGTGTGTGGTGGGGCCCACTTGGGGACCCACATGTGGATGGGGGTGGGGGGATTTCAAGGACTCCCTACGATCTTCCTCCCTGCAAAAAATCAACTCCAACCATAATTTCTATCATCTCCATATGGGCCCAAGAGTTTAATGGTCAGCAATCCATTCGGATTGATATATCGTCAATCCAACGGTCCGGTAAATTCGGGTCTTACTGAAAGTTGGTAAACATGTGCAATTTAAGGGGATCATGTGTTTGGTCCATTTGGATGCACCAAAGGTGGGCCCCACAAGCACAGGCTTACGAAATTTTCTCCGTAAACTTGAGCTTAGGGGAGCCTTGCTGTGCATGTGCTATATTACTGAATAGAATGTTTGTTTCAAATTTTTGTTCTCTTCAAAATCAAAACCAGCTCAGAAATTCAATAACCCAATCCAAATTGAAGGTGGTTAGGGATTTTATAAAATTGGTTTGACTCGGGCTACATACATATCCAACCTGACCAGCCCGGGTTTTAACCCTAGTCAAAATACGTTAGTGGAGCCCGGATCCCAAACTAAGGAGACCAGGATCTGATGCTCTCATGCCCTAGATTGATGTCCAGAAGGGACTTGGATTCTTAGAATACTTTTTTTTGTTTAAAGGGTAATTGTATTAAAGAAAGAGAAGAAAGAATACAGAGGCCAAGGAAGCCTCAAAGAAAGGGAAAATACAAGAAGAGAAAAGCCAAAAGACCCTGAGAAGATACAAAAGCCAGGGAGAGATCAGTTGTAATTTTGATTTACATGTATATTCAAAAATCTGAAGAGGGAGGTGAGTTGGTGGCTGCCAAAAGGTTTTGAGATCCTTTTCAGAGAGATACCCAGATCATCATGCAGATTAAGTAAGATCTGATTAAGGGAGGGATGATGATCATCAAAAATAGCTGCATTCCTTGCCTTCCAGATTGTATGGAGAACTGATAGAAAGACTGCTGCCATGAAGTGCCTCCCAGCTGAGTCATTTCCTATTGAAAGAGCATGCCAAATAGAAGAGGCAGAGCAGGAGGCCGGGTGCAATGCATTGGAGGAGACCAGCAGCCATTGCCAGAGAGAATGAGCAAAAGAGCAGGAGAAGAAAAGGTGGCTGGTTGAATCTTCTCCGCTGAGACAGAGACTGCATCTCGAAGCTAAGGAGAAGCCGATTTGCTGCAGACGCGAATCAGTGGGTGTTCTGTTTAGCATTAGTCTCCATCCAAAACAACTGACTCTGGGAAGGGAGATACCGTTCCAAATGAGAGAAGGCCATTTGAGGATGATACCCCTCTGTCTGATTACATTCCAAGCAGTTTTCAGGGATAGCTGGCCATCGGTAGACTCTTTCCAGTAGAGATTGTCTTTAGCAGCATGGTTGGGGAATTCTTAGAATACTTACATTACAGTAGGGCATCGTGTACTTTGAAAGTCAATTACATGGATCACTGTAATTCCTCTATTGATATTTAAAAAAAATCAAGTGGCCCATCATGAGTAGTATTGAGATCCGTATTTGGAGCAGGCAGTTGCCTATCAGAGGCAACTAAGGATCCAGCAACCAAACTCTAGAATTCTGAATGATGGGATCCACTATGATCAGCAGTGGGCAGTGCAGGTTCACCCTCAGCCCAGGCAACAGAATTGGGTTGAAACTGATCGTGCATTAGACCGTGTGCTATTTGTGCATCTGTTAAAGTATGCAGAGGACGACTTTCTGCATTGGAGTCCGGCTACAGAGATGTAGATGATGGGTCCATTTGCACAGGTCTACCACCAGAAATTTGTGAAGCTGAGGCACCTTGTATAGTCAAAAACTGTGTAGCAGTAGGTACACCGACGCATCAGTTGGTGAGCCTGCAACAGTTAGTCGGTTGTAATCTTGCTAATGGTAAAGTAGGTACAATGGATGAAGTAAAATTTCCTAACATAATTCTATCGTCAGGCTGGGTTGAATTAAGATGTTTTGTCTGAAGATTGGCTGTAAGAGTATACAGTCTCATCAAATACAACATGCCGACTCATGTAGATCAGACCGGATCGTAGCACTTGTAACCCTTAAGATTACGCCCATATCCAAGAAAAACGCAATGAATTATTCTAATGATAAACTGGTAGCGTTATAAGTATTAATCTAAGGAAGGCATGCACATCCAAATGTATAATAAGGGTCTACACTAAAAAGATTTTCATATGGAGAGCTATAATTGAGAGTGCGTGATAGCATGCGATTAATTAAAAAAACAACTGTATCAAAGGCCGCATCCCAAAATGAAAGAGGAACCCTTGAATGTGCAAGGAGAGTCAAACCCATCTCAATAATATAACGATGTTTGCGCTCCGCCAAGCTATTTTTGTTCAGGTGTGTGGGGGCATGAAATGGGATGACATATCCCATTTTGAATTAGCATTTTTTAAAGCGATTACTGGTGTATTACGCCACCATCAGACTGAATGGTTTTAATTTTTCTTTCAAACATGTTTTCAACTAAAGGCTTAAAGTCCAAGAACACATCAAACACTTGCAATTTAAATTCGGTTGCAAACTTCGATAAAAGTAACATACAAACGCCACCCACTGAGGGAAGACATGGGAGAATACCCCCAAACATCAGTGTGAACTACTTCCAAAGGAAAAGCCATAATAGAAATAGAAGATTGAAAAGGTGACTTAAAGATTTTCTCCATTTGGCAAGCAGTGCAAACATGCAGAAGTGGTCTAGACCCAAAGAGAGAAAGAGCATGTGCAACTCATAGGAAAGCTTGATGGGAAGGATGCCCGAGCCTGTGATGCCAAAGAGAGTGCAAGACCCGAGTACTAAAAGTAGAAAGAGAGGATGGCAACTTATTCTGTAAACACGGTGACAATTGAAGTGATAGAGTCCATTAGTAGTCCGACCTTGGAACAAGATCTTCCCCATTTTGTTTTCCTTTACCTATAACCTAAAAAACTCAAAACCACTCGAAGTGACCCACTTATTCTGGTTTTGGACAAATCTCAATTTAATTGGAATTGGGCATGCCATTTTGCAAAACATGTGAATAAACTCGATAATAAGCCCAACTCTCAGCAGATTGAAACCAAAGCTGCAGACATTTATTTTGAGCAACGCAGATTTTTTGAGTTGGTAAAAGTTTTAGTGAATATACTTATCCTTCCTAGCAAAAAAAAAAAGGTCCTCGGAACATAGTATTTCTTTAGATAGATTGGAAACTCTCCACGGCCTGATACACACACAATGATAAGGGCCATACTTGTGAGCCTTTAGGTGCCGTTTAAATCTTTGTAAACCATGTATAAAATTTGGTGCAGCGCCAACCTATTGGCGCTTGTTTAAATCTTGGTAAACCAAATGAAGGCAACTCAGAGATCCAATGTTGTAAGCTACGCTTTGGACCTGTTTGTTTCATGTATTTCAATTTCAGGTAATTTAGGGCCTATTTGGTAACTCACTCCTCTTATATGTGATTTAGAGCATTTGGTAAACTTCTAATTAATATTCTAATTTTACAGCTTATTTACAAATTATAACTTTTGCCTCTGAAAAATAAGTTAATGGCGTTTGCTTATATTTTTAGAGTTGTTTAGGTAAAGTGGATAGAGGTGGCCATTGCAAAATTCATGTATTTGTAACATTTAAAAGGTGAGTCTCAATTACCACAATTCCTAAAGATACGCCCCAATTTTCTTTTCTTTTTTTTTTTTTTATAACCCAGGGTTTCTCCGTTCCCAATTATCACACAAAATAAGAGCTTTTCTTTTATAATTTTATCAAACACACTAATTGTAAATTAGAACTTAAAAGTTAGAGCTTTTATTTTAGGCTTTAATCTAATTTAGCTCTTACTAAATAGATTAGAATTTCCAAATGGCACCAAAGAATGTCTTATCCAAAAAAAATGATCATCATCATCTCTTCCTCAATGGAAATTGAATCAAAATCATTACATTATTTCTTTCTATTATTATTATTTTTTTCTTTACATGAAATTTAAACTTATGCACTCACAAATGTCTTTAACCAGCTGACCAACAGGTCGAGGTGGTTGTCTTAATTGTTTGTGAGCGCACATAGATTGACCAACAAAAGCGAGCCTAGAGAAAAAGGATAACAGACGGTGCCCTCTCTTATTTCTGGTGCCAGTCAAGAGGCCTGACATAAAATAAATTTGATGAAGCCACACAATCATCACCGCAGACCCCATGGATTTCATCACTTCCAAGCTTAAAGTAATTCAATCTATAGTCGAATCCAACGTTTAATAGGATTGGCAGAAGATAGGCTCACAACATGATCGCCTCTAACTGTCCCTCTCTGTATCAATTCTCATCAAAGGATTACAGATATTGTTTACATAAGAAATAAGCAAAGGACCCATTTGTTACATATGATTGAACTCCTAGAAATAAATTCTAAGACTAGTAATAAAAAAAAATGACCATCAACCATCTCTCGTTACCAAAAAATAAAATCAAGAGGACATGGGAAATGAATGCCCAGACATCACCCAGTAATTCAATTCCTAGGAAAGTCAAGATCCCATTTATTTCTCTCCCTTGCATTCTTCACGGCCACACCAAGTCCCTTTTCAACTGATTTGACCAATTTTCTTTTCTTTTTTTGGATTGGCAATGTGACTTGAACCCAAAACCTTAAAGGTTGCAATATTGAGCACATTTAACAATGCCAGAGGCTCTTTGTCGAGCCCATTTCACCGTATGAATTCCTATATGTTGAATTCCCATGCAAACAACCAGGCCATATATGGGTGAAAGCTCAATCCAAAATGAAAGCATCCTTCTTTGTTCAGCACAGGATCCTAACCTTTTAAGTGTTGTGCGCGTGTATGCGGAAACGTGAATCAGCGATCGAACGAACAAATAACCACACAAGACAAACAATCACACATAAGAGAATTACGTGGTTCGGCAATCTTGCCTACGTCCACGGGAAAGAAAACTCGACTCTCCTTTAGGTCCAGACTAATTGGGTTCATGGACATGGGTATTATGGTAATTGTACCGGGACTTTCTTATTGACTAAGATAGGGTTTCTTAGGGAATAAGAAAGAGAACATTATATATATGATGTAATGTGTAACCCATGAGAGAGACAGACAGAGAAGAGTGAACCTACGTCCACGGGAAAGAAAACTCGACTCTCCTTTAGGTTCACTCTTCTCTGTCTGTCTCTCTCATGGGTTACACATTACATCATATATATAATGTTCTCTTTCTTATTCCCTAAGAAACCCTATCTTAGTCAATAAGAAAGTCCCGGTACAATTACCATAATACCCATGTCCATGAACCCAATTAGTCTGGACCTACTAAGCCCAACAATCTCCCCCTCCAGACAATGGGGAAGACGTCTCTGAACCCCTTACTAGGAGTCCAGTCCTGCCAATTCTGAACACAGCTCCAGCTTTCCCTTAGACACGACCTTAGTCATCATGTCAGAGGGATTCTTGTTAGTGTGAATCTTTTCCAGCTTCATGAGATTCTTCTCAATGACCTCACGAATCCAATGATATCTCACATCAACGTGCTTTGTGCGGGCATGGTATAGAGCATTCTTGCTAAGATCCATAGCACTCTGACTATCACAGTAGACTACATACTCTCCTTGCTTCAAATCCAGTTCTTTAAAGAAATTCTTCAACCAAATCATCTCCTTCCCTGCTTCATTAGCAGCTATGTATTCTGCTTCGGTTGTAGACAATGCTGTACACTTCTGCAACTTAGACTGCCAGGAAATAGCTCCCCCTGCAAAAGTAAATAAGTACCCAGAAGTAGACAACCGACGATCAAGATCGCCTGCAAAATCAGCATCTGTAAAGCCTTCAAGTACTGGTTTTAAGCCTCCGAAACACAAGCATAAATCTGATGTACCTCTCAAATATCTGAAGATCCACTTCACTGCTTCCCAATGCTCTTTCCCAGGGTTAGAAAGAAATCTACTCACTACACCCACTGCATGAGCAATGTCTGGCCGTGTACACACCATGGCATACATAAGACTCCCAACTGCTGAGGAGTATGGAACAAACATCATCCGTTCCTTTTCTGCATCTATAGTAGGACATGATTTTTTACTGAGCTTGAAGTGACTGGCTAAAGGCATGCTAACTGGCTTAGCATCTATCATGTTGAATCTCGCTAGCACCCGTTCAACATATTTCTCCTGTGACAACCACAGCTTCTTGGCATTCCTGTCACGACGAATTTGCATTCCCAAAATTTGTCGTGCGAGACCCAAGTCTTTCATGTCAAAAGTCTTTGACATGTCCCTTTTCAATCTGCCAATCATCTCACTATCATGTCCAACTATCAACATATCATCTACATATAAAAGAAGGATGATAAATTTGCCATTACCAAATTTGCGAACATAAACGCAGTGATCTGCAGCTGTCCTCCGGTACCCATGACTCACCATGAATGAATCAAACTTCTTGTACCACTGTCTCGGCGCTTGTTTCAGCCCGTAGAGACTCTTTTTCAACCTGCAAACCAACTGTTCTTTTCCTTCTACCTCAAACCCCTCCGGCTGAGTCATGTAGATTTCTTCTTTCAGATCACCGTGAAGAAAAGCAGTCTTCACATCCATCTGTTCAAGTTCAAGGTCCATGCTGGCAACTAGACCCAAGACAACTCTGATAGAAGTCATCTTCACAATTGGAGAGAAGATTTCATCGAAGTCAAGACCCTTCATTTGCACAAAGCCTTTAACCACTAGCCGTGCTTTGTGCTTTATCAGTTTTCCACTGTCATCTCTCTTCACCTTGAACACCCATTTGTTCTTCAGAACCTTCTTGCCTTTTGGGAGTTCCACCAGCTCATAAGTATTGTTCTTTTTCAAAGAACTCATCTCATCCTGCATAGCCTTCATCCACTCATCTTTATCTTCATGAGTTTTTGCTTCTGGGTAGCTCTCTGGCTCCCCCTCATCAGTAAGCAAAATATAATCTGATGCAGGATATCTTGTTGATGGTTGACGCTCTCGAGTAGACCTCCTAGGAGGTTCCGTGGTTTCTGACTGAGGAGACTGTTCCCCCTGCTCAACACCCTGTTCATCTGGCAACCCCCGCGCCTCTTCACGATCTAAATCGTTTTGTCCACCTTCTCCACCTGTAGTCTGCACTGGAGAAGGAGTCGGTGTGAGATCAACCACTCCATCAACAACTTCATTAGACTTTTCAGTCTTTTCAATATCTCCAAAAAATTGGTCTTCATGAAACACCACATCCCTACTTCTGATAATTTTTCTTTTCTCTGGGTTCCATAACCTGTAGCCAAACTCGGCTCCACCATAGCCAAGAAAAATGCAACACACTGCCTTATCATCCAGCTTTGAACGCTGCTCCTTTGGTACATGTGCAAAAGCCTTGCACCCAAATACCTTCAAATGAGAATAAGAAACATTTTTACCTGTCCATACTCTCTCCGGAAGATCAAAATCCAAAGGAACTGAGGGAGACCTGTTAATCAGGTAAACGGCAGTCAGAATAGCTTCACCCCAAAATGGCTTGGGTAGCTGTGCCACTCTAATCATGCATCTCATCTTTTCAAGAATAGTACGGTTCATTCTTTCGGCTACACCATTGTGCTGTGGAGTACCAGGAACTGTTCTTTCATGTCGAATATCATGCTTTGAGCAATAGCCTTTAAACTGGTTGGATGTGTACTCACCACCATTATCTGTGCGGAGACACTTCAAGAGCTTTCCTGTTTCTCTTTCAACCATGACATGAAACTGCTGAAATACTTGGAACACCTGATCCTTCGATTTCAACGCATAAACCCAGACTTTCCTGGATGCATCATCAATAAATGTGACAAAGAGCTTATTGCCACCCAATGACTCCACCTCCATGGGACCACAAACATCAGAATATACCAAATCCAACACATTAGATTTTATCGTTGATGTTTTAGAAAAAGAAACCCTATGCTGTTTACCAAATAAACAATAATCACAAGGGTCAAGGGATGTACCTTTGGAGTATTGAATCAAATCTTTCTTTGCCAATAACTGCAGTCCTTTCTCACTCATATGTCCAAGTCTCTTGTGCCACAGATGTGGAGAGGATCTGTCTTCAACAGCATTCAACACACCTTTGCATAGTTTCACATGTGTTTTGTACAGCGTGTTACACGCCTTCCCTCTCGCAAAAATAAGAGACCCTTTAGTGAGCTTCCACCTGCCATTTCCGAAGTAACTTTCATAACCTGCACGGTCCAATGAAGTCCCGGAAATCAAATTTAACCGCAGATCAGGAATATGTCGCACATCTTTCAGCGTCATTGTGCAACCAATATCGGTTTGAATGAGACATCACCGATCCCAACAATATTTGAATGACTTGTGTTGCCCATCTTCACAGTGCCAAAGTCCCCTGCTTTGTACGTCGTGAACATCTCCTTACAAGGAGTAGCATGGTAGGATGCTGCTGTGTCAACAACCCACTCAACCTGATTATCTGCAACACTCAAACACTCTTCAACTTCACTGGTAAGAATCACTACTTCATTATCCAAAGTAGCAGTAGTGTTCGTGTCATTCTTCTGCTCATTGTTGGTTTCTTTCTTTTCCTTCAAGGCAAAGCAATTCTTTCTAATGTGACCCTCCTTGCCACAATGAAAGCATTTTCCAGACTTTTTCTTAGTCTGTGATTCCTTGCCACCTCTGGACTTGTCACGAGCCCCCTTTGGTCCCCTACTCTTACTCCTCCCTCTATTCTCAGTAACAAAGGCCTGTGCATTATCTGTCCCTGCAGTTTTCCTTCTTGTTTCTTCATTTAACAAGCTGCTAGTAACTTGACTCATTGATAACACACCATCTGGAGTAGAGTTGCTCACGGAAACAACCAATGTCTCCCATGTATCTGGTAAAGAACTTAGAAGAAATAAAGCTTGCATCTCATCATCAAGGACCATCTTCATTGTAGCCAGTTCATTCACAATGCATTGAAAATCATTTATGTGATTTTCAATTTTACCACCCTCCTTGAATTTCATATTCACAAGCTTTCTAATCAGAAATGTTTTGTTTACGGCGGTTTTCTTCTCATATCTTTCTTCTAACTTCATCCAAAGGGTTCTCGCATTGGTTTCATTAGACACGTGATGAAATATACTGTTATCCACCCACTGTCTGATGTGACCAATGGTCTTTCTATGCATCTTTTTCCAATCTGGATCAGACATATCTTTTGGTCGGGCACTATCCCCCTCAATGGGATCATAGAGGTCTTTTCAATAAAGTATATCCTCCATCTTAGGTTTCCAAATCAACCAATTGGTATGGTTGAGTTTGATCATGGTAGTGTTCACAGTGTTGTTCTCCATCTTAATTTAATAATCAAGAAAATATAAACAACTGTCACTAACCTCAATTTCTGCACCAATCTGTAGATCTCGTCACCACGAGCACGCTGGAAGAAACGGATCTGAAATCCGACTCTGGATGGCTCTGATATCGCAAAAATAGTTTTCTGCACTCCGATTGGTCAAACTTTCTTGTTGACCGTCAAACTGCCAATCTTCTTCCACAGTTACGTAGATCTGCTCGCAACGAGTCTGTAGGCACAAACGGATCTCCGATCTGACACCGGATGATCAAGATATCAACGAAACAATTTTCAGCCGTCAATCTGGTCAAACCCCTGTTGACCAGAACCTTGCGCTGACGTGGCGCTGACGTCAGCAGAATCTGGAGTGGGCTTCCTGTTCACGGGTCAGGCGAAACTGACCCAGAACCTGACCTGCCTGACCTGCTTCTTGTCTGTACTGGGCTGGGCTTCTTGCAGACGGGTCAGGTCAACCTGACCCGAGCCCAACCTGGCCTGAGACTTCTTCTCCCCAAACAGAAACAGAACTGGGTTCTGTTTCTGTAACTTGGAAGCGATGAAGGTTGCTTCTTGCTTCTTCCGGTGATGGCGCAGCGGGACGGCACCCGGGCGGCGGCGAACTCCGGCGATGGTGCGACGGCGGCAAGGCGGCGGCGGACAGCGGGCGAACTCCGGCGATGGCGCAGGCGGCAGCAGCGGTGGACGAGCAGCGGCGGTGGCTGGGGATCTGCAGCGAGTACCCCTGTTTTCGCACCCGGAATCCGGTCGTCTTCTTCAGCGGCAGCAGCAGGCCTGATTCCAATCTCTCCGGCTTCTTCTCCGATCAACACAGAACCTGAGTCTAGAAACCTCAGATTATGCAACAGAAGAAAATTGATCCCACTGTCTTCTCCAACAGCGATCAGTGTGGCCCTTTCGAGATTGAAGAAACTCCGATCTCGTCCTCTGTAAAACAAAACAGAGATCGATCTCTATTGAGATCTAATCCGTCGATCGCCCACGCACAATTCAACCCTAGTAAACCCTAGGCTCTGATACCACTTGTTGTGCACGTGTATGCGGAAACGTGAATCAGCGATCGAACGAACAAATAACCACACAAGACAAACAATCACACACAAGAGAATTACGTGGTTCGGCAATCTTGCCTACGTCCACGGGAAAGAAAACTCGACTCTCCTTTAGGTTCACTCTTCTCTGTCTGTCTCTCTCATGGGTTACACATTACATCAGATATATAATGTTCTCTTTCTTATTCCCTAAGAAACCCTATCTTAGTCAATAAGAAAGTCCCGGTACAATTACCATAATACCCATGTCCATGAACCCAATTAGTCTGGACCTACTAAGCCCAACATTAAGAGCGGATAAATAGAAGTGGATCCCACTCTTGTTGCAAATCATCCGTCGATTCAACATCAGCATAAAATAACCAGATTCACACTATCAAAACTTGGGTTTGGATTGAAGTTGCCATAAGTAACAGTGGGAAGAACGTACCATCTCAATAATGTAACAAATTCCGTAAAAAGGGAAAGGTAACCATGTGTAAAATTGCCAAAGATGAAAACCGCATGCAGGAGCTTGACCATTGAGAGAACGAAATGATCAGTTGCACAAAAGGGAAAAAATCAACTCCACAGGGTTTCAGAAGTAGGGTTAGGTTGTTAAAACGAATTACCAAGTAGTTAGGTTCCACACATTTCTTGAATGATATAAAACGGTGGACGTGGGGATATAATCAGGCCTTGGAAACTTATAGAAGAGGCAATTTCATTATATGTCAAAGCTTAAATAACATTAAGAGAGAAAAAAAAAAGATTAATCCATTTTCTTCCAAGTGAGAACCATCTGTTTCCCACATTGACAGAAAACAGGATGCAATAAGAACAGGATTTGGGGCCTTGTAACTGTGTGGGGAGATTTTCAGAACTCCAGGATTACGCTAATCACAGCCATCAGATGAGACTAAGCACTCTCACGTGCCATCCGCATGCCATCCACGTGGCACCAAACTCACCTCGGCTAACAGAGCAGAGGCCTCAGCCGAAGTCAAACAGCTCCAGGTCGCTAGCGCCGAGCTCGGCCACTACATGCGCTCATCTCAGCCGAGAGCCCCACCTCGGCCGAAGCAGCCGGGACGAAAGCGGAAGCAAGAAAGAACCTCCACTCGCACCCCTCATCCCCCACGTCATCAGGCACGTGGAGGGATAGGGGCGCGAGCTAGTGAGACAGATGCGACATCCAGCGGCTGAAGCCACATCAGGGTAAGGCCCGAGGGCGGATCCGATGGTACCCCAACCGTCAAAGGCGCCCAACACGATCTGGCCCAACGTGACGCGCATTTAATGCAACGTGGGCTGATCCGACTGGCATTAAATGCAGAGTGGGCTGGATTGGACCACATTAATTGCAACGTGGGCTGACCATGACTTCCCAGTCGAATCATGGGACCCACACCAAGATATCGTCTAAGATATCTTCCAAATCGTCTATAAATAGAACTGCATTTCACATGCAAGGTACGCATAATTCAACACACAGAGCTGTTACTCTGCCTCTCTTCTTCCTCTCCTTCCATTGTTCCAGTTCCTTCACTGACTTTGGCATCGGAGAGCCTTGCGCCGCCCAGGCCAGGGTCCTCTGACCGTGTGTTCTTCTCTTTCAGGCTTTCGGACGGTACCCAGCCATCACCATCGTTGGATAAGTCCTCTAAGGCTCCCCAGTTATTGTGGGTCATTATTTTCTGCACCTACAATTGGCGCCATCTGTGGGAAAGTAATATCCCAACCTTCCCAACCTTCCCAACCTTCTCAACCTTAATCTCCCAGAAGCCATGCCTCCGAAAGCTAGGAAAGGCGGAGAATCCTCGAGAGCAGCGCTCGAGCTGCCACCACCGTAGACGGACGTCCCTCCTCAAGGGCGTTCCCGAACGGTGCATGGCACATCTGCAGGTGAGGGCCGCTTAGGCTCACAGCTTTTCGTCGAGGTCCCCCTCCAAGAAGGACTCGAGACCTCGTTCTCAACAGACGAAGTTACACCACCCCGACGCGACGAGCGTCGGCATGAGCGTCCTCGCAAAGATAAAGCCGTTGCCGTGATAGAAGCGCGTCGAGTTCAGCCTCCTGCCGCCGGAGGAGATGTCGCAGCTCAAAATGCTCTACTCCAGAAGCAAGAGCGGATGATCCGCGAGCTCCAGCAGCAGCTGAGAGCAGCGCAGACTGCCTCGTTGAGGCAAGTCTCTGATCCTCAAGGAAAGAAGAAGGACGCCCCCAGCAAGGCAGCCCAGCCTCCTCGCGAAGATCTCAGAAACCATCTAGACCACAAGCGGAGCCAGATCCATGACGAAGGCTC
Organism: Litsea cubeba; assembly: GCA_012931725.1. NCBI lineage: Eukaryota > Viridiplantae > Streptophyta > Magnoliopsida > Laurales > Lauraceae > Litsea > Litsea cubeba. Next base: position 89,220,602 of record CM022944.1, on the reverse strand, counting down.
GAGCAACAGCCGAAGTCATCATAGCCGCGATGGCCGAAATCATAGCCATCACAGCCCGAACCACTCCAAGCGAAAGTCAAGGGCCCAGACTCCAGAAAAGGATGACGAGCAGGAGCGATTTGACAAGCGCGTCAGGTTGGCTCTTCAGCGCAACCTGGACGTACGGGACCAGAAGCAGAACTGTGGCCACACTGATTGATGGACCGCGCTCCTGCTCGGTTCTACCGAGGTCGGCGGACGTGGGAGTCCGTCGGGTCCGACCCTTTCGTAACCGGGGGGCAAGGGCGTGCATCAACATTTCTTTTTTTTTTGTGGGTGTGCCAGATTTTCTATTTTTACTTGGAATTGCAAGTAGTGATCCGGAGATCAACCTTCACAAGTAAAAAAGGAAATCAACTTCTTTCAAGTTTTCCATTGCACATATATTTAAGAAAAGAGACATTTTCCTTGATTTGCCGTGAAAGGCGATTTTTTTGGCATTTATAGCCGATTTTGGCGTTTATAGCCGATTTTTGGCGTTTATAGCCGATTTTGGCATTTATAGCCGATTTTGGCATTTATAGCCGATTTACAATCCTTATCAACAATGAAAGAAAAGAATTGTGATTTTTGTCTCTTTTGAAAAAATACAAACTACAATGAAAAGCAAGAAAAGGAGGATCTAACTTCTCAGGAGATTGTGGGGGACTCGTTTAGATTGACGGTCGCAAGCCATATGTGGACTTCGCCATCATCCATGCAGATGAGAACAGAGGATGCTATTGATTCGCTTGGCTTGGCTATAACCTCAGGTTTTTAGAGGACAAAGACCAAAGGAAGGTCCTATGTCCAATAAAAAGCCGAGTAGACGGGCTGAAAAGCCATATCTAAACCATTGGAGGCAGGAGGAGAAGGCAAGGACCTTGGGGGGGGGGACCCCCCAAGGGACTTTTGTCACCTTGTTGCGGTGGCCGGTGTAGAACTTCCGCAGAGTTTTCTCTCTTTTTCTTTTCTCTGGATTTCTGACTGCTGTCTGTTGATGTTCGTTGTTGTTTGATGTTTCTGATGTTCTGTGTGTTGTTTCTTCTTGGAGAGCCCTCCTATTTATAGGCTTTTAGGTAGCCTTTTAGGTGGGTTTATGGGCTTTTATTGTCATTAAGCCGCATAATGGGAGGAGTTACAAAATTGAATTGTTTATTTTGTAACTCCTTTTTCTTGGCTTCTGATTGGCCGGAGGAGATTGAGGGCATTTAATCGCCTTTAATCGCCATGATGGGAGGAGTTTCATGGGTTAAATGCCATGAATCTCTTGACTTGTAACTCCCGAATGCTTGCTTCTGATTGGGCCGTCCAAAGAAATGGATTAATGACTGTAATAAAGCTAGTCAATTAATCACATTAAGTGGTCGCCGAGCAGTTGAAGAGTCGCGGGCCGTGCCACGTCTTTTGGAATTCTTCTGTCGATGATCATCGATGGATCTTCATGTAGATCGACATCAGATGATCATGTAATTTCAGGTATTTGTTGCCAACAGCGGGTCGGTGCCATCTGTCCTGTCGATTTCTCGATCGGTCAGGTGGAAAGCACACTTTTTTTGGTTGACCGGGTGGCGATCAATACTGTCTTCGATACTCTTGATGATTTACCCGTGTTTTGGACGGATGTCAGAGGACTTGGTGTCTCAAAAGCATGAATTTTGGAAAGTACCAGAGGCTGGGCTCCTCGAATCGCGAAAAAAACGGCGAAAACCGGGGTTTCCGGGGCTTTCCCGGCGACCCCGGGTTCCAAGGTCGCCGGCGACCCTGGCCCAGGGTCGCAGGGGTCTGCGACCCTGGGGGGGTTTTCCCCCTTTCGTGTCCCGTTTTGCGTCCGTTTTTGCTCTTTTTTTATTCTTTTTTCTTCTGTACTTTTCCTTGACATTTTGACCATTTATTGGCCTGATTTCTTTGTAGGAAACCTGATGAGAATCCTTGCATTTTATTTTGCAAAGTTTCCAATTTCCTGAGAAAGCCGAAGACTTTGTCGCGCAGAGCTGCCGATTTTCCGTCAGAAGCTGAAACTGGGTCAAACGATGTCGGAATGACCTGAAATTTGGTGTGAAGCCTCCTGAGCAATAAATAAGACCAACCATAGGCTTTTGTTTGAGTTTCGAAGCCGTTTGGGGTCCTATCACCTGTAGACTTGCTTTTTGTCGCGATGAAGATGTCGCGGTTTGATGTGCGGTCAACCGATGTCCGATTGACTTGAAATTTGACAGGGAACCTATTGGAGTCATTTTAAGATGATCCATAGGCTCTGTCTTGGAAACCATGGTCCCGGAGAGCTTTTGTCGCCGAGAGCTCCTTTTTGGCTGTCGGAGAAGCGAAGTTAGGCCAAATGATTTTGAAATGGCCCGAAACTTCTTGTGTACTCCTCTTTTGGCTGTCTGGAAGAATCTTGCAGTTTTTGTTTGATTCTGACAAGATTTGATTTTTGGAAGCAGCATTGCCTATTTATGGCAGGTTGCGACTTCATGTAGCTCTTTGGATCTTGATCAGGCAAAGTGACATTTTTGGTGTCAACACTGATCTAGGAGCCTCGCCCTTCACGAGGGACATCGAGCGCACCCCCTTGCCCAAAAGGTTCTCTGTCCCGCGGTTCGTCCCCTACGACGGACTGTCCGATCCATCTGCTCACCTCCACCACTTTTCCCAGAAGATGTCCATCTGGGGAAACGAGGGTCACCTTAACTGCAAGATCTTCTCCTCCAGTTTGGGTGACCTCCCTCTGAAGTGGTTTTGCGCCCTCCCAGAGGAGTCAATTTCGAGCTGGAAGGAGCTCCAGCTCTCCTTTCTGAAGAAGTTCCAAGCTTACAGCGCCGTCCCCAAGAAAGAAGGGGACCTTCTCGCCCTGAGAATGAGGCAGGGTGAGACCCTCGCCAAGTTCGCCTGACGATTCTGGGCGGTTTACAGCCAGATCGAGGGCACCAGGGAAGAGATAGCGATCTACGCCTTCCAACATGCCCTGATCCCCGGCCACGACCTCCGGAAGGACTTGGTCGGAGACCCCCCAGAGTCCATGCCAGAGCTGATGTCCCGGATAAAGCGCTTTGTCGCCCGGGAGGAAGATGAAATCCAGGCCCGGGAAGAGGACGAAAGGCCGGAGCCCGAGCACAAGAGCAGCCAGCCTCGGCAGAGAGGCGGGGGGCCCTTTCAGAAGCAGGAGCCCAAGCAGGCTCGGGCCGACAGTTCGGCGAAGCCCACACCATCCAGATCTGGGGGCACCAGGAGGCCAAGGCCTCACGCCAATGCCTATCAAGGCATCAATGTCGTCTTCAGGGAACCGATACACCAGATCATGAACAAAATAAAGGGCAAGCCGTTCTTCAAGTGGCCCCAGCCCTTGAGAAATGAGCCCACCGACGGCAGTCGAAGCAAGCTCTACTGCTCCTACCACAAAGGTAAAGGGCACAAGACCGAGGAGTGCAACTCTCTGAAGTGGTACCTGGAGAGACTCGCCGGCGAAGGCCACCTTCCAGAGTTCGTCAAGGCAGAAGATGCCGGCGGCAGCAGGGGCCGAGTTCACCAGAGCACGGCTCGGGACCCGGACAGCGAGGGTTCCGAAAAGATCATTAACGTGATCCACCTGGCATCCTCAGTTCCCTCTCCCTCGTCTCGTGGAAGCTCGCATGCCCGCGCCAAGGCCAGGCGGGCATCGCACGGGAAGGAGGTGATGAGAGCCGAGCTCGGGCAGGCACCCAAAAAAGCTCGCCGCGACCGACCTGCGATCTCTTTTCTCAGATAAAGATCTCGAGGGAATCCAGCTCCCTCACAATGACCCCCTGCTCCTCACAATAAAGCTAAGGGACTTCACCGTGAAGAGGATCCTCGTCAACTCCGGCAGCTCTTCCGAGGTCCTCTACTACGACTGTTTCAAGAAGATGAACCTCTCTGAAGCAGACCTCACGGAGGTCCGTGCACCCCTGCTAGGGTTGTCCGCCACGCCAGTCTATCCCAAGGGTAGGATCACCTTGGAGACCCGGGTCGGCGGAGCCTCCGTGTTGGCCGACTTCCTGGTCGTGGACGCCCCTTCTCCCTACAACGTCATTTTGGGCAGAACGTGGCTCCACAAGTTGGAAGCAGTCCCTTCTTCCCTCCACCAGAAGCTGAAGTTCGTCCTCGAGAACAAGGAGGGCAAGATGGAAGTAGTCACAGTGGAGGGAGATCAGCAGCAGGCCAGGCAGTGCATGCTGGCCGCGGTCCCAGCAGTGAAGGAGCCAGAGCGCGTTAACCTCGCCGAATTCGAGAAAGGCCTAGACGAGATCGGCCGAGACCCCGAGAAGAAAAGCATCGAAGATCTGGCCGAGGTCAGGCTAAACTCGGCAGACCCAGATAGGTTCTTCCTGATCGGCACCCAGTTGCCAGACGAAGAGAGAGACGAACTCTCGAGGTTCCTGATGCGGAACGTTGATGTCTTTGCTTGGAGCCCAAGTGAAATGCCCGGGATTGACCCAGAAGTCATGTGCTACAAGTTAAACGTGGACCCCAACCACAAACCAGTAGTACAGAGGGCCCGGAGGACAGGGCTGCAGCAGACAGATGCGGTCGTCGAAGAGGTCGACAACCTGCTGAAGGCAGGAGCCATCCGGGAAGTCCAGTACCCGGTTTGGCTGGCCAACACGGTGGTGGTCAAGAAGAAAACTGGTAAATGGAGGGTGTGCGTGGACTTCACAGACTTGAACAGGGCCTGCCCTAAAGACAGTTTCCCCCTTCCAAAGATTGACCAACTGATCGACGCCACCGCTGGTCACGACCGAATGAGCTTCCTCGACGCCTACAGAGGCTACCACCAGATTCCACTATTCGAGCCTGACGAGGAGAAAACGTCATTCATAACCCCCCGTGGCACTTACTGCTATAAGGTGATGCCCTTCGGGCTAAAGAACGCGGGGGCGACCTATCAGCGCCTCGTGACAAAGATGTTCCAGGCTCAGCTCGGCCGAACAGTAGAGGTGTACATCGACGACATGGTCGTCAAATCAGTGCACTCCAGCGACCACCTGGCGGATCTTGGCCAAGTCTTCGACATCCTTCGCGCGTACAAGCTCAAGCTAAACGCTTCCAAGTGCGCCTTCGGCGTAGCCTCTGGCAAGTTCCTCGGCAGCTTGGTGACACGGAGGGGGATAGAGGCTAATCCGGACCAGATCACCGCAATCCAGGGCATTCAGAGCCCCTCTACCACGAAAGAAGTCCAGAAGCTTACGGGAATGGCTGCAGCACTCAATCGCTTCATCAGCCGGTCATCAGATAAGTGCAGGCCTTTCTTTCAGCTTCTAAAGAAAAATTTGAAATTCCAGTGGACCCCTGAGTGCGACCAGGCATTGGCCGCGCTCAAAACTTATTTGACGTCACCACCCTTACTCTCCACCCCAACTCTGGGGGAGATTTTGTATTTATATCTTGCGGTCTCGGATCACGCAGTGAGCTCCGTCCTCATCAGGGAGGACGAGGGAATTCAGAAACCAATTTACTATACGAGCAAGACCCTGCTCGATGCCGAGACCAGGTACCTTTTATTGGAGAAGCTTGCGTTGGCCCTCATCAGTGCCTCCCGCAAGCTCTCCCATTATTTCCAATCCCACACCATTGTGGTGATCACGGAGCATCCACTCCGTTCAACATTCAAGAAGGATGACTTTTCAGGGCGAATATCAAAGTGGGCAGTTGAACTGGGGCAGTATGATATATACAGTACCGTCCCCGAACTGCGATCAAAGCCCAAATTCTGGCAGACTTCATCGTTGAGTTCGTCTCGCCCAATTCAGCTCCGACCCAGCCCGGCACGGCACTGGGGGGCACAGGGCACGAGCCAGAACTGACTGAGGTCGAACAGCCTCCCACCTCGGCATGGAAGATCTTTGTCGACGGGTCATCCACCTCCAAGAGAGCTGGTGCCGGCATAGTCCTCCAATCGCCAGAGGGTCTGGTCATAGAGCAGGCTTTCACCCTGGACTTCAAAGCGACAAACAATGAGGCAGAGTATGAAGCGCTGATAGCAGGGTTGAAAAGCGCCCAAATCCTCGGAGCCCAACACCTGGTGATCTTCAGCGATTCTCAACTGGTAACTAGCCAGCTCACCGGAGACTACCAGGCCAGGGACGACAGGATGGCGGCCTACTTAGCCCTTGCGAAAAAACCGCTGTCTCATTTTCAGAAAGCCGAGGTCAGGCAAATATCCCGAGATATCAACACGCACGCAGATGCGCTTGCGAACCTGGCCTCTGCCGTCGAAGCAGGGAAGAAAAGGACCATCGAGGTTGGGTCAGTATCAAGGTCAAGCTTAGAAATCCATTCATCTCGGCTTGTCCTCTGTGCCGACCTCGGCCCAAGCTGGATGGATCCAATCGTCGCCTACTTGAAGGATGACCAGCTCCCTGAGGACAAGACTGAAGCCCACAGGGTCAGACTCAAGGCAGCTCGATTCTGGCTCTCTCCCGAAGGCAAACTCTACAGGAAATCCTTCATAGGTCCATACCTCCAGTGCGTCCATCCGAGCAAAGTGGACGACTTCCTGTATGAGATCCACGAAGGAATCTGCGGCAGTCACATAGGAGGTCGATCACTGGCCTACAGAGCAATAAGCCAGGGTTACTGGTGGCCCTACATGCAGAAGGACGCGCAGGTATACGCCAGGAAATGCGAGAAGTGCCAGAAGTTCTCCCACTCTCTCCATCAGCCAGCACAAGATCTGAGTCCCCTCACCAGCCCATGGCCCTTCGCTCAATGGGGCCTGGACATTGTGGGGCCTCTTCACCGAGCTCCAGGGAACAAGAGATGGCTGATAGTCGCTACGGACTACTTCACAAAATGGATAGAAGCTGAACCGTTGTCCTCAATCACGGACAGGGACTCCAGGAACTTCATTTGGAAAAACATCCTAACGAGGTTCGGCATCCCCAGGACCCTGATTTCGGACAACGGGACTCAGTTCAACTCCAAGTCCTTCAGAGACTTCTGCCAAGAACACGGTATCAGAAACCATTACTCCACTCCGGCATATCCACAGAGTAATGGCCAGGCAGAAATCTCTAACAAAGTGATCCTAGACGGCCTGAAGAAGCGACTGGACAAGGCAAAGGGAAGATGGACAGAGGAGCTTCCGAGCGTGCTATGGGCATACAGAACAACTCCAAGGAGGTCCACCTCGGCAACACCTTTCTCTCTGGCCTACGGGATGGAGGCGGTCATTCCTTTAGAAATCGGCCTTCCCACCCTGAGGACAGAGCTGATCGACCAAGGCTGAAATGACACGAACCTGGGAATGGAGCTGGAGCTGGCAGACGAGCGACGAGAAGCAGCAGCCCTGCGACTGACCGACTATCAGCAGCGGTTAGCCAGGGCATACAATCAAAATGTCAGAGAGAGAAGATTCTCCGTGGGAGAGCTGGTTCTAAAGAAGACCCTGCCAGCTGATAAAGAACCAAACGAAGGGAAGTTGGCTCCGAACTGGCATGGCCCATTCAGGGTGGTCTCACTGGCAGGGAAATCAGCCTACAAGCTCAAAGACTTAGAAGGCAAGCCACTGCCGAGACCGTGGAATGCATCCCACCTAAAGAAATTCTATTTCTAAAGATGTAATGAATCCCGAATCAATGAAAGCAGCTTTTCGCCCTGTCATCAATCTGTCGTCTCTCTTTGACTGACTCCGGCAACTCCAAGGGTTCGCAGCCCTGGAAGGAGGCCTCGAGTTCGAACACTCGGCCGAATTCCTAAAGTCAGGGTTTTATCCCACTCCAAGGGTTCGCAGCCCTGGAAGGAGGCCTCGAGTTCGAACACTTGGCCGAATTCCTAAAGCCAGGGTTTTATCCCACTCCAAGGGTTCGCAGCCCTGGAAGGAGGCCTCGAGTTCGAACACTCTGCCGAATTCCTAAAGTCAGGGTTTTATCCCACTCCAAGGGTTCGCAGCCCTGGAAGGAGGCCTCGAGTTCGAACACTCGGCCGAATTCCTAAAGTCAGGGTTTTATCCCACTCCAAGGGTTCGCAGCCCTGGAAGGAGGCCTCGAGTTCGAACACTCGGCCGAATTCCTAAAGTCAGGGTTTTATCCCACTCCAAGGGGTCGCAGCCCTGGAAGAAGGCCTCGAGTTCGAACACTCGGCCGGTTTTATCCCACTCCAAGGGTTCGCAGCCCTGGAAGGAGGCCTCGAGTTCGAACACTCGGCCGAATTCCTAAAGTCAGGGTTTTATCCCACTCCAAGGGTTCGCAGCCCTGGAAGGAGGCCTCGAGTTCGAACACTTGGCCGAATTCCTAAAGTCAGGGTTTTATCCCACTCCAAGGGTTCGCAGCCCTGGAAGGAGGCCTCGAGTTCGAACACTCGGCCGAATTCCTAAAGTTAGGGTTTTATCCCACTCCAAGGGTTCGCAGCCCTGGAAGGAGGCCTCGAGTTCGAACACTCGGCCGAATTCCTAAGTCAGGGTTTTATCCCACTCCAAGGGTTCGCAGCCCTGGAAGGAGGCCTCGAGTTCGAACACTCGGCCGAATTCCTAAAGTCAGGGTTTTATCCCACTCCAAGGGGTCGCAGCCCTGGAAGAAGGCCTCGAGTTCGAACACTCGGCCGGTTTTATCCCACTCCAAGGGTTCGCAGCCCTGGAAGGAGGCCTCGAGTTCGAACACTCGGCCGAATTCCTAAAGTCAGGGTTTTATCCCACTCCAAGGGTTCGCAGCCCTGGAAGGAGGCCTCGAGTTCGAACACTCGGCCGAATTCCTAAAGTCAGGGTTTTATCCCACTCCAAGGGTTCGCAGCCCTGGAAGAAGGCCTCGAGTTCGAACACTGGGCCGAATTCCTAAAGTCAGGGTTTTATACCACTCCAAGGGTTCGCAGCCCTGGAAGGAGGCCTCGAGTTCGAACACTCGGCCGAATTCCTAAAGTCAGGGTTTTATCCCACTCCAAGGGTTCGCAGCCCTGGAAGGAGGCCTCGAGTTCGAACACTCGGCCGAATTCCTAAAGTCAGGGTTTTATCCCACTCCAAGGGTTCGCAGCCCTGGAAGAAGGCCTCGAGTTCGAACACTCGGCCGAATTCCTAAAGTCAGGGTTTTATCCCACTCCAAGGGTTCGCAGCCCTGGAAGGAGGCCTCGAGTTCGAACACTCGGCCGAATTCCTAAAGTCAGGGTTTTATCCCACTCCAAGGGTTCGCAGCCCTGGAAGGAGGCCTCGAGTTCGAACACTCGGCCGAATTCCTAAAGTCAGGGTTTTATCCCACTCCAAGGGTTCGCAGCCCTGGAAGAAGGCCTCGAGTTCGAACACTCGGCCGAATTCCTAAAGTCAGGGTTTTATCCCACTCCAAGGGTCTACAGCCCTAGAAGAAGGCCTCGAGTTCGAACACTCGGCCGAATTCCTAAAGTCAGGGTTTTATCCCACTCCAAGGGTCTACAGCCCTGGAAGAAGGCCTCGAGTTCGAACACTCGGCCGAATTCCTAAAGTCCGGGTTTTATCCCACTCAAGGGTCTACCGCCCTGGAAAAGGCCTCGAGTTCGAACACTCGGCCGAATTCCTAAAGCCCGGGTTTATACACCCCTCAAAGACCGTTGCCGAACTCATGCTCATATAGCCGAGACCAGCGGTATTCTGGATCCACCTCGGCGCACAAGCAGCTCGTCTCGGCCAAAGCCAGCCATTTCGGCCAAAGACAGTTTTTAAGAAAGAAAGAACTGTGCAAGCACTGAAGCACGAAAAGGCAGCACAAAAACACAAATATTCCAAGACAGTGTAAGGAAAGTAAAAGAGAAGACAAAAAGCACTGCACACAATTCAAGTGATCGGAAAATTCTTCCTTTTTATTCATGGTACACTGCTTCATTACAAGAGTTACAGAACAGAAAAGAAAATACAGAAAGGAGGATCGCAGTCCTCTAAAAACAGAAAATAAAGTGAAAGACTGGGAGACTCTGATCTTCACCGACTCTTCAGACTACAGGCTCGAAGACGCCGGTTCGTTGCCTGGAGGTTCTGAGGGATCCTGAATTTCACCGAGCTCTACAATACACTTTGGTTGGTCAGACCAAAGCAATTGCAGAGCCCCTCCAGTTCTGAGGCCCTGGACCTCGCTGAGCTCTTCAACACCCTCCGGTCAGTGAGACCAAAATTTGAAGAGCCCCCAGGTCCAGCGGGCCTCAATCCCACCCTTAGCTCGGCGATCCTGACACGGCGCAAGGGGCTCGCAGGAAGCTCGATGCCACACAAGACCCTGCAAGATCGCTAGACGCCGAGGGCCCGACCATCCCACAGTTGCAGAGGACTCCCCTGCAACTTGACCAGGGACGATCGGCCATGAACCCACGTTCAGAGAGCGCGTGGTCCACGGGGAGTTCCTTCAGAGGGCGCGCAGAACACGACGGGCTTCCCCCCTTGGAGAAAGCTGTCCATAGGCGCAGGGGTTCCCCCCGGATCAAATGCTTCTGAACGTCCACTGGACATGGTTCCTACAACTATGTGAATTAAACTGTCCTAAGTTCTTTTCTTTTCTTCTCCCATGGCGAGCCTAGGCCCCTACTTATAGGAAGAAGAAGGGCTCAATCTCCGAAGGAAGTTAAGGGGCGAAGTCTCCCACGCGTTACGTGGGACGCATGCCTTCCTGTCTGTTGACCAGCGATTCCTGTGGCGCCACGTGGAGACGTCCGCCCGTTTCCCTCATCGGCCGTATCACCGTGCTTATTGCTATTTATGGTCTCAGAACACGGAGAATCGGCACCAACAGCTATGAAGAACGTTTGACTCTCTCTACCTCGAAGGTCATGCGTCACAGTAAAGGCATTCAATACCATTCAATAGCACATCCAGAAGCAAAAGAAGGAAAAGTGCACAAGTAAAGGAGCCCGTTTTTCATTAATAACAGAGAGTATTACAAGGCAGAGAGAAAAAGTATTACATATGGAAGGCCAAGGGAAGAAAAAGGAGCAAGGCTACTGTGGTTTCGGCGACTCCACCAGGTCGATCACCATATCTGCTGAACCAGTGGCTTCGGCCGAAACCGTGACCTTGCTTGGAGCGTCGCTGGCAGAAGGGGCTTCAACCGGTACCTCAGCCGAAGTAGGGGCAGAGGAGGCCTCACCTTGGGGCACGGCCGAAGCGTCGCTGGCGACCGGGGCATCACTCGGGGCCGGGGCAGCTGGAGCGTCGTCTGAAACAGGAGCGACTGCAGGAGCTTCGTCAGGGGCACTTTCAGCTGCAGGATCGGAGCTCGGCTCGGGAGCCGGGTCCGAGAACTTCGGCAGGTCCCGATAGACAGGGTGGTCTTCAGGGACCCCCGCACGTCTCAGTGCGGCCAGGCATCCTTCCTCGAACAGAATGGAGGTGATCTCCTCCACCTGCTTCTCATATAGCTCCGTGGCATGGTTTACATCATTTTGGAAAGCGGATTAGGCCTCGGACAGAAGGGAGGCCTTCTCCTTTTCCAGCTCGGCGTTCGCCATTTTCAGCTTCTCCCTTTCAGCGCGTCCGGCCAGCACCTCCCCGCGCAACTTCGTCCCCTCGGCCGCCGATTCAGCCTTCGATCTGGCCAGCTCCGACTCCAGCTCGGCGGTCCTCTTGTTCCTCGCCCAAACCTCGCCCTTCAAATGATTAGCTCTCGACGTGAGCTCGGCGACATCAGTCAGAGCCGACGCCAGCCGAGCAGACTCTTCAGCGCTGGCCTTCTTCAGCCCCTCCATTCCCTTTCGCTGCTCTTCCAGCTCCTTCTTCAGCTTATCCCTCTCGGACTCCAGCTGAGTGACCCTCGCAGCGTTCCTGTCACTCCTTCCCACCACGGTCAGGAGCCTCTGCACGTTCTGCAAATGGAGAAAGATTGGTCAAGCTAGGGCAGTCGAGCTAAATTACTTGAAGCAAAACGCTGAAAACACTTACCAGAAGGTTAGCCTGAATCGCTGAGACCATCAGGCTCTCGTTGTCAAACCTCTTGTGCGTCTCCATGTCCCGCGGCAGAGCGCAGACCTTGGCGAGAGCTCCGATGACGTCGGCGTTCCCCAGCAGCCGATCCTCGACGTTCAGAGGCTTACCAGGTTGCGTCTCCATTCTCGGTCTCCACGGCGCTGGGGCAGTTCGGGGTCCGGAGGCCGATCCAGACCCTTGCCCCGCCGAGATGGTGAGCTCGCGGGTCGTCCCGCCGGTCAACTTGCTGGCCGGCACACTCTTCTCAGCCGGCACACTGTTCTCAACTGGTGCACTCTTTTCAATTGGAGCCTTGACTCCGGGGGCCCGCCCAGGGGTTTTGCCCTTCGGAGGCTGTTCAGCCCCCGAGTCCTTCTCCCCCGCCTTGGACTTCTTCCTGGGCGGGGACCCCTCCTTCGAGCGATCCGGCGAGCGTCGCTGAACTCCCCCGCTCGGAGCAGGGGCAGGAGCAGAAGAAGCGCCAGCACCCCCAGAACCCGAAGCTGAGCGGGTACTGGCAGATGATGGCGCTCCAGAAGATGATGACCTCAGCCTGAACTTGGCCGCCAGGTCCTTAACAACTGGCTCCCTTGAGCTCCCCTCCATGCCTTTTTCTCGATCGGAAGAATAAGCGTCCACTATCTGCGTCAGGTTCGGTGGCTCCGAACTAGAAGTGGACGCCTCGGTACCAGACGCAGTCCGGCTCGCAGCGGGATCGGTCAAAGGGATCCCAGCAGGCACTGCAACGGAGACGGTAGGACGATCAGGGTGCGCCTCGTCCACCTCGTCTACTCCGGTTCTCCTGTAGTGACCGCGGTACCTCGGCGTGTAACCAAGCAGCTTCCACGCCGACCTGGTCTCGTGCCCCTTGTATCTTTCAACCTTGTTGATGTCGTCGGCGTTCCTCCTCCAACCTTCACTCGCAGCTCGGCGTCGCCTCGCACCTGCCTCTACACAACAGACAAAAAGAGTGTCAGCTCGGCATCATCGAGATCAAGCAAAGCATGTAAGAGAAAAGGAGCGGTGTTTACTTGGGACAGCCCTGGGGCGACGTGGGACCATCAGCCTCCTGCTCTCGCCAGCGCCGAACTCCCAGTCCCCCGACACACAGAAGAAAGCTTCTTCGGCATTCTTACTCGAATCCTCCAAGGCCAGGACGAAGCCTCTTCGCTGCGGCTTCACCTGGAGATAATATTTCCCTTCCCCAGCCTTGCAGATATCGTAGGTGTCCTCGATATCGTGGACACCTAGGTCGGTCCCCAGAATCTCATTCAGCTTCGCCGTGCCCATGATGACCTTATAGCCATTGGGCATCAGCTGGCACGAGGTAAGGGACCAGCTACTGAGGCAAGCCCTAAGCAAGGGGTGCAGAGGAAATCTGACCCCGCCCTCGATCACGGAGATCAGAGGGAACGGCATCCAGCCGCAGGACCAGCGCATCGTGGAATAGTCGACGGAATCCGTCGGCTTGAGGAGGACTCCCTCCGGAATACTGTAAGCGGCCCTAAATCTGGCTATGCCCTCTTCAGTATCTAAATCGAACCTAGGGGTGCCCATGTCTAAAAAAGGGGTGACACCAAAAGCTAAACCCTAAAAGTCGCAGAAAAGCTAGACAGAGGCACGAAGCAACTTACAGAGACAAAGGGGCAACTCAAGAACAGGTCCGAGCACGTCCTATGGTCGTCCTCGCTAGAAAGATCTCGAGCAGCAGAGCAGAAATCAAAGACGAAGGCGAAGGCGAAAGGAAATCAGAAACAAGAAAGGAAGAAGACGACCCTTTTTATGGAAAGGGAACCCTCGGCGCGCGCTACTTTCGAAATTCGAAAGGACGGATTTCACAATCCGCGCCCGTTCCATCAATAAGACAACGCAATCAGTGAAGAGGCTACGCGTGTAGCCGTCGACTCGCTTCCCAGGACAGATAGGGCAGAGCATTTACTACTTCAGAAAAGTTGAAACGACACCAGGCAATGATCGCCGCATCCCCAGACGAGTTTTCTAGCTTCCGACCACTAAAAGCTAGGACGCTTAAGAGGTCAAAAGCTAGGGGGCAATTGTGTGGGGAGATTTTCAGAACTCCAGGATTACGCTAATCACAGCCATCAGATGAGACTAAGCACTCTCACGTGCCATCCGCGTGCCATCCACGTGGCACCAAACTCACCTCGGCTAACAGAGCAGAGGCCTCAGCCGAAGTCAAACAGCTCCAGGCCGCTAGCGCCGAGCTCGGCCACTACATGCGCTCATCTCGGCCGAGAGCCCCACCTCGGCCGAAGCAGCCGGGACGAAAGCCGAAGCAAGAAAGAACCTCCACTCGCACCCCTCATCCCCCACGTCATCAGGCACGTGGAGGGATAGGGGCGCGAGCTAGTGAGACAGATGCGACATCCAGCGGCTGAAGCCACATCAGGGTAAGGCCCGAGGGCGGATCCGATGGTACCCCAACCGTCAAAGGTGCCCAACACGATCTGGCCCAACGTGACGCGCATTTAATGCAACGTGGGCTGATCCGACTGGCATTAAATGCAGAGTGGGCTGGATTGGACCACATTAATTGCAACGTGGGCTGACCATGACTTCCCAGTCGAATCATGGGACCCACACCAAGATATCGTCTAAGATATCTTCCAAATCGTCTATAAATAGAACTGGATTTCACATGCAAGGTACGCATAATTCAACACACAGAGCTGTTACTCTGCCTCTCTTCTTCCTCTCCTTCCATTGTTCCAGTTCCTTCACTGACTTTGGCATCGGAGAGCCTTGCGCCGCCCAGGCCAGGGTCCTCTGACCGTGTGTTCTTCTCTTTCAGGCTTTCGGACGGTACCCAGCCATCACCATCGTTGGATAAGTCCTCTAAGGCTCCCCAGTTATTGTGGGTCATTATTTTCTGCACCTACAGTAACCATAAGGGAAAAGGGCAGTTAGCAGTATGTGGGTATACAGTCTGATTCTTTTTTGTTATCTGGTGACATCAATCAATAAAGGAGTTATTTAGTATCAGAGTTTCATACTAATGAGCTCAGGACTGCGAGCAAAAGGTATATTACTCAAAAATGAATCGACAAGCCTATTAGAGGGGAATTATTAGACTGTTTCCAAAAATCCATAAGCTTACACACTACTTCCAGGGTACCTGTCCACCTACTTTGCACCCCTTTCTCCAAAGGAGAAAAATGCCTAAATACACCTAAGTTCTAGCAATGTCTACCACCAAGCTGCTATCCTCCTCAAGGCCACCACACACTGGCAACTGGCCATTGGCCATCTGATTGCACAGAGTCTCCTTCAACAATACGGTGGACAAGAATAAGGTAAGAGTAGGGTTGTAAATGGGTACCCGATTCTCCGATTACCCGAAGGTTCCGACCCGTTAGGATCCGGGTCTGGGTCCTTATTTTGGTCCCGATAAGAAAATGGTTCCGGTTCCGGATCCTTTTTTTGGAACCGATACCTAAACGGTTCCGGTTCCGGATCCACAGTGGCTCAGACCCGTGGACCCGAGACCCGACCCAATATATACTAACATAAGGTAACTTTATTATGTGAGAACAGAACCTTTTTACTTTTCTACTTTTCTACATTAGGGTTTTCTACTTTTCTACATCTCATTGCCTGTTGGGATGTGATTTCTGAGTTTTTGGTTAAAAGTGTCTGTTATTGATAGACAAAATGTCACATTAGTGTTTGTAGGTACGTGATCCAATTGAAATGTGAAAAAAGCATAATTTTTTTTAAAGAAAAATACAAGTATTAGTCTAGACCCGGAACCGGAACCAGACCCGCCTCACAAACGGTTCCGGTTCCGGTTCCCATTATTCTTAACGGTTCCGGTTCCGGTTCCGGTTCCCCTTCTTAGAAAACGGTTTCGGTTCCGGTTTCACTCTGGACCCGGACTGGAACCGACCCGTTTACAACCCTAGGTAAGAGGCAAATCCTCAATGCCATCATCTCCAACCGTATGACCAATTGAAACACCACAAGGACCAAGAAGATCGTTGCAGCACCAGGGCCGCCCTGAAGGGGGGCCGTAAGTGCGCTCGCCCCGGGCCTATTTTTCAGGGGGGCCCAAAAACGAGATTGACGAGATTCACTGAAAAATAAAATTAATATTAAAATTATTAGATGAGTATGATCAATTTCAATTTTTCATAATTAGGCCCACTGAAAAAATTTGATGTTCAGTTTACTGTTATACAATTCCTTATCCAACACAATTTTATTTTTTCATGATTAGGCCCAGTGAAAAATGTGTAATGTTATACACAAAATTAACTGATTTTGATTTATCATAATTGGGCCCACTTAAAATTTTGATGGCCAGTTAGCATTTAGCTTTGTCACAAAAGTCCCTGGCCCACCTTGAATGCAACAATATTACTCTTGATTTGGAACTAAAACAAAAAGTTTTTTAAACCTTATAGCCGTAAATTTATTTTTTTGAGCTTCTGTGGTCCCCATAATCAACATCTGAACCTTTAATCCATTTAATCATCTGAACCTTTTACAAATTACAAGTATTTGTCTTGTAAAAGAACTATTGAATTATTACAACTTATAAGTATTTGTCTTGTTTATTCATTATAGCCTTTTATTTTGAATGTTTATATATTGAAGTTTGAATTTATATGCTTTAAATGTTAAATTTTTAGTTAATTTTGACATGTTAGATATTGGTTGAAAAATGAATGAGGCCATCCCTAAGTTTATATATATATATATATATATGCCTAATTTTTACTCTTGCCCTGGGCCCTGAAAAATTCTGAACCGGCCTGTGCAGCACTATCCCAGATGAGCCCGCTAACCCCTGCCTGCCCCATATTCCCTATCACAGTGCCATGGAAGTAAAGCTTCCAGACTAGACACCACAGGCACAACGGCTGGAGATGAGAAGGCCCCCTTCATGCCAACATCTAAGGATCATAGCTACAGTGTTGGGGAAGGGAAGCAACAAAGGATTAGCATTCGCACACAAAGTGCCAATTCAAATCATGTAATGATGCACTCAGAATTGGTATACGTCGGCCAATAAGCCAGCTAGAATTTGTCCAGTTGCCCTTTCATATAAAAACTTCTTTTAATTGATTTATCTAAACAAGTTATATTAGAATTTAATTATTTTCCTTTTAGTTTATTATTAAGCAATTATAATTTAGTTTCCTTTCTCTCTATGACTGGGATGTAGGATTTGAATTTCTTTAGAGAAGGATGCATTATTATGAACTGTAAAGCAATTTCTTTAATGAGGCTTTTATATTTTGGAGTACGAGCCTTGCAGAGATTGTGCAAGAATCTAAACCTTGATGCAGAGAATGGCAATGACCATGGCCTTACCTGTACAATCTGGTATGAGTAATTTCTTACTAGTGTGTTAAGCCTTACTTTGATCATTGGTCAAATCTAATCAAGTCATCGTTTGGGTCGTTGATGAGTGGGAAGAGCACGGTACTAAGACAAAAGCAACACACACAGGGTATATTTGTGACAAGAGCACTTTGTATCAAAGAGTTTAGTTATTTTGATTTTTTGTGCAACACATTTTCCAATCATTTGGTGGGACACATTTTCCTTGCGATAAAGGAAAAAAAGTGAACTGAATTTCTTTGATAGAGAGGATTTTTATTTCCAATCCAAGGGCTAGGGACGGTTTAAAATATCGGCCGATACCGGTTCGTATCGGCCGATACGAATCGGTATTGGACTGGACCAAAACGAATTTTTACCAGGATATCGGTATCGGTATCGTATCACTCTATATCGCCAAAATATCTTGAAATATCGGTCGTATCTGCCGTTAAACTATCGGTTGCAATGGCCGGTACGACCGATATAGACAGATCCTTAAGGAAAAAAGAACAAGATGATGAGGAAGAGAAAGAAAACTATAGATAGTGAGCTTGGAATCATTTTCAAGAAAAAAGAGAGAAAGAAAACCCACAGACCTAACATGAAGTTGTAGGAAAAAAAAAAGGGGGGGGGGGGGGGGGGGGGGGCGCGCAACAGAGGGGAAGATGTGGTAAGTACCTGTTGGGCGAAGCTTGGGCCACCAGCCGCCGTGGTCGACGTCTCCTCCTCCTCTTCTTCCCTTTTCCTCCTCTTCTTCTCTCTTTCCCTCTTCCTTTTTCTTTTCCCTCCGTTTCTGGTTCTATCGACTCGAGGGCAGTCCGGAATTGGAAAAGTTGAAACCAAAGGATTTTTTGAACTCTTTGTTTGGTTGAGTCTTGCACCATTGTAGATTTCATGTGGGCTCTACTGTGACCCACATCTTTAAACCGTTTATGCAAATTTTGTTTCAATTAGGGTCGAATTTTAATTGAGCAGAAGATGGGCACATGTCCAAGTGGAGATCAATTTAACAATGGGCAATAATTCTCATAACGGCCCATATTTAGTGATCTTTGATGAATGAGCTCTAAGTAGATTTTTTTTTTTCCTTTTTTTTTTGGGGGGCAATTTAGGTTTTCTAATCATCAATCTAACAAACCTATTTCTATTAGAGCAAAATTTAACTAAGAACCCTAAGAAAAGGAGGCATTTATCTCTAACATCTTACATTTTTTTATAAATGAGCCCACTGTGGAGCCTACAATATTCCCAAAAAGACTTGAACTTATTTTCTTTCATTTTAAAATATGAATAGGGCCTACTTATGAAAAGAATCTAAACCACTCAAGACAAATGACTCCTATTAAATGGCCACTCATTGAATTTTTCCCTCATTGAATTTTAATCAAATAAAAGTTGGGTCTAATGTCACATTGACCACTTATAAATATACAAATAAAATATTAAATTAACACCCTTGTTCTAATTGTTGTTTTTACCAAAAAAAAAAAAAGAAGTGTTCTACACTCTACAGTAATGAATATAACAATGGATCTATGTCCTAGTGGTCTCTTTTTACAAAGCTTATATAAGGGTGATGGTTATTGTAAGAAATTTAGATGCATTATACTGATTAAGTTATAAATTATAATGATGGCTCGGAAATTACATATTAAAACTTAATATTTTAACAACTTAAGATTTAATCAGCGATACAGGATGTCATGACTTAGGGGGATCGATATTTTGATTTATTGTAGTTACTAATGAAAAATAACATAGTTTTCTACTATTTTCTAATATTCTGGATTTTTTGGGTATTTTTTCAAATTTTTTTGGATTAAAAAAATTCACACTGCAACGACCGCGACGAACCGATAACCGCGACCGATACCATATCGATTTTTTGGCCGGACCGATACCGCAATTTTGAACCATGCTAGGAACACATGATTCCTCTCCATCATGAAAATGAAAACTCGAGGAGCAAAGTCCACTCATTACACAGAGGCACCCATAGAGAGATGCATAAAATGCTATTACAATTTAAGGCATTGGCTAATCATATTCCAGTTGATGATGTCCATACAATGGATCTTGAGCCAGAAGATCGTAGAATGTTTGCTAGAAGAAAGTTCCATGGTTGATCTTCATATAGGAGATCAAACAAAGGACTCTTAAAGAGAATCTTGTGTTTGATCTTTAACACCTGATGACAGTCCATAAAATCGGCATGTCAGGGTTCGATTAGACAATCTTAGGGCATGTTTGAGAAAGGGTGGAAATGGGGGGAGGAAAAAAACGGGAAGGGGAGGAATGGAGGAAAAATTATTTTAAAGGGTGTTTGGGAAGGGGGGGGACCCCCCCCCCCCCCCCCGCGCAAAACCGGGGGAAAATGCGGGAGAGAGAGGGGAAAGTGTAGAAAATTACTAAACTGCCGCCGGGGGGAAAATGCGGAAGAGAGAGGGGAAAGTGTAGAAAATTACTAAACTGCCATTTTTGTCTTTTTGAAACTTTTGCAAAAGCAAGGATAAATTGGTATTTATCTCTCTACCTCACAAACAAATAAAATCCTACTTTTTCATTTTTCTTCCCCCCACTTTTTTACTTCCCAAACAAGAGGAGGTACAATTAATTTTCTCTCCCCTCCCCTCCCCTTCATTTTCCTTTCCCCTCAAATTTTTTCTCCCCTCCCCACTTCCCAAACATAGTACTGGCTCTATTAATTTCATCGTTGGAGATTGGCAACAACAATTTAGGACTCAATTGAAGAAACATCATGGTTGCAAGTAGGTGTAGCAGGATACAGGCACATCCATTGATTGCAACAGTCGGATGAATGCGAATATATGACAGGATTATTAAATGGAATATTTGGCCTGATCTGGCAATTAAATGCTCTGGTCAAATCCAATAATTCATCAAGTGTGACAGTACACCATTAAAAACGAGATTATATCACCATCCATGGCAATTGATCTAGACAAAAGGAACCTACATAATCAAGCCTTCATTTTTTTTTGGTGTTTGATCTCATAGAATGATGATGCTAGTTGCTAACTTGAGTGAGTTACATCCAACTGGAAGAGAACTAGCAAAACCCCATGCTATGCATGGACCACGAAATCACCAAATGCACATACTGATATGAATTATTTTAATAAATTTATTAATTAGTAAACTTGTGAGTCATTTTTTTTACTGCTAATTTGATCTTTATATTTTTTTTCAAATATTTTATTCTTTAGGTGAGGCATGAATTGATTAATAAAGATCAAATGATCATAGAACTAACAAATTGACCTAATATATTTAAGTGCGACCAAAATGAATGGGGTCCACCATCTCTATTCTAACCGTTCATAAAATCATATGATGCGGGCTGGGACCCATTAATTGATTGATAAAGATCAAATGATCAAATGATCATAGACCTCTCAAATTGACCAAACCTAACCAATTTAAGTGGGACCCCCAAGATGAATGGGGTCCACCATCTCTATTCTAAGCATCCATGAAACAATATGATGCGGGCTGGGACCGATGAATTGCTTGAAAAAGATCAAAGCATCAAATGATCATAGACCTCACAAATTTACCAAACCTAACCTATTTAAGTGGAACCCCCCAGATGATTGGGGTCCACCATATCTATTATAATCATCCATAAAATCATATTATGCAGGATGGGACCCATGAATTGATTTAAAAAGATCAAATGATCGGACCTAACAAATTGATCAAATATGTTTAAGTGGGACCCAGTTGAATGGAATCCACTGTCTTTATTCTAACCGTCCATAAAATCAAATGATGCGGGCTAGGACCCATGAATTGATTGATAAAGATCAAATGATCATAGACCTCTCAAATTGACCAAACATAACCTATTTAAGTGGGACCCCCAAGATGAATGGGGTCCACCATCTCTATTCTAACCGTCCATGAAACAATATGATGCGGGCTGGGACCCATGAATTGCTTGATAAATATCAAAGAATCAAATGATCATAGACCTCACAAATTGACCAAACCTAACCTATTTAACTAGAACCCCCAGATGAATGAGGTCCACCATCTATATTCTAACCATCCATAAAATCATATTATGCGGGATGAGACCCATGAATTGATTAAAAAAGAACAAAGGATCAAATGATCGTAGACCTAACAAATTGACCAAATATTTTTAAGTGAGACCCAGATGAATAGAGTCCACCATCTCTATTCTAACCGTCAATAAAATCATATGATGCGGGCCGTGACCCATTAATTGGTTGATAAAGATCAAATGATCATAGACCTCTTAAATTGACCAAACCTAACATATTTAAGTGGGACCCCCAAGATGAATGGGGGCCACCATCTCTATTCTAACCGTCCATGAAACAATATGATGCGGGCTGGAACCCATAAATTGCTTGATAAAGATCAAATGATCAAATGATCATAGACCTCACAAATTGACCAAACCTAACCTATTTAAGTGGAATCCCATATGAATGGGGTCCACCATATTTATTCTAGCCGTCCATAAAATCATATTATGCGGGATGAGACCCATGAATTGATTAAAAAAGATCAAAAAGATCAAAGGATCAAATGATCGTAGACCTAACAAATTGACCAAATATTTTTAAGTGGGACCCAGATGAATGGGGTTCACCATCTTTATTCTAACCTTCCATAAAATCAAATGATGCGGGCCGGGACCCATGAATTGATTGATATAAATGTAGCACATCTGGTGTGTTGGTTTATTTAGGGATCTCATGGAGAGATTTTAGGCTTTTGAGTGGAATATATGATTCTTCATGGATAGATTTTAGGTCTTTTGAGTGTGTAATAGATATAGAGATTTTAGGGAGAAGGGCAACTCCGGAAATAGCATTGCAAAAAGTTTGAAGTTGCGCCAGGTGTCTTTATGTGAGGAAGAGTACATCCCTTTAGTAATATAGATAATGCAGTCCATATGCATGAGGCTCACAAGCCACATGCTAGAATATGTTGATTTTTTCATTGGAAATTCATTTAATTGAATAATCTAATTAAGGTAGATTAGGATATATTCACTTTCCTTTAGTTGATAATTTAGAAATGGGACGTTCTACTGGTAATTTAGAAATCGGACGTTCTAATGGAACACCAAAAAAACCTCTTCACACACTTTTTTTAAAAATTTCCTAAACTACCCTTCCCGCTTCCACCCTCCTCCCTCTCCTTCTCTCCCCTCCCACCAGCTGGGAGGGGGCCCCGGCCAGCAGGCCCCACGGCTGCCCCTCTCTCTTCCTCCCTTCCCATCTTTTTTCCCTCCCTCTTTTTCTCTCCCTCCCACTGGTTCCCCTCGTCCCTCCTGTGGAGGAGGGGAAAGAGAAAAGGAAGAAAGAAAGAAAGAACATAGAGAATGACATGGGTAGGAGCAGGGGGGGGGGGGGGGGGGGGGGGGGGGGGGGGGCGCTGACTCACGTGGCAGCAAGGAGATGGGAGAGAGAGAAACAAAGAAATGGAAAATGGGGGAAATAGAGAGAGAAGAGGAGAGCTTGGTGGTGGCATGCGGTGGTGCTGGTGGTCGCCGACGACGATGGTTATGGCGCGATGACATGGGACATCAATGGGGAGTGAAAAAGGAAGGAAGAGAAAAGGGAAAATGAGAGAGATGGGGCGGTAGTGAAGTGGAGAGTAAGAAGGGAGGTTTGGGTGGTGGCGGTGGCAGTCGATGGCACGGCGAGGACGTCCGGTGGCAGCAGAAGAAGAAGGGAGAGAGAGAAAATAGAAGGGGAGGGTAAAAGAGAGGGCCTCCCGGCCGGGGCTGCCGGATGGTCTTCCTCCCGGCCGGTGACTAGGAGGGGGGGAGGGGAGAGAGGGAGGAGGTTAGAGGGGGTAAGGGGAGAGGGATGGAGCGGTACTATAGGAAAAAAATTTGTTTTTTTCAATGTGACGAGAGTAATTTCTTGTGTGCCAATAAAAGCTCCTTTTAGAGATTTTATCTCAAGAAAAAATTATTAGTTTCGTTGCGAGGATTTAGATCTAGGGTCGTCTCTTAAAAAGTACATAGCTGGTGGGCAAGATGTTGACAATTAAGCGAATGGAATGACAAATTGCATGGAAGGGAAGAGATCATTCAACAGGTTTTACACATTTATGAGGTGACCAAAAAACGTGAACACATGGCTGTGTACATTGAGATCACTCTGCGTACAGGGACACGAGAACTGTGGATGAAAGATTTGAATTAGAGATTTGTTTTCTTATCTTTTGTAATCTTCCTTAGTTGGCCTTGTACTCTAATTAGTGAAGGTACATTAATAAAAAGAGATGCATCCCACAATGGAATCATCTCCCGTGATTTAAAATAACGACGGCTATCAAACAATTTTTGAAACAGCCTGAGAAGGGAAGAATGGCCAACATGCTACTCTCCAAGCCCATGGCTTAGGATAATGTCGTCTTGGTCTCACACCAAAGACAAAAAAAGTCATGAGAGAGAGAGGAACTCAATTCTATTCAATTGCAATCTAAACCAATGAGAATGGATTACATCTCTTACATAGTTTAGCCTATGCTCTAACTTGGAAAACAAGTCATAATAAAATTAGAAACCGGAAAACAAGTCATAATAAAATTAGAAACTATCTAATTTACAACTAAGCCGTTACTAAAATCTAGGAAAATCAAGAAATCTACAAAATAGGAAGAGGTCGTCGGAGATCCCCCCTCTACTGGGCCTTGTTGGACTTAGGCCTTCAAGCATAAACCTTTAAGCGGGGCCCAGTAGTCTAGCTTGCATCAACTCTACCTGGCTTGGAGAAACTCGACTACGGTGAATTATCAGTTTGGTCTCTCTCGTACAAATCAAAGTTGAGTCTCGGGATGTTTGTAGCTATAATCCATGTAGCTTCAAAGAAAGGTCGCCCTTTCCACTTGACTAAGAACTTTTGAAAGCCGCTGTTCTTTGTTGATACTAGCCGATCATCAAAGACATCTTCAATTTCTTCTCGAGGAGGTGGAAACATGGTAAGCCTGATATCCTGATCTTAAAAGGATTCATCTTGATAATGCCATGATAAATTGTGAGATCTTCAACATTGAATGTGGAACTGATATTTATGTCTGGAGGAAGATCGAGCACATAAGCATTGGAGCTAATTTTCTTTAGAATCTCGAATGCTCTGGCACTTCTTGGGTGTAGCTTCTTGTAAGTACCTACAGGAAACCGTTCAAGCTTCATTTGGGTAGTGACCATATCTCCTTCATTAAATTCAACATAGCGTCTCAACCGTAGCCGATGCAAGGAAGGTTTCCACTGTTTTTTTCAAAGAGATTGTTCGTTTGCATGGCTCTCCCAAGACAATAGTATTTGACAGAGATACTAAGTTCATGAACTATTTTCTGAAAGACTATGGAAAATGATGCATACTAAGCTTCAATATTCAAGTGCCTACCATCCACAAAAGGATGGCGAAACAGAGGTCGCCAACCAAAGCTTGGGAAATCTTCTTCGATGTCACGTTGGAGAACACATCTCTACACGGGATCTTATTTTGCCCATGGTGTAGTTTGCACACAATAACTCCGTAACCATAACCATGGGAAGATCACCATTTGAAGTTGTCACAGGAGTCGAGCCATGTCTTTCTATTGATTTGAGTCCCTTACCAGTTAAAGCCAGACCTAGCCAATAAGCTGAGCAATTCACACGACACATGAAGAACGTTCAAGATGAGGTTCACAAACATATTGCCAAAAGTAATGAGAACTATAAACATCATGTGGACACTATAAAGGGTGCCATCTTGAAAAATCTATCCACCATAACAAAAATAGAATCTACTTTCCGTGCTGTTTTTGGTAAAGCCCAAGATAATCCATGCTTAGATCTTGCCGAGGCTCATGTGGAATAGGAAGAGGTTGATATAATCTAGTGTTCTTCTTTTGACCATTTTCAAGCTAGCATACTCTGCATTGTTCATAAATTCGGGCAACATTAGTTTTCAGTCGGGGCGAAAAGAAGCGATCTTCCATAATTGCCAATGTTTTGTCACACCCTAGATGTCCACTGCATCCGCCACCACGTAACTCTCGTAGGACGTGTTCGCGAATAGATGTAGCTGGTAAGCATAATTGATTCCCACGAAAGAAATAGCTATCATGTATGGTAAACTTTGGATGTTCAGTAAACTCACCATTGAGAAGATCTTTGTAAATGCATGCAAAGTCATGATCATCCGGGATTTTTTGTGAATTTCTTCAAAGCCTGGTATTGTGACGGAAATTTTCATGAGTAGGTGAGATTGACGACTTAAGGCATATGATCATCAGGGAATTCTTTGCACTCCATTTGACGTGATTCGAGCTCATCTTCTTTTGTGAATCCATATGTTGCAAAGCTTCATGATCAGAGTACAACACAAATTCCTTTCCCATCAAATAGTGACACTAATTACGAAGAGCTTGTACTACTGCATAAAATTCAAGGTCATTGGGCGAATACTTCTTGAGGGAATCGCTCAAGTTTTCATTAAAGTAGGCGACTAGATGTCCATTTTGACTTAAGACTCTGCCAATTCCTTCTTGCGAAGCATTACAATTGACTTCAAAGACCTTATCAAAGTTTGGAAGTTATAAAATAGGTGCCTCGGTCATTTTCTACTTAATCTGTTCAAATGCCCGAGTGGTTGCCTTGGTTTAATTGAAGTCCCCTTTCTTCATCCAATATGTTATAGGAGTCATAAAGGTGCTGAAATTGCAAATAAATCTCATATAAAAGTGGACAATCCATGAAAACTCCATACTTCATGGATAGTTTTAGGAAGAGGCCAATCAGTAATTACTTTGATTTTATCCGGATTGGGCTTCAACTCCATGGGCCAACACAACAAATCCCAAGAAAATAACTTTGGGACTCGTGCACGCATCTCAATCCTTGAATGATCAAGATGTGCCTCCTTTGATTTGCAGAAAATAAAATGCCGGCCAAGCACACAATGACAAATTTGCCTTGGTATGGCCGTAGAAGTTGTGTCATCGGCCTCATAAAAGTGTTGGGAGTTGGATAATCCGAAAGGCATGACCAAATATGGGTGCTGAAATTCATACAATCCATCTTTTGTCTTGACCGTTGTCTTCCATTCATCCTACAATGCCCAGATACGGATATGGATACAGACACTGATATGGGGATCGGGGATACGACTCCACACTTTTGAAAATCTAGGACACGGATACGGATATGAGTGTCCTAATTTTCTTAGAATCACTTTTGAATCAATGAAATTATTATTGTTTTCGTCCCTTTTTAGCATTTTCTTTATGGTGAGTAGAATATGTTAAACTTGTTCCATTGTAGTATCGGTGCAGTATCAGGTACCAATACAAGTGTCGTATCAGTTCGATATGGATACGTTGGGCTTGTACAAGTATCCGAATATCATAGCATTCATCGCCTGGCAGAATACGGATTTGGTGATATCCGCTTCTAAGATCAATCTTTGAAAAGATTGAGGATTTGGCCATCATATCGAGCATGTCATCCACCCAAGGTATCAGAAATCGATACTTGATGGCAATCTTATTGATTGCTCGGCTATCAACACACATTCACCAATAACCATCTTTCTTAGGTGTTAGGAGAGTGGGAACCACAGAGGAATCATCTTTTCTCGAATATAACCCTTCTGGAGGAGTTCTTCAACTTGCGTTCTCAATTCTGCATGTTCAGTGGGGCTCATCCAGTAAGCAGGTAGGTTTGGAAGTGAGGAACCGAGGACTAGATCAATAGCATGCTCAATGTCCCTCATAGGCAGTAGCTCCTTTGTAAGATCTACCGGAATTAAGTCTTTAAAATCATCGAACAAAGACTTGATTTCTAGTGGTGTAGAAAATTCTTTCTTTTCACCTGCCTCTTTGAGTTCTTGGGGTACAAGAGGCATAGAAAGCTCCTTGATCTTTGTTTTCTTCTTCAGATTTTCACATAGAGAGAAAGCGAGAATCAAGCATGGATGCAACTTGCTTTGCCAGGATGGATCCCATTTGCTTTGCCTCCAATAGGAGGCTTAAGGGTGAGAAGAGTAACTTTTCGGCTCTTATAATTGAAAGTATGAGTATTAGCTTCTCCATCACGTTGGACCTTGTTATCGAAGAACCAAGGCCTTCCCAATAAAATGTGAGTAACATTCATGGGAATAATATCACACCAAATTGAATCCATAACCACCAATTCTGAATGTTGCCTTGCATCGTTTGGTCACCGGAAATGCCGCTTCATTCACCTAAGAAACTTTGTAACGCTTCAGGTGTTTCTCAGTTGGCAGCTTCAATTTGTCAATTACTTCTTGGGATACCATATTCAATTTTTTTTTATTAGTAGGATACCACATTCATTTTGCTTCATCAATAACGAGATTGCACAATCTGTCGCAACATTTAGCCATGGAGCCAACTATGGTGGTTCGCCTCCAATCTCCAGCTTCCTCTTTAGTAGTGATGAAGAGGAGACGAATGAATAATGTTCTTTCTTCTGTTTCAACTTGATAGAAGGAATGATCTTCTTGCTTGGGTGGAGGTCGCTGCTCTTCATATGGAGTTTCAACTTCATACTCTTCATCAACACGCTATGAATCATAACTATCTTCATCATTGTAGGCATAGTCATGAAGATTCTTTGCACCTGTGCATTCAGAAGCATAGTGTCCTTTGCCTTTGCATCAAAAGCATTCAATATCATGCTTCTGCCGCGAAGGATTGATAGCATTCTTTCCTTCGGTGGCATAATCTGGTGGTGACCTTTCTTGATTCTAGGGTGGAGTTTGCTTGATGAGGTTTTGTAGTGGAGCTTGTCGGATAGGATTTTGCTACGGAACAACCCACTGATAAATTGCATCGGAGTTTCTCCGCTGAAGAGGTTCTCCTGAAACACCTTGAATACAAATGCCTCAACTGATCCTCGATGCGAAGTTCCATGCAATGAACTTCTATACCATGAAAATTGAGTGTAGTCAATTCTATTTTAATCTCTTGATGCGGACGTCACTTGTATTTGGAAATAGCTTGGCGATCTGTCTTTGACACTTTGCAACGTACTAATAAGATCATTGAACCTTTCTGTGCAATCATCCACAGTGTAGGTCCCTTGTCTACAGTCAACCAATTAATCGAAGAGGGAATCAACAACCTAGTCAACCGACAGGTACTTATCTTCAAGTTTTTCTTTCATCTCCTCCCATGTGCTAATAGGAGGTCTTCTGTGATTGGCATTCCTTTCATCAATACTCCGCTACTAAACACGTGTTGCACCCTTCATCTTCATCTTTACAAAGAGAACACGCTTGTCTTCATCCATGTTGTAACATTCAAAATAATCTTCAAGTGTGGTAATCTAGTCGGTGAAAACTTCCACGTCCATGCGCCCATAGAAATTGGGAACATTTACCGCACTTTCACGTCTTGCCTGGGGTCACGAGGGTTGATGGTGGGATTGGGATTAGGGATTTTGAGTTTTGGGGATTGAAGGGGATAATGCAAAGATTGGGTTTTGGGTTGTGGATTTGGGGATTTTAGGGTTTCAAGAAGTTGGGAAATTTGGGGTTTAGGGTTTCGAAGTTTTAGGAAATGCAAAGTATGACGGGAAAGAATTTTTGCTTCAACACAATGTTTTCAAAAGTGAGAGGCACGTCAAGGCGCTAAGGCGCAAGGCGAGGCGCGGGCTTCATTGAAGCAAGGCGCACATTGTAGATAAAAATATATATATTTTGGTATAGACAGATAATTCACAAATTAGAACAAAAAAGGCAAGGAATATTAGAAGAATTTTAAAAGTCATAGAGCATCCATCACTCTAATTGCTAATTCTAAGATTCATAAATCAGCAGTTTGCAACAAACTCTTGCGGAGCCTATTCATAAATCAACAGTCTCACCAAGAAATCAATCACAATGCACAGCAGGATGATTTCATGTTAAAAAGACAACTATAGCTATAAACAAAAAGCAAATAAATCACTGATAGAATCTGGAATAGTGGGTATATACCAAACAGTGGGTCCCCCTAATCTGATACATGATCAGACCTGATCTCTAGGGTCGCATAATGCCCCACAAGAAGTCCCATGGTTCTGATTTATCATCAGGTAGCCTTACTAGGCCCTGCAGCCTTAACAATTACATAAGTTTTCATGAACAGGCCTCTCGGTTCCCATAATTGAAGTCTCTAGATAATGGGGCAGATGGGGCCCACTCCACATGGGACCACCACCACATAGGTCATCCCTGGGTCCCTGTAAGATGTGGGGTCTTGATCTCAGATCAGGTCATGCAGTGGGTCCCAGTAATGGTGTCGACCAAACTGCCCTACCCTTCCTCCAACCTCGCCTCTCATGCTTCAATGGTCTGGATGGTGGCCCAAACGGGGCCCACCTCACATGGGTCCAGGTCCTTCTTGGTTGACTAGGATTATGCCTCCTGCTCTATGGTCCAGCTCATCCATACAGTGGGCCATGGGGGTCCCACTGCTCCAAACGTCCATAGTTATTCACTTCCAGATCTTGAGAACAAAGGCACCAAGAGAGAAAAAACAATGGGAGGAGGAAAAGAGTAGTACCAGAAAATGAAAAGAGTAGATCCAGGTCCTGCTGATGCTTCTTTCTCTTCTTCTCCTCTTCTTCTTCTTCTTCTTTTCGTTTCGATGGAAATGAAACAATTAGGGCATTGATGCCCTTTTAAAGAGTAAAGAAATTACATTTGGCCCCCTCCTCAATTTCTTTTCTAATTTTAATCCATTAAAACTTATGTTTAGCCCCTTAAAAGATTTTTTTTTTCTAATTTTCATCCAACTATTGTAATGTAAAGAAGCTCATGCTTTGTGCACCTTGCGCCTGGCTCCAAGGCGCCGCCTCGAGCGCCTAGGCTACGCTTCATTGAACGCGCCTCGCTTCGAGGCAGCTGAAGCCCAACAGGTGTGCCTTTCACAACACTGCTGCAACATATTTTTCATCTCAGTCCACCTGTCAAAGGGGTCAATTTGTTGGTTTCTTCTCTTCTTTTGCAACACGGCCCACCATATCGCAGCATAATTGCATAATCAAGTTGCTACCGGTGTAACTTTATGACCATCCGTCATTGGCTTATGTGTAAAAATATTTTCAACACACACCAACCAATCCATGAAATCATCTGGTTTCAATTTTTCATCATATTCAGGAATCATAAGTTTAATACCCAAACCACGATCAACATTGACGGCATGTGGATCTCGTTGATTCCGATTATGTCTTCCACCATCTTGATGATTATCCTCACGCCGATAAGTTTCCAAATTAGTTAATCGGGTTTCAATCCTTGCAAGAGCCTCTTGGATTTGAACCATCGTTGCGGTTAGTTGATTAACACTTACTGATAATTCCGCAACGGTACCCTTCAAATCCTCATCGTTTGAGAAAAACTCCACTTCTATATGCTTCTTGGGAGGCACTTTTTTTTAATATGTAAGTTTAAAATTTTGACTGGCATGATTTGTAGATCTGCTCTCTTCGATCACGCTGGTGAAAACAGATCTATGATCTGACGGTGGATGACTCCAATATCACCGAAAGAAGTTTCAGCCCCTTGATCTGGTCAAGGGGTTGGATGTCTACTATAGATGGATCTCGATCATGGATATACGTAATTGCGCCGACAATCGGGGATTGTTTGGCTCTAATACCAATTGATGGAATCCTAGTGTTAGGATCGCAAGTGCCGGAGCACAATTAAGGTTCCGATAGAACAATCACACGATGAAGACACTCTCCAACGATAAACCTGCAAAGGAAAAATTCTATCAACTCAAATCTCTGAGATTACCAATCTCTACAATGTTGTATATATAATAAAAAAAACTTAAGAGCTAAGAAAGCAATCCTAATCAAAATAGGAAACAAGAATAAGAATTCCTATCTAAAATAGAAACTAATCCTAATTATGCTCTTTGCTAAAAACAAAACTAATAACAATTAAAAATCAGAATTTCATGGGTCCCGCATGTGGCCCACGAGCCTTGTTGCAACAATGTGGTATTGATGCTGCATCAGATATGGTTTCGAACAATGGGGATGAAACGGGTGGTGATGGATGCTGATGATGAAGATAAAGATAATGCATGATGAAATCAACGAAAGGGATGAATGCACGGATGACCTCGATCGAAACGACAATATGAGAACAGATCTTCTCTCTGATACCAATTGACGCAACGCGAGAAGGGAAGAATAGCCAATGGGCTTAGGATGATGCCGTCTAGGTCTCACACCAAAGACAAAAAAACTTACAAGAGAGGGACTCAATTCTATTCAATTGCAATCTATCCCAATGAGAAGGGATTACATCTCTTATGTAGCTTAGCCTGAGCTCTAACTTGGAAGACAACTCATACTAAAATTAGAAACTATCTAATTTAATACTAAGCAATTACTAAAATCTAGTAAAATTAGGAAATCTACAAAATAGGAAGATGTCATTGGAGATCCCCACTTTACTGGGCCTTGTTGGACTTGGACCATCGGCATAAACCTTTAAGCTGGACCCAGTAGTCTGACCTGCATTAGTTTTGCCCATTAAATACCTTTGCAGTAGTCACCATTGCCATTTATACAAATGTAAATGTCCAAGGCAAAAAAATATATAATACAAATAGACTATATTGTATATGACGGCTTCTTTCACATCTCAAAAGCCTATTAAGTTTGGGCATTTTCAGAACCAAAGTTTTCTATAATTTCTAAAAAGAAATTTCAGAATGAAAAGGTGACCGAAACAAATTGATAAAACCACTTAGATTGTTATTTTGGCTGTTACATAAGTTGTCAATTGCCCTTCGTACGTGATAAGGAAAATGGGTTTCACATATGTAAATGTTACATGTGAAGCACATCACCATGTTTGTCAAAATCACCATTTTCACATAATAAATGACTACATCCAACGGTCCTAGACGTAATTGGAATTTTGAGTGTTTTCACAAATTTCTCGAAATCCATGAAGTATTAAGACATAAAACTAAGCATCTTGATTTTTTTTTTCATTAAAACAAGATATTGAATGGTTCGGATCATGAATTAGAGGTCCACAAAAGTATAGAGAATTAGATTTATAGGTTGGGGTTTTTTTTATGTTTTTTCACAAATTTCTCAAAATCTATGAAAATGCAAATTGTGAAATTAAACGTTTTAGGCCTTCTTAAGACTATAAAGAAGATGGATGGTTAGTATCACGAATCTGGGGTCCACTAAAAGTAAGGAAAAAAAAACTGATTGAGGGGATTTGAAACCAACCTCTCTACATGTCCCAACCAGTACCCCCACCCTGCTACAGTACAATGCGTAACACTCAACTACTATTCAGCTATGCAAATGAGATGATGAAAATGACCTCATTTACACACCATTTTCATACCTCATTTATGCATGAGATGCGTAAATAAGGGCAAACAAATGTGATGATGTGCAATCATTATGCATGTGCATCATTTATATCTGTAAATAAGTGCAAACAAACAACCCCTAATGGAGTCTGAACAGTGTTTTTTAATCATGAACCCAACTCGTTTATTCATTTCCTCTTCTCTCCTTTTTCCATTTTTTTCCCTCTCGAATTCCTGTAAAGTCTCTTACTATGTAGAGTGCAGTATTGCCTAATAAAAGCTAAAACAGCTATTTAAGGATTCCTCTCAGAATAGTGAAAAACAAACTGCAGTGAAAGACAATAACCTCTGTAGCCTCACAAAATTTTCTGCATCTTTATTTGGTAAATAACAAACAGTATCATATTCTAAAGGGAAAAGACAAAGAAAAAGAATACTACGACTAACCCAAGACCATCACAAGAAATTCTTGGAGTTTGTATTTGCAGCTGTAATCAGAACAGTAAAAGCAGAACATTTGCAAATCAAGAAATATTTGGAGAAGGCGGAAACAAATCAGTTTCGCTGGAAGCTCCTACACCATCACTTGCTCTCTACGTCATACAGATCAGTTCTGAGAGCTCTTTCTCAAGGAAAAAAACTAAATTGCAAAAAAACATAACAATAAAACAGCAGACATAACAAAACACAAGAAACACGATTGTAATGATTGATCCTCTGTCATGTTATCAATATATTGCTATGCAGCACAACCATATTAGACAGATGATCCAGCTTTGTCCTGAACTCGGCTCTAACATGTGGTCTTAACATTCAAGAGCCTGAAAATAGCTGGTCAAAATAAGAAAAACAGTCATTCAGTTTCGGTGGTCAAACTGATAAGCCTTATCCGAAGAGAGAGCATCAACTCAGTTTTAATGCGGCAATTTGATTTGATTCAACTGAAAGGGGAAAAAGATTCTTTAAAATTTGACATCACCACTCGACGGAATGCAGGCAGATTGAGTGGGATTTCCTTTTTGTTTTTTGGGCTAAGAGTTTGAGTGGATTTCACATGAACAAATCACGAAGAAGAAAGTGGACATCTCTCAGATTAGGTGAAGAAATCTAATAGTGTAGAGAAACCAATGATTTTAGATTACACAATATTATTTGGTAGATTAGATTATAATCTTCTCATACCTATTGGTGAGATTTGACCAGTGTATATAAATACTATGGTATATTTTTCTAGAGATCATAGGATACTGTTATAATCTGAATATGATTGTACACTTGTATGGACGACAACCTATGATTCCGCAGGATTAGAGAATAGAAATAATTGGATTATGCAGGCTGAGTTCCATGGTATCTATTTCATGAGCAGTAACATTTGTTTTCTTCCTTGCCTACAAAACTCTACTCACCTCTTTAAAGAAGGACAAGATAAAAACATTCTAACATAGCCAGATTGGTGTGGAAGATATTCACCCAAACTGTAGACACCGCCAACCCAAGCTTAGTACTATTACTTAAAGGGTTTTAGAACTAGTATCAATTTTATCTCAAAGAGAAGGAAAAAAATATGGATATTATTGATGATGATTCTCAAAAGTCAAGAATACACGAGACTATTATTGATGATAATTCTCAAGAGTCGAGAATACACGAGAGATCCTAATACGCCTATTATATGTCCAAGAGAGGTAAGTAACCATTGCCTATCTGCCTAGAAGGATTTGATAAAGAGAATGGAAGCGGGCAGGAGATCAATGGACACAGAGCGAGAAGACCAAAAGGAGCATAAGGCACTCAGTTGTTTCTTGTTCCGGTCATTGCTCGCTGCCATCCCTGCCCATCTCTTTCTCCCCTCTTCGCCGATTACTCTCCAGTCTAGATCATTTTTTCTAGCCGCCTTTCTCATTAGCCTAGTCCATAGCCAGCTGGATACATAGCTCATTTCATCCCCCCAGTTCCAAGCCCATGAGCACCCCATTATTTATGAGCACAAAGCTTTTACCGGACTCGGGTGCGCTATTTTGTGACCCCTATTTTTATCGAAGACTTGTTGGAGGATTGCAGTATCTCACACTCTCACATGGCCTGATCTTTCCTATGCCGTGAGGGTTTTTTTTTTTTTTTTTTTGTCCTACAAGGAATAAAGTGAGCCATTTTAGAAAACCAATCTATTACCACAAAAATCGAATTGTTACGAAGCTCTGTCCTAGGCAAGCCCTTAACAAAATCCATGCTAATAAGGATTTTTATACTCCAATCATGGTCATCTTGATGTGGCAGGCTACTGTGATGCTGATTGGGCAGAATCTTTTGACGATAGATGGTCCACAAGTGGTTCCTGTACATTTGTGGGTGGTCTTGGACCAGCTAATTATCATTTCCTTGGTAAGCTATTGCCTCACCAACTAGCTAATCAGACGCAAGCCCCTCCTAGGGCAGATTCCTCATTTCACTCCTCAGCCTATGGGGTGTGTTGGCCAGTCAAGAAGCAACAAATGCACAAAATGAGGGAAGCAAAGATGAGAATGTTAAGATGGATGTGTGGTAAAACTTGGAAAGAAAAAATTAAAGCACATTTTGGGGAATTTAGGGGTAGCATCAATAGGTGATAAATTAAAAGAGACTTGTTTGAAATGGCTCGGACATGTCCAACACAGACAAGCTACAACACCAGTGGGGGAAAATATTTCTATGTAAGTTTAAGGCCTACAAAGGAAAAAAGACAAGCAGAAGAGGACATGGATGAAAGTAATAAGGTTAGATCTGGAACAATGTAACCTATTAGAGGATTTGGCCCATGATAGACTAGAATGGAGAAACATAATTCATGTAGCTGACCCCAACATAGTTGGGACAGGGCTTTGATGATGATGATGATGACGGCGACGGCGACAATGATGATTATAATGATGATCTCTTCTTATTGTATCCATGGAGCATCCTAGCCATGGACAACATAGGTGAAATCTAAAGTTAGGTTGCTCTACAAGTGTGCCAACTCCCTAAAAAAAACCTTGGACCCCTTTGGCAATTTAATATTAAAGTAAAAGTAATGTAAAGCATTAAATCAAGAGATAATAAAATATAAGAGGGTTATGATGGTATCTTGTCTTTAGTGGATTGGTAGGTAATCTTTTTGACTTTTTGAGTAAAAAGTGAGTAGTTTTTTGTCTTTTAGTGGAAAAAGGAGGTTGCTTTTTTACTTTATTTTGAAAAAGGACGAGTGAATTTTGAAAATGTGTACTTTTGATGTGACCCCTTGTCTGAAAAATGGAGGCTTTACATTACTTTTACTAACCTAGTAAATTGCCAAAGAGGCCAAATGAATTGTTCTTCAAAGTGAAATTACAAATTTGGGCTAGAAATATGGGTATTTTATTAAAATAAATAAAAAAAAAAAAACTCTTAAAATGTCAGAAGGGTCCCTAGCTATGCTAGTCATAATGGTTTGCCCCAAACAAGTCCATTTTGACTACTTCGGCCAGAATACAACCAAAATGCCAAAGGTACCCAAAAAGGGGCAAAAAACTAGGTAGTGTGTGCATCGAGGACTAAAATGAACTATGTACCTAACTCGCCGTCTTAACACCTCCTTTCATCATATTCTTCAATAAGTAAATTTTGAGGTTGATTTTTTAGCTAAGGAGTCATTTAAACTTGCTCATGAGAACATTTCTCTTATCTTTTAGCTTTAGTTTTTCTTTTCATTTAAACTTGCTTTGCTGGCTTTGCCTTGTTGTTTGGCTTTCCTTAATAAAATTGAAGTGACCATTCAAAATATTTATATATATATTCATCAAAACTTCATTTTATTTGATGGTACCACCGTATTTTGTTCTTCTCATGGTTTATATTCCCACTTGATTGATTATGTAAAGTGGATGGCTTGAATAGTTTCTGAAAATAGCTACATGTTAAAGCAAGACAATCAAACAAACGAGAGAAAAGTAAATACATTAGCAATCATATCTATTAATATTATGCTATTGAATATTAATAGTAGTTACAAGAATAGTCTATAGATGAAGAGTATGTTTGTCCTTCTATTTCTCATTGTTATTTAATAGATGGGGTAGGGATTTTTTTTTTCTTTTACATATAAATGATGCAGAGCCAATGGCCCGATGCAATGAGACCCATGGTTCAGATTTATGAAATAAGTCTAGGATTTTAAATTTTTTTTTCCTTGAATGAGTTGAAATTAGAACTAGCTTTCTAATTCCAATAGCAGTCTGTGATTAATTTTCCTAGTTTCATTAGGAGTCTTGGATTCAAGGGTTTGTTTTCATATATACGAGTATTGTGAGACATTAGAGGTAATTTTGGAGTTTAATTAAATTTTCTCCATGGATTTTGTTTTCCCTTTGAGGTTTGTTTCTCTTTGTAGGAATCTCTAGGAGTCATCTTTCTCATACGTCAGCACTTCGATAAAAATAAAAAATAAAAAATTGGGTTTGCATCAATTTGGAATCAAAGCTAGTGGATGTCACAGCTGCAGGTATTATAATTGTCTGACATACAACATCTGCTAGCTTTTCAGAACTTTTGAGACCATTGACATAAAACATTTCTTAGCTTTTCAGAACTATGAGACCATTGACGAGGTTGTGCAACATGTGCTAAAAGCAAAAGAAATAGCCAACCATCAAGCTCTCAAGCTCGCATCTTTTAAGAGGATCAGCTTATCATCTTTATCACCTCATACAAGCACACAAGTGAAATCCAGCCAAGATACATGATCAAGTTTCCAATGTAATAATTAGCTGAGGAAAGGGAAAAAAAAAATCTCCCGTGTAATTAACACTACCAAGAAAGAGGTCAGTTGCTTGGGAACCCTCCGATAGCAAAAAAAAAAAGTGAGGTCAGTTGCCGCTTCAATCCTAACACCTCTGAAAGCTTCTGTACATGTGACAGAAATGAGCCAGAATCTAAGCAGCAGTTGACCAAAAAAATAGGAGAAAAGTTAGAGAAAATTGATGTCTATGGTGACACCAAAGGTGAAGTCATGATGAATCAACATGTGGTATAGAAGGAACCCGCGCCAACTGTTGGGAAGAGATGACAACGAAATAATAACTGTTGTTCAACAGGCAGTGTAAATGGGCAGGTTTGCACTGAGTGATTGACAAAGGAAGTTTTGACAAAATTTAGGTAAATAGGTCCATAGGCATGAATCCTTTTGAAGTTGTCACTAGTTATAAGCCTAGGATGCCTGTAGATCTCATTCCCATGCTATCCATTCATCTTCCATCTGAGTCAGCTGATGCATTCATCCATCACATTCATGCATTGCATAATGAGATCAGACGAAGAATCAATATGCAAAATGAATACTATAAATCATCTATTGATTCACACCGTCCGTACATTGAGTTTCAAGTGGGAGATGAAGTTATGATCCGTGTAAGACCTGAGCGATTCCCACAAGGAATTGCCAAGAGATTGCAAGCCCGTAGTACTGGTCCATTCAAAATCTTGAAGAGATTGGGTCGCAATGCATATGTTTTAGACCTACCATCTGATATGGGAATCAACTCTACTTGCAATGTAGAGGATCTTGTTTCTTTTCGAGGCTCTTCAACACCTTCTGCCAACCTACCCCACCTCCCCCTCCTAAAGCTCAAAGGAAAGAAATTGTGGAAGACATATAGGATGACCAATTGGTCTCTACCAAGCAGGGAGGCATACCAAAGTTCCTTGTGAAGTGGAAGAACTATCCGCAACATGACAGCACATGGATAACATGTGATGAGTTGCAGCGTCTCAATCCGGACCTTCTGGAGCGATATGATAGATTTATCTCACCAGAGGTGAGATTTTCTCAGCCGAGGGGAATTGATAGGGACATCAACTCCAATTCCCCTAATTCTTTCAAGATCTACCAAAGCAGGAAGCGTAGGGTGGCAGATCAAGCAATGATATAGATGGATGACGCGTATCCTGACTTTGCTCGCCAAGATCTCACAAATCCACAGTTAGTTTACCATCACGATGACATCCGACAGTTGGATCTCGCTGGATCTACTGTTTGAAGGAAAGAAGGCCCTATGTGTGCAATCATCTGGAAGGCCCCACTTTGGGAAGTGCCATATGGGTTGAAATAAAAGAGTTTTAAAGTTGATAGGGGCCCAAATCATTTAAATAAAACTAGCCATAAAAGGGGTCCATGCTTCTTTAAGAAAAAAAATAAAAGAAAGAGGGGGCGACAACTTAAAAGAAAAAAAGGTTTTGGGGATTCGTGCGCACATCCCTTGCTCACAAATCCCGAGGCCATTCGTCAACCCCCCCCTCTCCTCCCTCTTTCCCTTATGACTTTATTTCTTTGGTTTTCTTTTGTGATGATGTCGTCACTTTAGGGCTAGGTAATAAAAGACTGTATTGTCTTCTTTTCTTTTTTTCATGCTATCTTATGTAATAAAGCTTTCAAAATGAAAGGAATGAAAGTTTCCTCTTCTTCTTTGTGAGTCTCTCGGGTTTCCCCTTCCTCAAAGGACGAAACGCCCCTAGATCGGAGTTTGGTGAGAGCCAAATAAAATGTATCATCTTCTCTCTCTATTTCTTTTCCTACAAGTAATCTTCTCGCACTAACCCTAGATTTCTACACCCTATATCCCCACCATTTAACAACCCAACCATCAGATTTGCAGCCCTTGTCGCTAGATCTCAACCCCCGGTTTTCTCATTAGACCATCTCACCCAGCCCTTGCCCAGATACTCGCAAGAAACATGAGATCTACACAAGTCGACCTTCCCTAAGCATTTTGGGACTTCTATTTTCCAGTGAGATCCTACCCCTTCATCTGAGAAGGACTTTTACAACAGGACTGCAAGCCCGTCTTTGATCAATTATTGATTTTCCCATTAGATTGCAATGTTTATCGATATGAATGGTGTTTCAATTTCATATTAATTTTAATTCTAAATCTAATCTCATCATGCCATATCAGGTTAGATTTCATTTTGTCCTGCATCAATCTCAAACGATCAAACCTAGTAACTTCCACATTGATGGAGTGAATTAAATTGACTCTGCGACTTAATGCATCAGCGGGTTTGTTCTCCACTCCTGCCTTGTGTTTCAAAATGAAAGTGTACTCTTGCAATAGTTCAACCTACTTCACATGTTCCCCTTTCAGCTTGGATTGGGCCTTTAAGTACCGCAATGCCTCATGATCCGAGTACAAAACAAATTCTTGCGGTAACAGGTAATGTCGCCAATGTTTCAACGACTGAACTATAGCATAGAATTCTCTTTCGTAGTTGGAATATTTCTTCCAATTTGCCTCATTCGGTTTCTCACTAAAATAAGCAATGGGGTGTCCCTCCTGACTTAGAACGCCTTCTATTTCAACGCCAGATGCGTCGCAAGCTACTTCAAAAAGCTTAGAAAAGTCAAGCAATCGCATGATAGGAGCTTCTGCCATTCTGGTCTTGATTTCCTGAAAGGCTTTTGTAGCAGCTAGGCTCCAATTAAACTCTCCCTTTTTTCATACAATCTGTAATTGGAGCCATGATGGTACTGAATCCCTTGATGAACCGACGATAAAACGTGGCTAGACCTTGGAGACTACGTACTTCATGAATGTTGGATGGAGTCTTCCATTCAACAATTGCATGCAACTTTTCAGGATCAATGGACTTGCCCGTTGCAGAAACTACGAAACCTAAGAAGACCACATGATCTGTCATGAATGTGCATTGCTTAAGGTGTGCGTACAGCTTCTCCTTTCGCAAAGTACTACAAACGTTCCACAAGTGGGTGAGATGCTGTTCCTTGGTGTTACTATAGACGAGAATGTCATCAAGGTAGACAACAAGGAATTTCTCAATGAAGAGTCTCAATACTTGCATCATGATGTGCATGAAGGTACTTGGCGCGCTGGACAACTCGAATGGTATCACTAGCCATTCATACAACCCACCCTTTGTCTTAAAGGTGGTCTTCCATTCGTCCCCAGGACGAATACGAATCTGATGGTAGCCACTCTTAAGATCTAGCTTAGAAAAGATAGTGGCACCAGCCATCATGTCGAGCATATCATCTAACCTGGGTATTGGAAACCGATACTTGACAGTGATCTTGTTAATAGCTCGACTGTCCACGCACATCCTCCAAATTCCATCTTTTTTTGGTGTCAAAAGTACGGGAACGGCACAAGGGCTTAGGCTCTCCCTAATGAAGCCCTTATCGAGGAGTTCATCCACCTGCCTTTTCAATTCTACGTGTTCCGATGGGTTCATTCGGTAATGAGGCAGATTAGGCAGTGTCGCTATTGGAACAAGTTCAATTGCGTGTTAGATGTCACGCATGGGTGAGAGTTCATTTGGCAACTCGTCAAGAAAGACATCTCAAAACTCCCGGAAGACAGGTTCCACCTCATGTGGAATACTAGCACTTGGCTCCTTAGAAACTTTCATAGTCACTACAGCATAAACAATGGTTCCTTTGAACCCTTGCTAGTCCTTTCTTCCAAATCAGCCTAGAACTCACTAGCACTCAAAATATGTAAGCTCTTTGTCTTAGAACTTGAGGCACTAGTGTTGGCTTTCTCATCATTCTCCTTCTTGCCATTCTTATCTTTAGGAGGTAATGGATGCAACTTCACCTTTTTATCTTTGAAATTAAAGATGCAGACATTTGAACGTCCAGAGTTGGTGACATCCAAATCATAGATCCAAGGCCTCCCTAAGATAATATGTCCCACATCCATGGGGACCACATCACACCACAACTGGTCCTGATAAGTGGACATGTTAATTGGGACCAAGCAACGCTGGGTAACGGGAATAGATGTAGAATCTACCCATGACACAAGGTAAGGCTTGGCATGGGGAACTGGGGTCAAGCCTAAACGAGACAAATTGTTGGCAGAAACCACATTGGTACAACTCCCACTATCGATGATGACCTTACAGCTCTTATCATTGCATTGGACGTAGGTATGAAAGATGGAAGTCTTATGCCGGTCCTCATTTTCTTAGAGGGTCAATGCACACCTCACTACCATCACACGAGGTAGATCACCTCGCATTTTGTTCGGTGCACTTTCATCCCCATGACATGAGGGGGAAAATCTAAGAAAGGATACCCGATCCTCCGGGCCATCACAATCATCATCACTAGGCACAAAATCCGGGATGTAGTCATCTATTGCGGATCACTCTCATCCTCCACATCCTCGATGTAAAGCTTTTGGGAGGGGAAATCCCTAGCAATGTGCCCATGTCCGTGACAACGCTGACAGGTAACTGAATTACTCCATTTAGAGCTGTCACCAATGACACCCTTGCCTATACTGTCCTTGATGGAAGGTGGTATATTCACAAGAGTCTTGGGAAGATGACCCCCAAAACTTGATTTACCGCTCAAGGGGTAAGGCTTAGGATCTGTCTACGATAATCACTACGCCTAGCCTGTTTACTTTTCATGGCAGCCTCAAGGTTTTGCACTACTTCGTAGATCTCCTCTAGGCTAGTCGTTCTAAGAGTGATTAATTTCCGCTGGAACTCCTGGCGAAGACCCGTTCTGAATTTTGAGATTCTAGCTAGAAGGTCTTCATGTACCTTACATCAATGGTTAAGCTCTTCTAACTTATTGATGTAATCAGTCACAGACAACTACCCTGTCAAAGGATAGAGCTTTGATCTAAAAGTCTATCTTGGTAAGACTGAGGTAGGTACTTAACCCGCAAGTGTTCCTTCATCTCATCCCATGTACCAATGGGTTCCTCCCAACGCTCATGCAACCTGTGCTCAACGTCCGACCAATACAACTGTGCTTGACTCACCAATTTCATCTTGGTTTTTCTCTCCTTAGACATGTCATCCACTCAAAGTAGTGGTCCATGGCGGATTCCCAATCGAAATAGGCCCTCGGGTCGGTGCGACCATCAAAAGATGGTACTTCTACTTAACATTCTTCACGGCCTGCTCATCAGCATACCGTCCTCTACCACGAGCACTACGGTCATACTCTCAGTCATACCGAGCCTCGGATTCAAAGTCAAAATCATCATTGCGCTCATTCTCTCAGTCCTATCCCTCTCATGGTTCCCGCCAAGGTTGTTAAATCGTGAATCGTATCGTGAATCGCTCAAGGGGTCGAATCGAATCGAATCGCGAATCGAATCGTGAATCGTAGGATATTTTTTATTTTTTTAAATATAAATGAAAAATATTCTAAAAAATATTTAAAAATAAGGATGAATTGTAGGTGTCCATAATCCATGTATTTTGCATCCATATCAACATCAATACACGACAAATATTAGAATCTTAATATATTGATGCCTGAATTATTAAATGTGATTAAGATATCAAACAGACAAACACATCTATTATATCAAAATTAAAAATATTTATGTAAACAATCAACATGTACCAAATATGCATGTAGGCTAAGTATCTTATTATTATTATTATTATTTTAGTTATGAAAAAGTCTCAACCTATTTTCTTACTTATGTTGGTCCCCAATTGAAGATCCGAACTATTCAATATATTATATGGGCCCCCAATTCCTGATCCGGACATTTAGTTTGAAAATCCAAACAGTGGGGCCCGCCAGTAAAATCCAAACGGCAAGGCCCACCTGTAATATCTAAATCACCAAGGTGCGCCCCCTTATGGATGAAATAAGAGAGAGAGAGAGAGAGAGAGAGAGAGAGAGAGAGAGAGAGAGTGGGAGTCTGGAAGAAGTAAAGTATTCGTCCACTTACTGCTGATTGATGAATATGAAAATGTGGCCTCCGTCAGAACAAATGAATAAAGAAATCCAGCCTGCACACAGCTGGCATCCACAAGTTAAAAAATAAAAATGGATTTGAAATTAGAGAGAACAGGTGTAACCATCTGTGAGGGCCTGCACACAGCTGGCATCCACAAGTTAAAAAATAAAAATGGATTTGAAATTAGAGAGAACAGGTGTAACCATCTGTGAGGCCCATTTGTGGTAGATGAAAATGATAAGCAACAAGTGGCTTAGGCCATAAAAGATGTCTGGGAATGAGTATTGAAATGGCAGGAGTGGGCCCCTCCCATGGATAAAAAATATAAAAAAGAGGGTGGGTAGAGACGAACAGTGGAACAGATGAGCTGAAAGACGGGAGGAGGAGAAAACGAAAAAAAAAAGGGAAGAAGAGGAATAAGAAAAAGAAGGCGTACCTGGAATTGACGAACAGAGCTGGCTTTGTCTTCTTCTCACTAGAAGGTCTGCATCTGCTAATGGAAGGTCTGCTTGTTCGCCGTCTTCTCACTGGAAATCCAACATCTTTCCGGAGCTCTTCTTCTACAAATCTTTACAGCGGGATGTCGGGATTGCAGTCGCACCATTAGAGAGAGCATAGAGTTTTAATCTTGGATTCTCTTCCATTAATGGCAATTAATCAGTATCACATAAAGCCCCAAAATATCCCAAACATAGCCGACCTCCTATTTCCACCCAAACCGAATCGACTAAATCGAACGATTCGTATCGAATCGAACGATTCGTTCTTGAATCGAACGATAATATCCCAAATACGATTCAACACCTCGATTCGTATCGTTTTCCTTCCGATACGATACGAATCGTACGATTCGTATCGCGAATCGTACGATTTTGACAACTATGGTTCCCGCTACGATTACGGCAATATGTCATATCGCCGATTTGGGATCTCTCAATGTTCTCCAGACGGGTCCTGAGTCCCTCAATTTGATGCAGTACGGCATCCAGTCAGCCATTAGTGTCCTCTTTGTCGTTGGCCAAGATTTCATGGAGCCTCTTAGACAACTGCTCAAATTTTATTTTGAGATGTTATGGTTGAATGTCCTTACCACTTTCTCGTAGAAATGAAAATGTGAAAAAAGAGACTAAGATGGTTATCCTAAAGATGCAATGCAATAAAAATATATGACGACGCAACTTGGGTGACTCCCTAAGCAATCCTAAGCTCTGATACCAAGATTGAAGCAGGGCAAAATGAAATTTAACATAATATGGCATGACGAGATTAGATTTAGAATTAAAATTAATATGAAATTGAAACACACCATTCATATCGATAAATATTGCAATCTAATGGGAAAATTAATAATTGATCCAAGACGGGCTTGCAGTCCTGCAGTAAAAGTCCTTCTCAGATGAAGGGATAGGATCTCAATGGAAGATAGAAGTCCCAAAATGCTTAGGGAAGGTCGACTTGTGTAGATCTCGTGTTTCTTGCGAGTATTTGGGCAAGGGCTGGGTGAGATGGTCTAATG
Source organism: Litsea cubeba (assembly GCA_012931725.1). NCBI lineage: Eukaryota > Viridiplantae > Streptophyta > Magnoliopsida > Laurales > Lauraceae > Litsea > Litsea cubeba. Next base: position 89,175,760 of record CM022944.1, on the reverse strand, counting down.
AGAAAACCGGGGGTTGAGATCTAGCGACAAGGGCTGCAGATCTGATGGTTGGATTGTTAAATGGTGGGGATCTAGGGTGTAGAAATATAGGGTTAGTGTAGGAAGATTACTTGTAGGAAAATAAATAGAGAGAGAGAAGATGATACTTTTGATTGGGCTCTCACCAAACTCCGATCTAGGGGCGTTACGTCCTCTGAGGAAGGGGAAACCCGAGAGACTCACAAAGAAGAAGAGGAAAATTTCATTCCTTTTATTCTGAAAGCTTTATTACATAAGATAGAATAGAAAAAGAAAAGCAGACAATACAGTCTTTTATTACCTAGCCCTAAAGTGATGACATCATCACAAAATAAAACCAAAGAAATAAAGTCGCAAGGGATATACGCGTGAATCCCCAAAAAAGGGCCCCCTCTTTCCTTTATTATTTTCTTAAAGAAGCATGGGCCCCTTTTATGACTCCACTTTTATTTAAATAATTTGGGCCCCTCTCAACTTTAAAACTCTTTTACTTCAACCCATGTGGAACTTCGCAAAGTGGGGCCTTCCAGATGATTGCACACATGGGGCCTTATTTCCTTCAACCAGTAGATCTAGCGAGATCTAACCGTCGAATGTCATCGTGATGGTAATCCAACAGTGGATTTGTAAGATCTTGGCTAGCAAAGTCAGGATACGTGTCATCCAGATCTTGGCTAGCAAAGTCAGGATACGTGTCATCCATCCATTTCACTGCTTGATCTGCCACCCTATGCTTCCTCCTTTTGTAGATCTTGAAAGAATCAGGGGAATTAGGGTTGATGTCCCCATCACTTTAGGTACGCAAACACCTTGCCCCTATTCCGTTTGATGATTAATGACATGTAATGAGGTGCAAGTACGACATACGTGTCAAGTTACATTTGATGATTAATGACATGTAATGAGGCACAAGTACGACATACGTGTCAAGTTACATTTGCTATTAGGGAAGACTATAAGCACGTAGTATGATGTGATGTAGTGCTGATGGATACTAGGGATACTTGGAAGGCCATGGACTATGACAAGAACAGAATCCATGGGATGCGTGACAATACACACATTTTTTCGTGATGGAAAAACCACCACGCTACATCATTTGAAGCCAAACCCACCAATATAAGGTTTTGAGGGTAGGTTCTGCAAAAGAATCGCTTCAAGCACAATACGTCAATAGAGAGGCAATGCAAATAGAACTCGAGTTCGAGGTTAAACTCTTATGCAGCTCAGAGGGAATGGTGCAAAGTCAATGGGTAGACACAACTAGACCCATGGCCCACATGTGCAACCCAAAGAAGTCTAAGATTTTATTTCTTATTTAATTTCTATAATGAGTCATAATTAGAATTAGCTTTCTAACTCCAACAGGAATCTTTCATTAGAAGTATTGGATTCTAGGATTTCTTTTTCCTATATATATGAGTACTGTATGACATTAGAGGCGATTTTGGAGATTAATAAAAAATTTCCTTCATGGATTTCGTTGTCCCTTTGAAGTTCATTCCTTCTTTATGAGAGTATCTTGCACACATCTTTCTCTTGCTTCAGCATTTCGATCCAAGCCCATTAGGGCGTGTTTGGATGGATGGTGAATTGATGTAAAGTGAGGTGAAGCATCAAATCAAAAGAGAATAAAATATAAGGGGGTTATGATGGTGTTTTGTTTTTAGTGGCTTCATAGGGAATCTTTTCTACTTTTTTGTGTAGAAAGAGGTTTTTTTTGTAACCATTCAAAAAAAAAAGACGGTGTTTTTTTGTCATTTAGTGGAGAAAGGAGGTTGCTTTTTTACTTTTTTTTTGGGAATTTTGAATTTATTTACTTTTGATATGACCCCTTGGTCTTTTCTTGTTTGGATAATGGAGGCTTTACTTCACTTTAAGTTTACTATTAAAGTCCCAAACATGCCCTAATAGGGGTTGTTTGGCTAATTTACTTTTAAAGTGAATTCAACTGAAGGCTCAATTTAAGAGGCATGAAAATAAGGGGGGTCATATAAAAAAGTATCAAATTTCAAAAATCACCTCTTCTTTATAAAAAAAAAAAGTTCAAAAAGCAAGTCTCTCATTCCACTTAATGACAAAAGGCCATCTACTTTTTACAACAAAAAAAAAAAAAAAAAGAGTCAAAAAAGATACATTCTCAAGCCCCTTGACAAAAGGCCACACATTTTGATTTGGCCCCCTCTACTTTTATTTTCTCTTGATTTGACTATTCACTTCACTTCAAGCAACAAGTGAATTACCTAAACAACCCCTAGGGTTTGCATCGCTAAAAAATACAACGAAAACATGTTGAAGCCTATAATTTAGACAATATACTAACAACTAGCCAATAAAGTTATTTTCTGTTGAAGCTTTTATTAGTTATCTTGAAGAAGGCTGCACTACCCTCCAACTCCAAATTTGCAGTAACAACACAATGGACTCTATAGAAGGAGTCATTTTTGCAGGTTTTTCAAGCGGAACAAAAGTGAGTGGGAAATTCCTCCATTGACTTTAAAAAAGTAAGTTCGGTGTTTAGATAAGCTGAATAAATGCCTTCACGTGTGTTTGGCAGCAATAGAAAGCCATAGAAAAACTGTATACTTAGAGTTAGGGCCCTTTTTTTAATGGAATTGAATTCTTTGGAATTCACAGTAAAATGGGAACTGGCAAATTTATTGGGATTACTGTGCCTTTTCATTTTTTAAAAATAAATTATAAGTATCATGCTTGATTAAGTAATGTATCTTGACTTAGACTCAAAATACGCAACTTCTCTCTAGTAACAACATTTCGATCTATATGTTAATAATGTTTTCCTTTTGTTTTAAAAATGTAGTTAAACTTTTCCAATATTAAAAAACCTGGTCAAGTTATAATTTCAACATATATTGAAATCTTCAGCAACTGCCAAGCATTTCAATTTTCAACTCAAATACCAGTAGCATTCGTCAAAGAACTACAAACCAACATAAATAATGTAATATTCCAATATTACACCATTGCTGTGTACTAATAAAATCTAATAGTATTTAAATCAGTAAGTATCCAAACAAGCCCTTAATACACTATAGAAAATTCAAATGGTCACCTACAAAGCGATGTCACGTTGTAAAGGCAATAAAAGAAAGAAGAGGATTTGGATGGGATTCAAAGATGATGATGTTTGGTAAAGGTACGGATATAACTGTACGCACTTCCCATTTTTTTTCTAAATATACCCAAATAACAATTGTTTAATAATTGATACAACTTTTTTTTATTGCCAGAGGTACATCTTTTTTTTCTTTTTTCTTTTTTTTTTTAATGGTAGCCAGATGTACATCTTGAATCAAAAGTGCAGCAGAGAACTGAAGCAGCCCGTAAATACAAGAGAAACTTGGGACATCGTCTCAACCTAGCGACCAAAAGCCATGTCCATGGGCGGTCATGTTTTGGCTTCATTTAAGTTTAATTTTGTCTTTTTTAATGATGGATAAATTTCATGTGTCAAACAATGTCAAAATGGCACAATAACTTATTCAGTTAGCTTTCGTTGAGCCCAAAATAGTACAATCTGACTCATATAAAAAGTTATGACCAAATTTCTGATCTGGTGGGCAAATTTAGATATTTTGGTCATTTTTGTATTATGGTTAGATGGCTATGATTTTGCTTTCTTTTTTGATGGTTTAGATCCCTTAGGTTTTGTTCTGTATACTTGTAAAAATTGATGTAAAAAGAGATTGGAACGAGATTCTTTTTCTTGGAGGTTGCTATGGCTTATGAAGTCATGTTGACTCTTACTGTCCAAGGTTAAGACTTTTAAATTGTTTTGGTGCAATTGTGATTTATGCTTGCTCGACCTTGCACCTTCTAGGCTGCTGCTCTGAAGGTTGCGACTTGAATCTTCAAGCAACCAAATAGATCAGGTAAGTTTTGATCTCAAAATCTCTCCTAACAACTATGGCCAAATTAGTATCATGTCCATCTTTTTATTGTATCCTCATTTGCTATCGAAGGAACCCACCAATCGGTCCAATTGTATAAAGAACCTCATATCTAAATGCGTTTTAAATGAAGCTACAATCAATATACAATTATCAACTCGAGTAGAAACAAATGGATCCTAACTCAGACATAAATCTTTAGTTTCTTTTGGGCATCTCTCCTAAAACTCATCATTGAGTAATGGCCTTAACCATTAGGAAGACAATGACCAACAATATTCAGGAACATAAGGAGTTTGGTAACTAACTAGCCAAGACCTCTCCAAAATTGGGTGGAAAGGTAGTTTTGGGAACTCCAGTTTCAGCACCCTTATAGCTTAATATCAAGAAGCTTGATTGTTTTGGTAAATCAATTAGCATTCAGCAAGATAACTTCCTCCTTCAAATCATTCCCTTAAATCGAGAAGATTTTAAATTTGAAACAGGACGACCTTGCAGCCCCCTATTTTGATAACTATTAAAAAGTCTTCCTTCCACCATCTTTCCAATAGAAAGAGGAAATTTCAAATTTGAATTGGCTTGCTGGTCGCCCACTAATCCAGTTACAACTCCGATCATTAGCGAATCTCAAAGCTCCATCTATAGGCATCAGCAACTGTATCAAGAACCACCAACCACTGAAACTTCACTTACAATCACAACTAACGGAGATTGGTTTTATTGCCTCGACGAGCCATTAAAACTCTCTATTCAGTGATACATGAGGATCTTTGGAACTCAACAAGCCAAGTCAACTGAGATAGGAACCTTGGATGCAATGTCCACCTTCACATCAAAGGAGACACCAACAACCTCCAAATCAAAAGACCAAGGATCCTATTTGGTGATTGAAAAACAAATACCATATGAACAGATACATTTCTTCAAAAATTAATTAAAATTAAAGAAACATCTGCAAGGTATACAAGATCCAGTAGCACAATTGGAAGGTGCTCACTGTTGCAACCAGGTCATGGGCTCAGTAATAGTACCAGAAGAAATGCATCTCAAAGTAAATCCATCTTATTGGACCCCAATAAAATATAAGGAGATCCATGCCACACAAATTGGGTATGTGATCTCCTTATGTCGTGGATTCAAATATTGACAAGCCCAACAGGTTGTGGATCCTACAGCTCGAGCCTCTTTCTCCCACACATTATACGTCCTCAACTAAACAGATTTCAATCCACCCACTGTGATTATTCTGAAGGTCCTAGAGCAATGGAGGATGCTTCTCAAAATTCTCATGGAGTTGCTCCATCTAAGCCTTTAGGTCCTAAAGCAATGGAGAATGCTCCTCAAAAAGCTCCATCTAAGCCCTCATCTTACTTCAAGATACCTGAATCCAATTCCTACCAGCATGGTTCCACATCAAATACTAAAATACCAACTGGTAGGGACACAATCAACCAATATGGAAAGAAGGGAGTGAAAAAAAAAACGAAGGGAAGAATGATCCCATGTTGGAATGTGTGTTTGGAAGGCCAACCTACATGCAATAACATATAATTAGGTGGAATTCTTTTAGGTTAATAGATTAATGGGATAACGCTGTCATGATGATGATGACGACGATGACGTGAGCCGAGTTGAAAATCCAAACTTGTGGTTACAACAGTCAGCACCTACCAACTATGCCATGGGCTGTCCTCAAGTATTGATTAATGGAGAATTTTCTCCTACGAAAAAGACTGCATTTACAGTCCATCTCCATGAGGCCCACCTTTGAACTGTGCACTCCTTTTAACAATCTTGTCCCTCAACAATCTGTCACCATGCCTAATTTTATGCTCATCAAACCTTTTGCGCATTGGATTGAATCTCAAACAATCTATGGTTAATAGCATGGTTTAAATTCTTGGGCGAGACCGATAAGATAATTTGCTAGGAATTAGTCTCAGTATAGGCCAATCAAAAAATCCCCAAAAAAAAAAGAAATTATTGGCCGATATTTTGAAGATCTTGGCCAACTATATTTAAAGCCTTTCTTTTTCATTTCTCCTCTTCTACTTCTTTCTTCCTCCTTCCAAACACAACAATTGCTGACTTTTCTCTTTCCTAACACCTATTTCACTTCCAAGCCATCAAAAACACCTATTTTTTGCGGACTTGGTCCGGGAAAATCATATACAACTCTACTAAGGTAGTAAGGTTAGCATTTTTTATATTTTTTGTTGCAAATTTTTTAAAGATTTGTTTAGATATAGCTAACAAATGATGATTGCATGCTCTTTTTGTTGTAGATACCTTTCACTCTCTTAGATCTGCACATTTTGAGGTTAGATTTACTATTTGGTGTTTTAAAAATTGGGTTTTTTTGTTGAAATCTTGTAGATCTTTGCAAAATATTTACTCAAATTTGTCCTCATTTTAGGTAAACCATTGCTTTGGGCTTTATCATATCATCATAATGTAATATCCTATCTCGATGCTCTTATAAATTCACAACTTACTTGATGATTGAGTAATGAGTACAAGTCTTAGTTTCTTAAATTTAACCCTAATAAATAGCTCATAAGCCATAATTATGATTGCATTTTATAAGATTTTTTATATTTCATCTTATTTTAGTATATACATGTAAATCTATTTAATTGTAAAAAAAAATTGCACAGTTTCAGATAAGACAGCGATACAGGATGTCATGACTTAGGGGGACCGATATTTTGATTTATAGTTGTTGATAGTGGAAAAAAAGCATCGTTTTCTATCATTTTATAATATTTTGTAATTTTTGGATATTTAAAAAAAATTGGAGTAAAAAAATTCACACCGCGACGACTGCGATGGACCATGAACCACGACCGATATAGATACCATATTGGGTTTCGGGGTCAATCAATACCGCATCCGATACCGCAATTTTAAACCGTGGTTAATAGACCATTAATGATTAAACTGTAGGCGGTTAAATCAAGGGCTAGGACAATCTGATGGGGCTAACTTTTTGCACGACCCTTACCCATAAAGAGAACTTCCCATCTATTCTACCCCCATTGATAGAAATGAATCCAAGTGTGCCCCAAAAGCTGGACTACATAGGCACCTATGATACCCGGATACGGCATTTGCCCCATGGTACTCGCACCGACACGGTACGATACGGATACGGGTGCGGGATACGGCAAGATACGCTAGGGATACGGCTCAAAATTTTCGGATACGGCAAGGCTGACAGGAAACCTTAAACCGTCTTAAAAACAAACACAGCAGAGAGACAGGGAGAGATGTGCATGTGTCTAAAGAAATAAAAAGAAAAAACAGAAAAAAGAGAGAAGGATTTGAGCTGGAATAGGAAGAAAAAGATGGAAAAGGAAGCAGATCTGTACCTATCATCTGCCGGACTGGGCTGTTGCCGCTGCCGTCATGGGATGCCAAACTGAAGCTATCGCTAGAGTCGAGCATCAATCAGGTTACTACTACTTCATCTTCTTCTTTCTTCTTCTTTTTCTCCTTCATTTTGCTTTTGCTGTTGACCAATCAAAGCAACACCACCAAGTTCCACATCATTGTCCGAAATAGCATGAACATCAACATGCAAGAAGGAGAGGCCAGTACCGGAGAAGTTCTTCTTCTTTCTCCCTTTTTTCTACTTCATTTTCTCCTCCTGTTCGTACATCAGAGTAGCCTTGAAAAGGGGCAAAAGGTCCTTTATGGATTTTCTTTTGTTATAAAACGTACGCTAGTTTTTTAACAAGTCTCTTTTTTTTTTTAGAATACGTTGGAGTACTCGAGTAGGCCCATACGTTAGTACCCTTTTTAAAAACATGTGAACACGCTGGAGTGCTCATCAAGCAAAAGGCCCTTTCACCTTTTTTCTTTAAAACAAGTATGGCCCACCTTTTTTTTCTTATCTTTGTTTTCTTACTATTGGGGAACTTATCCGGTCCCCTCTTTTTCCTAAATTAGGCTATTGGCCCAGCAGTCTACCTTGTGTTGAAAAATTGATTCACTTAGTTGGCCTCACCATAAAATAAATATCTCACTTAAAATAAACTTTCAATTAAATATTTATATTTATATATTTTTAAAAATGTCGTACCCGTGTCCGTATCCTAAAATTTTGAAGTTGACGTATCGGACTCTCGTTCCCGTGCCCCGTATCCGTACCCGTGTCCGTATCCGGGCATCATAGATAGGCACAGTATATGTTCTGCTCTAGGTGAAGATTTTCCATTGGTTAATCCCTCTCACATTTACCACTTATTTCTTGAGTTACATCAGTATCACCTACCAACTATCCCGTGGGCTCTCCTTTGACTTCTTCTTGTGCCTCTGAATCCACAAGTACCAGCGGAGGACCAAGAAACCACCCGACCTATTACATCTGTAACAGTCACAATGGTATTGTTGAAACTCGCTTGAACATGAATAACTCCTTTTTGTATTCTACGTCCATTCTTACGTGAACCAATTCTTGGTATAGCTTTTGTCATATTTTATCATCTCATAAATATGAGTCAGAGATATACGGATATATCCATTTCATGTCAAAACAGATCCTTTATTTGTACATCGGACCGTTTAGAAAGTCCCTTGTTAGAAAGATTACCTTGGTTAATTTCTCACATTTACCGCATATACCTTCTACTATTCTCTAGAACAAAGTCCTAAAAGATCAGTCATAGGACAATCACAACTGCCTAACCCCTAACTGATCCAATATCTAGAAATGCTCCATCATGCAAAAACATTGTCAAATATAAGCACATGCATCCCACACCCATGTACAGGTCCCATAGCATATAATGCCTGGATGCTTAAAAATACACAAGGTATCATGTCGTGTATCTCTCTAAGACTTCAATTTTTATGTGTTCTGTGTTCCTGTCATATCCGTGATGGGTGACATGGGTCCCTACAGAATCCATGATGTAATTGGCATCATAATTCATAGCCCATGACCTTAGAAAGAAAAACTAAATACTAGCCCTATCATATTCCCATAGCACCCAAAAAAAAAGAAAATCAAAACTAAGGAAATAAGCTTTTGGTAATAAAATCACTGCAAAAAAATTTTGAAAAATCAAAGAAAGGGAAAGCCACATTAATGCTTCTAATTTGTATGGATTCACAGCGGCCCTAGTAGCTACCGGACCCAATGATCAAAAAGAGACCAAAGTTATGCAAGAAAAACAAAAAACGAAATCACATAAAATAATCAAATAAATAAGAAAAGGATACACTAGATAAAATCCATGAAGAAAACCGCCAGCCAAGACCGCAGTGAACACCCGATCCCTAAGCACAGGGTTCTTCCTGAGTCCAATTCGAACTGAATAACAATAACCCAAACAAAACCCATCAAAGATCTATCAAAAGTGCCTCCTTGAATGATGAGAACAACTTACAGGTTACAGGAAGTATAACTTAACTCCCACATAAGCAAATTAGGGTGAAAATCAATAACCAGCCAAACAAAACCCATTGAAGATGCACCTACCAAAAGTTCCTTGATGCAGAAACAACCCAAATGCTGCAAGAAATCTAATAGGCCCCAACAATAAGAAACCCAAACAAAACCCATCAAAGATCCACCAAAAATGTATTCATGAATATTGGAAACAACTCAAATTTGGTACAGGAAATATAATAGACCACCCCCCCCCCCCCCCCCCCCCCCCCCCCCCCCCCAAATATTGGAAACAACTCAAATTTGGTACAGGAAATATAATAGAACCCAACCCCACACACACACACAAAAAACAAAAAACAAAAAACATCAAAAAGATGTATCAAAAGTTCCTTCCCCACGCAAAAGTTAAAAAAAAGAAAAAAAAAAAAAAAAAAAAAAAAAAAAAAAAAAAACATCAAAGATGTATCAAAAGTTCCTTCATGAATAACAAAAAAAAAAAAAAAAACATATGATACAAGAAATCTAATAGCCCCCAATAATAAAAGAATCTGTATATAAAGAACCCAGATGGTAAACCGAATAAGAGGATGAAGGGAAGATCAGGAAAGGAAAGAAGACATACTGAGAGGGAGAATCGGAGCATAAATGAGAGGTAACAAGAATTTGATAGGAGGGCCCTTGTTTTGTCTCCTCACGACAGCCTCTCTTCAATACAAAATAGCTATCAGAACAAGGAAATCGATTCTTTTTTCTTCATAAAAAATCAAGGAATAGATTTACGAAATTGGAGCGAATCTTACCCACTAGAGAGATCAGAAGAGGGCGCCATGGCGTTACAGAACGAAGGGAAAATGCTGTCTCTCTCTGTCTCTCCTCTTTAACGAGGAAGGCTTGGGAGCTCAAGGAAAGGAAGAAAGGAAAGGATGCTCCGTGTAAAAACTACACTCCGATTTAACAAGCAAACTCGGACCCGTAATTCAGAGCCGTCGGCCTGGCCCGCCAAAGCCTAGAAAAATTCCAAAATCCACTCGTGCTTAGCAACGGCGTAGAAGTTCAAGTTCCATAAAATTGAGGAATCTACGGGGAAAATCCCCATGGACTAAGAAGGGGCCCAGTAGCATGTTGAAGATAGGAGGGTCATTAAATTCCTTTTTCATTTTTTTTAATCATTGTGATATAATCAATATCGATCATTTTATAATGTTCAGCAAATAAGTTACATGTTGGAAAAAAATTTAACTAACAGATTGGTCGATATCTAATATTAGGAGGATGTAGTAACGGTCGATATCGACCATTATATCGTGTTCAACGAATATGATAGTTATAAGGTGGAAAAAACTTGACTGACGGATTGGTCGAAATCGACCATTAGAGCTAAGAAAAAGAAAAAGCGCGTTCAACACTTTTAAATCCCATTGTTCTCCATCGTGCATGGCATGGATAGCATCATTATAAGTTGCTCGATAACAATCAATGGAGAACGAATGCTCAGACAAGTCATACGGATCATGTCACCTAAGATTAATCGCAGAAATGGCATGTGAATAAGGAGTCCCAAGAAGGTTCCATTTGCGGCGTGTGCATGTTCTCTAATCAAGGTCAACAACGTATGTGTACTGTAACAATAATGCTTGAAACTTTAGTTGTGGTGCTTGTTTGATTGGGTAGTGATTGGATTTGAGTTTGATAACTGGGCATTGATGAGGCTGCTGGTTGATGTTGTGTCCAGAATGGGCATTAAGTGCAACAAAAGATGTCATGCCCCCAAACGTGAAACCGGGGTTATGCATGAGATTAGGGCCAATTAAAACTTTTTCAGCATTAATCAAATCCACTTGGCCCCAATCATGTCCCATGTGGATCGAAGACTGCTGTGAGGTAAAAAAACTTCCTCGGATACATATAACAAATAGCAAAAGCTTCATAAATACAAATGGTATCTTAAGATGTATAGTTAAGAGCAAATACTGAAATACATTAACTAAGTTCAAGTTTAAGACAGTTAATAAAAGTATTATTTACAATAAGAAGACCACGCTAAAACTGGGCCTAATCAAATGATAAAAGGAAACAAAAGATGAAACTAGTCCAAAAGTGAAGGCTCTCGAGTACGGGGTCGATACGGCTATACCACGCCGTCCGTACAGTAATCTAAGAGGTCATCAGACTGATCTATCTGAACTTCCTCCGTCGTCTCCTCCTCGGGGTAGAAAGGATCGGTACCTATGCACCAAGATTAGCAACATCAGACACGAAGGTCGACAAGCAGATAGATATATAAATCACCAAAGATATGCAGTACTAAAGAAAGTAAACAATAGACAAGATCATAAGAATGCAAAGCATCGGAATCAAGAACAAGCTAACATAAACATTTATCAAACTAGGTGGTCCACATACCACATATGCTAATTACCATGGGATAGTATCATTGCCCTCCGTTACACACATCGAGTCGTGGTGGAGATATAAATATTTGGGATCAAAACCCGTTGTTCAAAACGATACCCCATTGGTATCTAGGGGTGTCCATTACACCCATTTGTTCAAAACGATACACCATTGGTATCTAGCGATGTCCATTACACCCATCCGAACTGCAAACTGTCTTCAATTCAAAGCCTTAACACAGGTGGTGCCCCAGTTGTGTTGAACGTTAATAGCTGAGTGGTGCCTGACACAGAGAATCCTAAACAAACATCAGTGAAGGGATAACTTTCTTGCATGAACAAAATTCATCAAATCAATAGGGAGAACCATTTGCTTCAGATCAAATCAAACTTACGGACAAAACTTCAAAATCCATTAGTAGTTCACTTCAAGCCTTATAATCAAAGCCACCTAGCCTCGACAACTCAAACAAACATTAGAACAAACAAAACATCAAAAGGGATCCTAAGTCCATCATCTAAGTTCTTCATGTGATCCCAAACAAAGTAAAGTAAACGGAGCTAATGAACATGTTCGTTACATGTAGAGAAGTACCAGACAGTACAATTCAGAATTAAAAGCGATAGACAATTTAAACCTAAGTCTAGTGTTAAACCCGAAGCATCGTATAACCTACTCAGTCAACGAAAGGGATTAGGGTTCACAATGCCCGGACGAATCATCTTCGTGCATAGATATAAAGAAGGGTATCTCATTGTCCCATACCATTCAAGATTGAGCTAGGTTAAGTCCCGATACGACCGGAATAACCATGAAGAACGTCGGCTAAAAACATCCTCACATAAATTCAAATGAGTCCAAAAATGGTAGGCAAAGTTCCACCTTAGTCCATCCAAAACAGGGTGAAAGGCCCCATCGAGAAAGGGATCCACAGTTGTCCCGGTCGACCTGGCCAAGCCCTGGGTCGACCGGCAGTTGTAAATTAAATGGGGGGGGGGGGGTGGGGGCCACAGTGTTTTCGTCAGGTGCTTTGCACCTGACGCAATGTGGCCGGTCGACCGCGTGCCCTACAGTTACAGAACCCAGGTTCTGTAACTGCAATGAAAATGGGTCCAAATCCCTCCTTCCTTCTTGAACCTGATTTGTAACAAAATCAAGTATAAAAGCAGTCCATTCTAATCCCATCAATCTATCTAATCAAGTCATTAACATCAAGATCCATTTTATTAAGCTAACAAGCCTAATTATCATGTTTTCAATCCTTTAAGGCATCAATTGAGCAATTAACATCTAAACCATCATTTTTCCATACAAATCAAGGGAAACGAGCATCTCACGCATAAACATATTTATCTACTTGCCTTAGATGAAGAGCTTGACAAAGAAAGGAGAAATTTGGGGAAAATTCCTCTAAGAGCTCAAACTTGGAGAAAAGCTTCACAACCCAAAATCTCTCTACAAAAATGGATGCGAAGGGAGGGGTTGAGCTTCTCTAATCCATTTCTAAGTAAGAGGAAGAAGGTTCACTAAGCTTACAAGCTTTAGGAGCTTACCTTGAAGTGGGTTGTGGATGGGAAGCTTAAAAAATTGGATGGGAGTGATCTTGGGAGCTTAGGGAAGGAGATGGGAGGCTTGGTCGTCAACGTCGGAGCTCCGGTGACGGTCGGCAGTGAAGGAGAGAAGAGCTTGGAGAAGGCACAGTGAAATGAGAGAATGAGAAGTGAAGGGGGAATGGGTCATCCGAATGGGTCTTGTATTAGGTTAAGTTTAAAGGGTATTTTAAGTTTAGTCCTTCGGTTCACTAGTGATGATCTCTAGGCCTCTTGGACAAGTCAAATCAAAACGCGACTGAAGACTAATGTTCGTGAAATGCTGAGGACCTACCTGATGCACCCAAACTCACAAAAACTCATAATCTCATATAAACCCCTGAAAATTTCCCAAAATTGCAAACCACCCCTACTATACCCAAACGCGCTCCGAATCACGCGAGGTTCCACACGCATGATCCAAACGTCAAACCTGACTCGCTAAGACTCTAAACACACTTACTAACCAATCAAATAATTAATTATAATTAATAAGGGGTTAAGGGACGGGGTGTTATTAAAGACCAAGGACCAAATAACAACCTTATTATTAGAGCGTGGAATGAACTGATGTGTTGGCACAAGAGGTGGGTTAAAGGAAGAATGTGGGGATGGTTGAGTAGATGGTGCTGTGAGTTTGAAAGGAAACACTTCATCATCAAAGACAACATGCCAACTTATGATAATTTTATTAGTGGAAGGATTTAAACACCGGTATCCACTGTGTTGAGGATTATACCCCAAGAAGATGCCTTGGGCAGACTTATATTTGTAGTTTGTGCTTATTGTAAGGCCGAATTAAGGGAAAACAAGTACATCCAAATACTTGAAGTGTAGTATAGCCCTAAGTGCCTAGAGTGTGGAGCGGGAGCGGAGCGAGAGCGAGATCACCGAAGCGCTAAGTTTTAAAGTAATTATATGTCCGGAGTGCCTATACAATATAGTGTTTATGGATTTATAAACAATTAACTAATGGGCACAAATATATCTTATCCATATATTCAAGTATAAAAAATGGGAAAAAAAATTAACTTTGCAATTTGATCACATAAAATAGACAATAATTAATAAGTCAAAAGAAGTTTCTTCATTCAAAAGATAAATGTCAAGCTTACAAAAAAAGAGAATGCTCATCCATGATTTCATATCCCCATGTCCAAAAATAATACTCCACAAAACATATGAAAAGATCAAAAGATTAAAAAAAAAAAAAGAGAGTACCCATCCAAAGTGTGGTGCATAAGTACCAGAAGTTGAAGGGGATAGTCCAACATCACCAGAATCAAGTAATGCATATTCTCTATCTTCAAGGGTTTCCATTCCATTCTCTAAATCCCACCATGTTACTACGACAACCGACGATTTGCACTGCTCCTCTTTTGGATTTTAGTCTATCTTCTCCTCTTTCAGTTTTTTCTTTTAATCCTCACTGAAAATAAGGATCTAAGTTTTAAAATCTTTAGATTTTTTGAAACCGACCTTTCAAATTCCACCCTCCCACCTTGGATCCACGCTCCAAATAGTTTCAATTCGCGGTTCGAAACCCATCGACTTGCACTCCCTCCCTTGTTGAACGGTGATCTAGGTTTCACCCGACTCCCGCTCCATTGTTGGTTGATCCGCGATTCATAGAAACTCGAACCGCGCTCCATGGGCGATTCCGATCCGCATTTTTGGAGCGGAATCGAGAAGGGGGATGGACGATTCCGGGCACTAAGGTATAGTCAGGTGGGCAACCAATCAATTTTTCAAAAAGGGTGTTGTTTGCGAGTGTGGGTGCAAGTAACCTCTTGATCAAGTACATAACAGTTTCAAAAGCATAGTGCCAATAATGAAGTGGTACTTCGCTGTGAGCAATCAAAGAGAGTCCAGTTTCAGTTATGTGTCGGTGTTTCCTTTCCGTGGCCCCATTTTGTTTAGGAGGATGGGGGCAGGAAATCGACGTGCAATCCCACAAGATGCTAAATACACGGGATGATGAACTATATTCAAAACTTGCTTTATTTTACATTGAAATAAATCCTCCACCAAGACTTTGAATTTTTAAAAAAGAGGTAAAACATCAGATTTAATGAGAATTGGAAAAATCCAAGTAAATTTTGAAAAAACATCCTAGAAATGCACATAGTATCTATGGTCATCAACAGAAGTAATTGGGGAATGTCCCCATACATCAGAATAAATGAGATCCAAAGGAGCCTTGCTGGGTTGATCAGACATGGAAAAAGGTAGTTGATGGGACTTTCCAAGTTGGCAGGTAGTACAAATACCATGAACTTTATTGGACAGGGCCGGAAGAGCAAATTTATTTAGCATCAATCATACCGTTTGAAAGGCAGGATGCTCGCGAGAGTGCCACTGCATTGCTGACGCCTGCCTTTTCTCCTAAAAGCAATGTTTTATTGTCACCCAAGGTACTAGGAGTGAAGTGATAGAGTCCATGGCTAGCTGGATTTTGAAGAAGGATCTTCCCCGAAACCTGATCCTTTATAGAAAAATGGTTAGGATGAAACTCGAAATAGACATTATTATCACGAGTGAGACGATTGACCGAAAGTAAGTTTTATTGATCAAAGGAACATGCAGAACATCATGAAGATGTAGAGGGGAAGACTGAGTGCGGAAGATACCAACATGATCTTAAATAGTCACAAAGATGAGATACTTATACTGAACTGATGATTGGACTGCTCTTATTCAAATAGAAAAGGGCCATTTGTTTTCTCCCTAGTGATTGGATGGTAAGAATCATCAATGGTATGTGTGGGGAAAGAAACATCTCATGAGCATATACCTTAGTGGGAAAGGTGCCAAGATAGCTGGCAGAGGGGAGAAAGGCAAGAACGAAAGAGGGGAAGGAACATCCCAAGAAAATGGGCCACTATCTTCTCACCTGCTGTAATGGGGAAGGTGGGAAAAATTGTGTGTCAAGCAACATGAAGAATATGAGGAGGAAGGAAATAAAGGGGGGAGATGGATGAAGGAAAAGGTATGCCGAAATCATATCAAAAACTAATCATGACACGAATTTTCGATCTCGGTGGCTGACTTAAGCATTGGAGGGAACTCGATCGGTCCCACCGATCAAGACTTCTTTGTTTGAATTTTATAGGGGTCCATCCGGAGAATCTCACTCAAACCAGAAAGGAGGATCTATTGACATTAACAAGTCAACTCACCGGTCCATCTGGAACCCATCTCAATTTTTTGACTCTACAATTGGCGCTGTCTGTGGAAAGCGAAGGAGGGAAATCACCCACTGACGCTTCTTCTTGATGAGAGACATGACGGATCAAGAGCATGCTTTAGGATCGCAGCATCAGGTTGGACAACCTCTGTCTCAGATAGAGGGAACTCAAGATAAGGGGCAACGAAAACACTCAAGGAAGGATCCTATAACCAACCACTCCAGTGCACAGATGTTGAATATGTACCATATACTGATAGCAATCGAACCGTCCCCTTTCCAGACAAGAAAGGACGAATCTAGTCAGAAGTTTACCGCGCTGACCCAAGCCATGCCATAAACTCACCATCCGTGGATAAACTGCAAAGGCAGGGTCATGGCCACCCGATACAAGCTCCACCGCGGGACGCATATGCCCGCCTGGAGCAATCGTGCAGAGAAGCTATTCGGGATATGACCGAGGGAGTAACACGGCAAGAGGAGAAGATCAACTATTTATTGCTGGAGCTAGAGGCCACCAAGGAGGCGCACCGGCGCTCCCCGAGCCCGGAGGATGCTCGGAAGTGCTCGAAAATTACTCGCGAAACCCGGAGAATGGAGCGCCGAAGTAGCATTGTTATGCGGGGGCCCAAAAGTCACCATACTGAATCAAAAGCTTGGCGAATCCGAGCTAAGGCCAGAGCAGGAGATGAGGGAAGCAGGACTTCAAGTTCCCGACCATGAAAAGAAGAGGAAGCCGAAGTCTGAGCACGATGCGTTAAGGATGGGGAAGCTCCAGGGAAGAAAATGCCCCCACGAGCACTTGCCGAGGAGGATGTGCAGGCCCTTATAGAAAAGGCGTTAGCAAACTAGAAAACCCCTCAGGAGAATCCTACCAGAGCAAGGTTCCTGAGAAATGCATAAAATCTCGAATCTCCATTCTCGGAGGAGATTGGAAAAGTGGACCCTCCTCGACGATTCTCGATCCCCAAGTTGAGGGTTTATGATGGAACCTCCGATCCCGCCGACCACGTCTAGCATTACCAGCATTCCATGGTATTGTGGATAGGGAATGAGCCACTGATGTGAAAGGTTTTTCCTTCGAGTTTGGGAGACCTGACCTTGAAATGGTTCTCTCGACTAGAGCCGAGATCGATCTGTGGCTTTTGGGAGCTTGTTGGGTATTTTGTTACTCGTTTTGTAATAAATTCCAAGTAGCCCAGGGACATTAGGGCGTTGTTGTCTCTTAAGAAGCAGAGCTTAGAGAGCCTGGAGGAGTTCAATGCTCGTTACTGGCACCTCTATAATGAGGTAGAAGGGAGTAACAAATAAGTAACTGTGGCAACCTTCAAGCTCAGGCTGTCGAAGGAGAGTCAGCTTCGCCAATCATTGATGAAGCGATCCCCGACCACACAAGGAGAGCTGATGGAACAGATTGAAGAGTTCATAAAATTGGAAGAAGACATGGGAGCACCTGAGCCAAGGTGGGCTCGCCCGACGGAAGAGGGTCCAGGAGAAAGAGAATAAGGGAGTTCAGAGAAGGCTCTGATAGAAGAACAGGTCGTACCGAACCCACAAGAGCAGCCTTTGAATGGGCGCTGACGATCTTTAAAGACCCAATCAGTTAGGACCTAGAGAAAGAGGGCCGCACACTTGAAATAGGTGTATCAGATGAGCACCGAGCCGAGCATAGTAAACAAGTCTAGGCGAAGGAAAGCGGAGATCTCGTTCTCAGATGAAGATTTGCGAGATGTGGTCTAGCTCCACAATGATGCCCTAGTACCAACTTTACGAGTACATGGGTATGTTGTATGGAGGATGCTCATAGATCCGGGAAGCTCATCGGAAATAATGGATGCCGGGCTATTTGATAAGCTCGGCCTAAAACACTCAGATTTAACGCCGACCTTGATACCCCTGTTCTAGTTCAGTGGCCAAGCAGTGCACCCGATGGACGTGATAATCGTGCAGGTCGGCGCAGGTCCCGTCCGCTTAGACATGAAATTCCTGGTGGTAGATGCGTCATCTCCCTACAACGCCATTATGGGGCGAACATGGATTCATCGCATGAGGGCGATGCCATTAACCTGTCACCGAAGGATACGCTTCCCGACATTGAAAGGGACCATGGAGATCAGAAAAAATCAGACAACATCTAGAAGCCGTCTAATCGCGGCAATCAAAGGAAATGTAAAAAGGGCGGACGTTGAAGGCTTAGATCCAGATAAGAAGGCCGATAAAAAATAGCAACTACAATTAAGTCGGTTAGAGGCCGGAGATCAAATTGCCAACCTGACCGATGAGGCAATAGAGGAGCGGAAAAGGGTTTTGGTACATGGAGAAGACCAAGAACAAAGTCCAGGAGCAACGCCCCAAACTGGACGACCTCCATCTCAGGTGGAGGAAGCACGATTCAAGCTACAACGCGAACGGTCGGGCAAAGACCCTTTGACCAACCACTTCGATGGAGCAGACTTCGAGTATGTCCCGTGCATAGAGAGTAACCGGCCATTCCTTCAGCATATTGGAAAGGACCGGTCCGATCAGAAATTCGCCGTGCAGGCCCGAGCCGAGCAATAACTTCACCTTCCATGGATAAGAATCAAGGAGGAAAATTTTCATGCTGATAGCTTGGCCAGTTTGGCAACAACCATCATATTTGAGCTGAGGAGAGAAGTCCCCGTCGACTATCAATCAGAGCCAAGCATAGAAAGTCGGCAGATCATGTGCGCCAACCAAGTTGAAGAGCGGAGAGAACAAGCATTGATCAAGTTGGGTACCTACCACCACTCTGAGTCAAGGGCTTGGAGGAGCTGAGCAAAGGCTAGAGCGGGTGACAAAGGAAGCAGAACTTCAAGTTCTCGACCTCGGAAGGAAGGGGATGCTGAAGTCCGAACACGATGCATTAAGAATGGAGAAGCATCAAGGAGGAAAATCCCCATGCTGATAGCTTGGCCAGTTTGGCAACAGCCATCAGATCTGAGCTGAGGAGAGAGGTCCTCGTTGACTATCATTTAGAGCCAAGCATAGAAGGTTGGCAGATCATGTGCGCCAACCAAGTTGAAGAGCGGAGAGAACAAACATTGATGAGGTTGGCCGCCTACCAGCAGCAACTAGCTCGGAGCTTCCAGAAAAAAGGTACGTAAACAAACATTCCAGGTCGGAGACCTAGTCTTGAGAAAGGTATTCCTGAACACCAAAGACCCCAGCAACGGCAAGTTAGGTCCGAATTGAGAAGGACCATATAGAGTTACCTCTGTCGAAGGAACATGAGCTTACCACTAGGGGACGCTCGAAGTAACAACATTGCCAAGGCCTTGGAACACAGCGAATTTAAAGAAGTTCTATTTTTTGTACCAAAGAAATTGTCACTCTTGCATTCCATTTATGGAAGTCGTCTTATTTATATTCTTGTGCCAAAGATTGAGATTCCCTAAAAACTTGTATATGGTTGGGGACCCACAGTAGGGGCACACCCTATCGGGACAACCACGACAAGATAAGGTCAAGGCCTGAAAATAAGGGGTAGAGGTCCTCGTTGACTATCATTTAGAGCCAAGCATAGAAGGTTGGCAGATCATGTGCGCCAACCAAGTTGAAGAGCGGATAGAACAAACATTGATCAGGTTGGCCGCCTACCAGCAGCAACTAGCTCGGAGCTTCCAGAAAAAAGGTACGTAAACAAACATTCCAGGTCGGAGACCTAGTCTTGAGAAAGGTATTCCTGAACACCAAAGACCCCAGCAACGGCAAGTTAGGTCCGAATTGAGAAGGACCATATAGAGTTACCTCTGTCGAAGGAACATGAGCTTACCACTAGGGGACGCTCGAAGTAACAACATTGCCAAGGCCTTGGAACACAGCGAATTTAAAGAAGTTCTATTTTTTGTACCAAAGAAATTGTCACTCTTGCATTCCATTTATGGAAGTCGTCTTATTTATATTCTTGTGCCAAAGATTGAGATTCCCTAAAAACTTGTATATGGTTGGGGACCCACAGTAGGGGCACACCCTATCGGGACAACCACGACAAGATAAGGTCAAGGCCTGAAAATAAGGGGTAGCAATAAACCCACTACTTCGTGCCGAAGGAGAAAAATCCTAACTGGGAAGATCCTAAACTAGGTATGCTGCACTGATCTCCTTTTTAACTAATGGCTAGGCATGACGATGCAATAATTGGACTAAAAAGAGAGTTCAAATAGAACCGACAGTGGCAGTAGAAATAAGTCTTCAAACATTGCTGGGAACATTAGAGGCAGGTGGAGCATGGTCAACAATTGGGGAAGTGCCTCCATCCCTGACTACAGGCTAACTGGCCTCCCCTACCGGGGCCGATGCAGGAACCTCGGTAGGTAATGGTTAGGGAGAAGCATCCTCAGACTAAGCTGCTTGTTTGGCCCAGAGGGGGGAATCCTCATGTATGCCAGTATCACCGAAACCCACGTCATAACCTCGTTTGAACACGAGGGCTTTGATCTACTCGACTTGCTCAAGAAAGATCGCCCCAACCTCTTCTAACACCGTGTCCTTCGACTTCTCCATAACATCCCGCATCTCCACCTCCATCTCAGCTAGCTTGGAACAGAGAGCCTCGAGCTCCATCTCACTTGTGGTCAGGGGACTCAAAGCAGCGACCGCCTTAGCCTCTTCAACCTTCGCAGCTTTGGAAGAATTAGTAGCGTTAGACTCCGCTAAGCACCGAGCAGCCTTGGAAGCGCCGCATGTCCTAGAAAAATCTCAAGCCCCTTTTCTTCACGAAAAACAAAAAAGAAGAAAGGAGGCTAGGGGGCAATTATGGGGGAAAGAAACATCTCATGAGCGTGGGCCCTAACCTTCTCACATACCTTAGTGGGAAATGTGCCAAGATAGCTGGCAGAGGGGAGAGAGGCAAGAACGGAAGTGGGGAAGGAACATCCCACGAAAATGGGCCACTATCTTCTCACCTGCTATAATGGGGAAGGTGGGAAAAATCATTTGTCAAGCAACATGAGGAATATGAGGAGGAAGGAATTAAAGGGGGGAGAGGGATGAAGGAAAAGGTACGCCGAAGTCATATAAAAACTAATCATGACACGAATTTCCAATCTCGGTGGCTGACTTAAGCATCGGAGGGAACTCGATCGGTCTCACCGATCGAGACTTATTTGTTTAAATTTTACAGGGTCCATACGGAGAATCTCAATCAAACTAGAAAGGAGGTTCTGTTGACATTAACAATTCAGATTATCAGTCCATCTGGAACCCATCTCAATTTCTTGACTCTACAGTATGTGTATTTTTACTGAAGAAAGCAGGGACTGTTCTCGTCCATCAAATGATTGGTTGTTGTTTTTGTACTAAAGAAAGAAAATCAAGTAACAAGGTTTCTTTGCCATGTACACATAAAGGCCTGTTTGACAATTGCAATCTCTCTCCACTTGGAAGTTCATGGTCACATGGATATTCTTGGATTAATAAAAAAAAAATAGATAGATTTAGAGACTTGGCTTCAAACACGGTCTGCTGTTTTGTCTATGAAATTATTACATAAAGATTAAAATTATGGAATTTAGAGAGTAGGGCAGAAGTTTTTGTTTCTAAAGAGTCAACAACTAAAGAAACGAGCAATTAGTCCTTTTGAGTCAAGTTGGTCAAATAACAAATATTCACTCCCTCCAAACTCAATTCATTTTTTCATTGGTTAAAAAAAATAAAAAAAAAAAAACAAATCCAAAAAAAACCTAAACCCTAAATTACCAAGTCAAGTTTGGATATGGCCAATCCACTGATAGTTCAGTGGTTCGGCATTTCTTTCTCCATATAACCCAGGGATCCTGACTGTGTTGGTGAGAAACTTCGGCACAGTGTCTGTGGGTACGTGAGAATTCACTATAGAGAAAAAAAATGCTTAGTATTAGTTGGTGGGTTGGGTTAAAAATTGCCGCCCCCACCATGTAACCAACACTAACTTGGCCCTTACCGATTTGATTACATCCTTGATGTGAGTTCACTTGGTTAATTAGTCCGGAACCCCTGAGTGAGCTCCACATGTGTCACATCCCGGTCCCGAATTATCCTGGCCTAGGGTAATCCCCGAGATGAGACATACATACTCCCGTGTGATTGTACTTGTCGCGAGTCAAATACAACCACACGAAGGAGAGACAGCTATTGTACTCGTGAGTTAGACTCACTAAAGTTCCATTAATAACATTTAAAATATAGCGGAAGCTGTATTTTCATTCACAAAATGAATATCATTTCCCCATCCAGTCCATTTACAATATTTAAGTTTAATACAAAAGAATTATACAATTATAAACATTGTTTTACAAAAGAGGGCCCACAAAGGTATCCTATACAATAATACCGAAAGTATAAACAAAATACAAATGAATCTAAGTGTGACCCACACAAAAAGAAGTCAATCACACTCTAATTGTAAGCCCTCAAAATAGTTCTTGGCGCTCTCCGAATGAGAAGTACCTACATTGGCCCAACATCTAGCCACTCCTCTAGTCCTGGAGGAACCTCATATGCCTCCTCCTCTCCCGTCTGGGCCTTTTCAAGGCCGGGAGCTGTATCTACGCCTATGACACCAAGGATAATATCTCAAATATGAAGAAATGGCAAGCATAAGTAATAAAAAGGAATTACATAATACTTCAAGGTAAATTAAAATGAAAATTGATTTTGTAAGATATCATCGCAAGAAAATAACTAGACAATGGTATTAAAATGATTTAATTCATGTTTCTTGAAATCAAATGAATAGTATAAAGACCAATTGGCAACTACATTAAGCTCATCATCTCAAAGAGAGCGAATCTAGTTGGGATGTCACCAGCGGCCCGGCCAAAGGCTAGCTAGCTACCCGATTTTGGAGTTCCGGTGCTCCAGACGACATACTACAGTAGTCTCAAATAATCTAAACCAAGTTTATCCCCGTCGAGCATCACAAGGTCGAAGCTAAGTAGTGCCTGACTCGATCAAATCAAATAATAATCAAAATTGAATAAAGTTTGCAGTAAGGACAATCTCAATTGAATCAAATTGAATCACAATTGTTCCAAAAGAATCAACTCTAAATAGTGTTCAAAATATACTAATATATAATGCATTGATTGAAGAATTAAGGTAATTACTAACCAATCTAAAATAATTATCCAATATTCATCACCATCCAATTCGATATAAATTCAGTGAATCCATATTTGACTATTCTAGTTAGTGTCACAACTTAATGAAAAGGTCCACTAAATTAACATCCATGGTATGGTGATAAAATCTTAAATTCTAAGATTATTCAAGTTCCTAAGTTTCCATTGGGTGTATAAAAGTTCAGGGTATCAAAACATAGCTAAAAGGTCCTTTGAGATTCTAAGAAAAATTATGATTTTCTGTGAGTTCGGTCAGGTGGCAGTGACCACAGGTGGCTAGCTGCCAGGTAACCGCCTGGTGACCGCCGGTTTTATAAGGAGAATTGCTACATTCTGGAAAGCTAACTACCAGTGGGGCGGCTAGCCGCCAGACCAGGTGACCGCCTGCCGACTGCGCTCCACTGCTAGAATTCTAAGCTTCTGGGAAGCTGACTGCCAAGTTCGGCTAGCCGCCAGGTGGTCAAGCGGCTAACCGCCAGGTGACCGCCGACCTGCGACCAGAATTCTGAATCGAGCTTTTTAAGCTATTTCTGAAACTCTCTATCCTCTCCTTCCATCCCATACTTCCTTATATCAAACCTCCTGCACAATGGAGCCCTCTTGCTCCCATTCATAACATAAAATCCCTCCATTCCATTATCCATAAAAATCATAAATCATGTAATCTATTCATTTATCAAAAGGTAAAATTCTCAAGATTTGCTTATTAAGAATCAATGAAAGAAAATACATTACATAAATCCAATTTAAAGCTTATACTTGCCTCAAATCAAAGCTTTTCAAGCTCTCTTCACTCTAATTAGCTCAAAAGCCCCAAAACCCCAAACAAACCAAACCCAAATAAAAGAAATCCATGGAAGGATGATGAGAATGCAATACCTGTTTAATTAAGAGTCTCATGACTCCATTTCAATCCATTATCACTCAAAAATACAACAAAAGGGGTATAACTCTTACCTATAGCAAGGAAATCCGGTTCTTGTCATCCAAGCTAAGAGGAGGGTGAAGGAGAAGAAGATGAGTCCAATTCTTAAATCCTAAAGCACATGCAATCACTTCTTAAATGATTTGGAGAAGAAGAGAGATGAAGGGAAGAGAAGACAAGAAGAGTAGAGAAAATGGGAAGTGAAAGAATGAAAAGGAAATGGTAAAGTGGGCTAAAGCTTTTAAGGGATAAGGTTGACCCTTTTTGCAAATGAGTCTAACAAGCTCTAGTATATTCTAATTTGAGTCAAATGAGGGCCCACTCAATCAATGGTTGGTCAAATGAATTAGAGTCAAATACGAAAGTTGATGTGCTCGACAAGATACACGCGTTGGTGCCAAAATGATGGGTTAATGATGCAAAATACGAAAGTCGATATTTAAGAAAAAAGCTCTTGACTCTACCCAACCGAGTCAATTCGGTTCTAACTCACTTACCTAGGACTCAAGACTAAACTAACTCAATTCACAAGGACTAATTAACACTAATTATCATAATTAGTAACTAAGCATAATTAATTAGCTAAAACACGATTAATTAGTACTAAATATGATTAATTAGGGTCGAGATGTAACATTTCTCCCCTTTAGGACTCATTCGGTCATCCAAATGAACATACCTTGGTAAAGAGTTTTGGGTAGTGTCGTGCAACTTGTTCTTCGAGCTCCCATGTGGCTTCATCTGGTTCGTGGTGCTCCCAAAGGAGTTTCACCCAACGAATCGTCCTCGTCCACAACACTTGTTCCTTCTTGTTAATGATACGAAGTGGACGCTCGACGTATGTTAAGTCAGGCTTGACTTGGACTTCATCATATTGGATGACGTGTGATGGATCTCGAACGTATTTACAGAGCATCGATACATGGAAGACATCGTGTACACCCGCGAAGTCTGACGGAAGGATGAGTCTGTAAGCTACATCACCAATACGAATTTTAATCTCAAAAGGTCCCACGTATCTCGGTGCAGGTTTACCCTTTTGTCCGAACTGTTTCATGCCTTTCATCAGAGATGCCTTAAAAAATACCCAATCTCCAACTTGAGATTCAAGTTTCCTTCTTCGATTATATGCATAGCTCTTCTGTTTGGATTTAGCAGCCTTCAACCTTTCTCGAACTTGAAGAACCTTTTCTGCTGCGTTTGCAATAATAGTGGGTCCGTGAAAGCTTCTCGTACCGACTTCTTCCCAGCATACTAGAGTTCTGCAACCACGGCCGTATAGAGCTTCAAACGGTGGCATTCCAATGGCTGGATGAAAGCTGTTGTTATATACGAACTTGCATAAGGCTAAATGTTCATCCCACTCACCACTAAAATTAAGAACGCTTGCACGTAGCATATCCTGCAAGGTCTGTATGGTGTATTCGGACTATCCGTCTGTCTGTGGATGGTAAACGGTACTGAAGCTAAGTTTGATGCCCATAGACTGCTGAAATGATTGCCAAAACGAAGAGACAAACCTTGTATCTCGATAAGAAACTATTGAAACTGGAGTGCCATATAGCCGAACGATCTCTTTCACAAAAAGATTGGCCATTTCATTGAACTTCATGCCCTTCTTGAAAGGAATAAAATGGGCCGATTTCGTCAACCGGTCCACTATTACCCAAATCACATTATTCTTCCGACTGGTGAACAGTAAACCTGACACAAAATCCATTGAGAAATGTTCCCATTTCCACTAAGGAATAGACAAAGGATGTAGTAAACCCGGGGGCTTCCTATGCTCAAACTTTACCCGTTGACATGTGTAGCATTTTGATACAAACTCTGCAATCTCTCTCTTCATGTTATTCACCAAAATCGTCTCTTGAGATCTCTATACATTTTTGTACTTCTAGGGTGCATAGCATATCTGGCACAATGAGCTTCTGTCATAATTGGGATTATTAGATGTTAAGTCTTTGGTACACACAACCAATTCCTGAAATACAAAACTCCATCCACTAATTGAAAATCATGTTTCTCATCAATGTGATCTCTTATTTTGGCCAAATTAGGATCTCCAAACTATTCATCCTTAATTCTATTCATCAATATAGGTCCAACCACTGACATGGCAGCTAACATCACCGAATCATTAACCAATCGAAGTACTACATCAAGTTCCTTAAAACCATCCAATTTGAGCCATTGAGCACTCATGGTTGCAGTTAGTGAAGACTTTCTACTCAAAGCATCAGCCACCACATTTCCTTTTCCTAGAATGTATTTGATCGGAAAATCAGAGTCCTTGATAAATTCTAACCACCGTTCTTCCTCATATTGATGTCTTGTTAAGAAAATAGAAACTATAGGCTGCAATGATCTGAATGTACTCAAATTATTCTCCATATAGATAGTGTCTCCAAAGTTTCAATGCAAACACAATGGCGGCTAATTCAAGGTCATGTGTGGCATAATTTTTCTCATGATTCTTCAACTGCCTTGATCCGTAGGCTATAACTTTACCATGCTACATAAGAACACACCCCAAACCAACTCTAGATGTGTCTGAATAAATCACAAATCCTCCTGTACCTTCAGATAATGAAAAAACTAGGGCGGTTGTCAATTTCTCCTTCAATGTTTGAAAACTTGATTCACATTCCTCAATCCAAATGAATGGCACATCCTTCCTAGTCAATCTTGTCAGCGGGACAGAGATTTTTAAAAAATCCTTTACAAATCTACAATAGTACCTCGCAAGGCCTAAGAAACTTTGAATCTCTGCTACTGTCCTTGAACTATGCCAATTAATGATTGCTTCTACCTTGGCTAGATCCACCCTTATACCGTCTCAAGTGATAATATGCCCCAGAAAAGCCACTTACTCAAGCCAAAAATTGCATTTCTCCATTTTAGCATATAATTGGTGAATCCTTAAAAGCTGAAGTGACATCATGAGTATGCATGTTCTTCTCGTGACTTCGAGTATACTAAAATATCATCAATAAAAATCACAATGAATTGATCTAGATAAGGAGCGAAGATTCTATTCATCAATGCCATAAATACTGCCGGTGCATTCGTTAGACCAAATGGCATCACCAAAAATTCGTAGTGGCCATATCTTGTTCTGAAAGCTGTCTTCTCGATATCTTGCTCACGAACTCTCAACTGGTGGTACCCATATCTGAGATCAATCTTAGAGAAGTAAGCTGCTCCTTGAAGTTGATCAAACAATTCGTCAATCCAAGGCAATGTGTACTTGTTCTTTATTGTCACTTGGTTGATTTGCCTGTAGTCTATACACATCCGTAGGGACCCATCTTACTTCCTCACGAACAATACCGGAGCTCCCCACAGAGAAATACTTGGGCGAATAAGTCCTTTGTCCAACAAGTCTTGCAATTGTTCCTTCAGCTCTCTCAGCTCTGCCGGAGCCATTCTGTAAGGAGCCTTCGAGATTGGCGCAATACCCGGTACAAAGTCGACAGGGAACTCTACTTCCCTAGGAGGAGGTAATCCTAAAACCTCATCTGGAAACACATTCGGAAACTCACACACAACTGGAATCTCCTCTAGCATCTTAGGCGGTTTCTTCTCGGAGATGAAAGCAAAGTAATCTTCGCATCCATGCTCTAGGAGCTTCACGGCATCCAATGCCGATACCAGTCTGGTGTTGGACTTCTCTCTCCATACACCCTCGAATATCACATTCATCTTGGGTTCCTCCACCTTGAAGGTGATCATTTTTCTGGAACAATCCACATAAGCTCGATGTTTCGCGAGCCAATCCATCCCAAGGATGACATCAAAGTCGTGCATCGATAGTACTATCAAATCCACTGGCATCAGTAATCCTCCGATCTGGACTCTACAGTTAGGGTAGTAGTTCTCGCAAATTACTCGTTTACCCACTGGGGTAGACACCATCAAAATAAATGGTAGCAACTCAGGTGATTGCTGAAGATCGCAAGCAAAATGAGGCTCCACAAATGAGTGTGTGGACCCCGAGTCAAGCAAAGTTCTAGCACTCTTAGTACATATCAAAATGATACCTTCTACAACGTTTTCAGCTGCTTCTGCTTGCTCATGATCTACTGCATACATTCTCCCTGCTTGGTGTGGTCGTTGCTGTACTGGTCTGCCTTGTTGTCCTGGCCTCCTTTAAGCCTGTTGCTGCTGTGGTGGTCTCGGTGGTGCTGGTAGTGCTAGACATGGGGGTGGAGCTGGAAGTGCTGGTCTAGCTTGCTGCTGAGGGGGTTGTTGCTGAGGTCCCTCATAACCACCTCTGTTCCTGGGACAAGTTGCTGCTTTGTGTTCCATCGATCTACATATAGCACATGCCCATGTATTTCTCCAGCATCTCTCGGTCGGGTGTCCCTTGCCACTTGTTTCACACTTGGATGTACTAATCACCACACCCTTCTGCTTCTTGTGTTGTTGCCCTTTTCCGGAGTAAGGTGAATTCCTTTTGTAGTCATTGCTCCTCTTCCTCGATGCCGCTTCTTTTGCGGAGAAACTCGGTCTACATCATCATCGAATGTCGCTAGTCTCTGGAATGCCGTAACATGTTCTACATAAGCAGGATTCATACCATCGATAAAGCGGTCCACTTTCTTCTCTTTAGTGTTTATTAAATCCTCATCATATTTGGAGAACTGTAGGAATGTGTGTACATACTCTGTCATGGTGTATTGGTTTTGCTGTAGGGTCAAGAACTCATTTTGCTTCTTCCTTTGTACATGGTCTGGTATGAACTTCTTACGGAACTGTTTCTTAAATGTCTCCCATACAGTCTCTTCAGGCAATAACTTACGAGGGTCTTTTACACTTTTCCACCATATGTTGGCCGTACCCCGAAACATTGAAGCGGTGAGCACAACCTTCTGCTTGTTATCAAAAGTGATAGTCTCGAAAACATCACCGATATGATCTAGCCATTCATCTGCTTTCACTGCACCTTCATTCCCGTGGAATTTGGTAGCTCCCCTCTTCTGAAATCTTTCGTATAAGGAATTCGGATCGTTTCCTCTCAATTGGTTAGCACCTTGTGGTCCTTGATTAGCCATTAGCAAGGCTATCTATTCATTTGTCTTGGCCACTTGTTCGATAAACATCATCAATCAAGCATCCGGATTTGGCGGATCGTTCTCCACCACTACGAAAGGATCACTGTTGTGAGATTCATTGTTACCGCCTCCGGAACCAGACGCCATTTATCTGCAAAATAGTTTCAATAATTAATTTACAACTATATTCTATCTCTCTCTCTA
This sequence comes from Litsea cubeba, assembly GCA_012931725.1. NCBI lineage: Eukaryota > Viridiplantae > Streptophyta > Magnoliopsida > Laurales > Lauraceae > Litsea > Litsea cubeba. Next base: position 89,145,956 of record CM022944.1, on the reverse strand, counting down.
CAATACTAGCAACTTATATAATGCTAATAACAAACTAATCCCGACAATCTACACTCTAAATTAATTCTAACGCATCCTCACAACAACTTCTAATGGTTACTAAGTCTTTTAGAGAAACTTTTAGGGGCTCTGATACCATACTTACGTATGTCACATCCCGGTCCCGAATTATCCTGGCCTAGGGTAATCCCCGAGATGAGCATGTACTCCCGTGTGTTTGTACCTATCGCGAGTCAAATACAACCACATGAAGGAGAGACAACTATTGTACTCGTGAGTTTGACTCACTAAAATTCCATTAATAACATTTAAAATATAGCGGAAGTTGTATTTTCATTCATAAAATGAATATAATTTCCACATGAAGTCCATTTACATCAGTTAAATTTAATACAAAAGAATTATACTATTATAAACATTGTTTTACAAAAGAGGGCCCACAAAGGTATCTTATATAACAATACCAAAAGTTTAAACAAAATACAAATGAATCTAACTGTGACCCACACAAAAAGAAGTCAATCACACTCTAATTGTAAGCTCTCAAAATAGTTCTTGGCGCTCTCCGAATGAGAAGTATCTACATTGGCCCAACATCTGGCCACTCCTCTAGTCCTGGAGGAGCCTCCTGGGCCTCCTCCTCTCTCGTTTGGGACTTTTCAAGGCCGGGAGCTGTATCTACGCCTGTGACACCAAGGATAATATCTCAAATACGACGAAATGGCAAGCATAAGTAATAAAAAGGAATTACATAATACTTCAAGGTGAATTAAAATGAAAATTAATTTTATAAGATATCATCGCAAGAAAATAACTAGACAATGGTATTAAAATAATTTAATTCATGTTTCTTGAAATCAAACGAATAGTATAAAGACTAATTGGCAACTACATTAAGCTCATCCTATCAAAGAGAGCAAGATCTAGTTGGAATGTCACCAGCAGCCCAGCCAAAGGCTAGCTTGGCTACTCGATTCTGGAATTCCGGTGCTCCAGACGACATACTACAGTAGTCTCAAATAATCTAAACCAAGTTTATCCCCGTCGAGCATCACAAGGTCGAAACTAAGTAGTGCCGACTCGATCAAATTCAAATAATAATTGAAATTGAATAAAGTTTGCAGTAAGTACAATCTCAATTGAATCAAATCGAGTCACAATTGTTCCAAAAGAATCAACTCTAAATAGTATTCAAAATATACTAATATATAATGCATTGATTGAAGAATTAAAGTAATTACTAACCAATCTAAACTAATTATCCAATATTCATCACCATCCAATTCAATATAAATTCAGTGAATCCATATTTGGCTATTCTAGTTAGTGTCACAATTTAATGAAAAGGTCCACTAAATTAACATCCATGGTATGGTGATAAAATCTCAAATTCTAAGATTATTCAAGTTCCTAGGTTTCCATTGGGTGTATAAAAGCTCAAGATATCAAATATAGCCTAAAAGGTCCTTTGAAATTCTAAGAAAAAATATGGGTTTCTATGAGTTCGGTCAGCTAGCGATGACCAGGCGGTCCACAGGCAGCTAGCTGCCAGGTAATCGCCTGGTGATCGCTAGTTCTACAGGGAAAATTGCTGCATTCTGGAAAGCTGACCGCCAGTGGGACGGCTAGCCGCCAGGTGATCGCCTGCCGACCGCGCTCCATTGCCAGAGTTGCAAGCTTCTGAAAGTTAACCGCAAAGTTCGACTAGCCGCCAGGTGGCTACGCGGCTAATCGTAAGGTGACAACCGACCTGCGGGCAGAATTCTGAAATGAGCTTTTTAAGTTATTTCTGAAACTCTCTCTCCTCTCCTTCCATCCCATACTTCTTTATATCAAACCTCCTACACAATGGAGCCTTCTTGCTCCCATTCATAATATAAAATTCCTCCATTCCATTATCCATAAAAATCATAAATCATGTAATCTATTCATTTATCAAAAGGTAAAATTCCTAAGATTTGCTCATTAAGAATCAATGAAAGAAAATACATTACATAAATCCAATTTAAAGCTTATACTTGCCTCAAATCAAAACTTTCCAAGCTCTCTTCACGCTAATTAGCTCAAAAGCCCCAAAACCCTAAATAAACCAAACCCTAATCAAAGAAATCCTTGGAAGGATGATGAGAATGCAATGCATGTTTAATTAAGAGTCTCATGACTCCATTTCAATCCATTATCACTCTAAAATACAACAAAAGGGGTATTAATATTACCTATAGCAAGGAAATCCAAATTAGGTGGTGAAGAGAATGGGTTCTTGTCATCCAAGCTAAGAGGAGGGTGAAGGAGATGAAGATGAGTCCAATTCATAACTCCTAAAGCACATGCAATCACTTCTCAAATGATTTGGAGAAGAAGAGAGATAAAGGGAAGAGAAGAGAAGAAGAGTAGAGAAAATGGGAAGTGAAAGAATGAAAAGGAAATGGTAAAGTGGGTTAAAGCTTTTAAGGGATAAGGTTGACCCTTTTTGCAAATGAGTCCACCAAGCTCTAGTATATTCTAATTTTAGCCAAATGAGGGCTCACTCAATCAATGGTTGGTCAAATGAATTAAAGTCAAATACAAAAGTTGGCGTGCTCGACAAGATACACACACTGGTGCCAAAATGGTGTGTTAATGATGCAAAATACGAAAGTCAATATTTACGAAAAAGCCCTTGACTCTACCCAACCGAGTCAATTCGGTTCTAACTCACTTACCTAGGACTCAAGACTAAACTAACTCAATTCACAAGGACTAATTAACACTAATTATCATAATTAGTAACAAAGTATAATTAATTTAGCTAAAATACAATTAATTAGTACTAAATATGATTAATTAGGGTCAGGATGTACCAACATGCTTCATGTGAGAGGAAGGAATCAAAACCTAAAGTGAAGCCCACCTAACGAAAATTTGAGCTGCTAAAAAAGAATGCCCACACTGTTTATGGGATGCCTTCAAATTTCACTCCAAAACACGTTGTTTCCGCCGTAAGATTAAGCAAATGATTATTTTATTTATACTATAATGGTATGATCAATCTTACAATGGAATCAATTCGTTTTGGATTAAAATTTGTGAACATCCCATAATCACGCGGCATACATTTTGGGCGGTCGAATTTTCATTAGAAGCACCCCACTGTGGGTTCCACTCTTTCCTCTCTAGGAAGCTTGTGGGAGATCACGCAGGCGATCTGAACTCTCACTTGATAATTGGATGAGATTGATACTTATGCGAATTTTGTTGGAATCAATATGCACCATCCACATTTCCACCATTGTCTCCGCTTCTTTAATTTAAAGTAAATTGTCTGCCATAAGAAAACATACGAAGGGCAAATCCGGTATTAAAAGAACACCTAAAATTCTGCTCTGGTGTTGGAAAACTGGGGTCAACAACACGTAAAATGCAGAAGAAACGGAGGACATCAGAAAGCCTATAAAAGCACAAGAACCAGAGAGAGGTAGGTCTTTTGAAATCCAAGGGCTCTGAAATCTAAAGCGAAATGGAAGAAGTGAAGAAAAAGAAGAAAGGACATTTCACGGCAAACATGTGTGGCCATGAACTGGACCGCATGTCCACAGAAGGCACTCAATTCTGCCTCTCTGAGGGTATATTGCCACCTCTCGGTGCTCGCACTAGCAGCAGAAATAAGCTTAAGAAATTCATCATCTCTCCTTATGACCCTCGATACAGGTGGGCCATCTTTTCTTTTCCCAAACTTTTTTATTTATTTATTTATTTTCCTCTTTGTTTAGGAATTATCTATAATGGGTAGTTGTTATTTAGGTTTTACGAATATTGGAATCCCTGCTTGTTTCATGTCTTTAATTTGATGAAGAGAAAATGGGAAAGAGTTTAATTGGGTTTGTAGAATGAAAATATATCTTGATCAGGTCCTGTTTGCATTTATAGAATACATAGAATTTTATGATTAAATTAGCTTAACCCAAGAAATCGTTGAGGAGGTGAGAATTAAGGACATGAGATGAGGGATGAAGGATATAAGGCAGCAATGTAGATGAGACATTCACTTTTCTAAGATTTGAATTACAAGGGTGATGGCTGGATATTCACTTCTCATGGATATTCAATTTCAATTAGAGAGGTTATTTGATGGTCATTTTTGGATAATCATAATTTTTTCTTTATTTCAACTACTTATAGAAATGCAATACTAAGAACTCAATTAAACAAGCCTTTAGTTTTTTTCCTGTGACACTTTGCAGATTCTTTTGATGTTGAGATATAGAAAGTTAAGCTTTTTGTTTGATGGTTTCTCTTTCGCAATCTTTTTTTTTATTTTTATTTCTGATCTTCTTCTCCTCCTCCTTTTTCTTCTTCTTCTACTAATCTGCATCTCTTGCGTGTTGGTAATTCTGAGTGTTTATGGGTTTTTTTGTTGCAGATATTTGACATTCATGTTTCTTTTGCCTATGGTTTGTTTGGAACTTTAATTCTATCTGTTCCGTTTCTTGTTGTTTCTTGCATGCGGTTTCCTTTCGTTTTTTCTGTTTGTTTGATTGGGTAAACTCCAAAGAGGCAAATAGGTGTGTACGTTTCAACTTTCAAGTCATTTATAGATGTAGAAAGTAAACAGGTACTCCTTAGACATCAGTGAGAATGATTTACATTGTATTTTGGAGTTAATGATTCTCCTTAGACATTAGTGAGCATGATTTATATTTTATTTTGGGGTTAATGATTCCTTAGGGATTATAGGTTATGGGGTATTTTATATTAATTTAGATAATTTTTCTTGTTAGACAATTAAAAAATGTCGATGCGTGTGGGGGTGTACCCCACTAAAGATGGTTGTCACGTTCCCACATTTGGGTGGGTGGGATTAAGAGCCAATTAATTCTTTTCTGACACAATTGAAATTCTTATGACCCCAATTAATGTCCCTATAGATCGAAGTCTGTGGTGGGGTATAAACATTTCCCCAATTCACAAATAATTATAGCAAAACCTTCATTGTCACATAATTTGCAAATGATAGCAAATATAAAACCATTAAGGAGCAAAGCAAAGATTTTTATTACAAAAAATTAAATTCAAACAAAATATACAAAAGTATTTTAATTACTTGGCCATTATAAAAAACCTAGGCCAATAAAAAAAAAGTGAGAATAGACCCAATATGTTGTCGAGAAGGCCCTCAAGTGCATGGTCATCATGACGACTCAACCATGCCATCTGCACCACTCATGGAAGACATCTGGCTAGTCCTCCAGAACCGCCTTCTCCTCCTCCTCGAGAAGGGTAGGTTGGGTACCTATCCACCAAAAGTAGTATTAATAGACTACAAATGGCCTGATAGGTGAATAGAAATAGACAACAATAGATATGTTGTATCAATAAGGTTAATGACAAGTGTCATGTCACACAACCTTGGTGTAATGTCATGATATATGACGTCACACCAACCCACATAGTCACAGTCGATGTAGTTTGCATTTCGTATGTTATTCGGACAATCCAGGGTGTGTCAGCTCAAACATCCCTCACTATTGGTCTCTCATTTAGTCATCATCATTATACAATGTCGAGGGTCTCCAAACTAAGTCCACACGACCTATGTTGAAGTTCCCCTTTAAAAGAGAAATCTACAGTTACCCATAAGATCTCTATGGCTAGCCGTAGGATTAGCCTATAGTGAGCCACGGTTAGCCGCAAAAGGGTCAAAAGTCAAGGTTTTGTCTTTGCAACCGTAGTGTAATTCACGATTAGTTGTGGATTTGCTCTACAGTTGGCCACCGCTAGTCATGAGCTATTTATAGATCAACTTATCAGTCGGTCGATAAGGATGGTCTCAGGCACTCTTTCCAGAACTAAAATATGGGGCTTCACTGCTAGCTGTAAGCTCTTAGAACTTTGTTTTTGAAGCCGGATCAGGTAGAAAATTGGTGCTCTCGATTCCCCTTTAAAAAACCACCTGTAGCGAAAAAAATTTTCCCAGGGCCTAGGCTTCTTCAATTCAGCCATAAACAACCCATTAATGGAAGTTACAAATAAAGAAGTCATTTTCACAATTTACAATAAATGAGTTTCAAGGGTAGCTAGGATCAACTTAATGCTAGAATCAACAATAACAACACACAAATGAATGGAAATATATATGAATTCACTTGCCTTAGCTTTATAACACACTTGGTGAAGCAACCCTAGCTAGAAAAGCTCTTGAAACAATCCAACTCTTGGAAAAACCAACTCAAACTCAAAACCCAAACACTATTCAAAGGAAAAGAGGCTAATGAGCTAACCAATCTAGTGGTGTTCATTGGATCGAACCCCCGGATTTCGGGTCAAACTCGACTCGACCCAAAACCATTTTATGTGGGTGAAAACCCACCCGAACCCGGTTAATTTGGGTCACGGCCGGGTTGGTCCGGTCACGGGTCGGGGTCGGGTCATATCCTGCAAATAAACAAATATTCAGAAAATCAATAGTTAGAAACAGTGGGTTTCAACTTTCAATCCCCCATCCCCGGTGGAAAAAAATGAAATAGAAAAACAAAGACAAGAAGCCGTGTCCAGGTTTGGTCTTTGGGGATTCTTTCCCCTGTCATCCTCTCCCTTTTACCCTATTTATTCTCCCCCTCTCCCCTCGCCCAACCAAAGTTTCCCTCACATCACTCCCTCTAAGAAAAATCTCTGCCTTTTCTCTTCTCTGCAAACAAAGAATCAGAAGAAGAAGAGGAGAATAAAACCCCCCATTTCCTCCTTTGGTCTGTTTTCTCTCAATCTCCAAAGTCCGATTCTTTCCCAGAAATTCCCCAGAAGCACATCCGATCCAAACCATTTTCTAATGGACCCTAGAGATCTCCCCTTAGCTGATGAATCTCATCAGAGCCGTCCGATCGTCCTCTCCATCGATCTCAATGAGATCCCATCTCCGCCGCAGGTCGAAACCCCCGCCCTAGTCCTCGCCCAGCTACTCGATGTGATGGAACTTCCATCATGGAAGTCGTTAGGAGGTTCCACGGCGACCTGCAGCCCTTCCTTGGGCAGCCTGCGCCCTTCCCCGGAGAAACTGGGGTGGGACCAACATCCATCTGTGTGCTGTGCCTGTGCTTGCAGCCGGAGAGACATGGGGGGGGGGGGGGGGGGGGGGGGGGGGGGGGGGGTGGGGGGGGGGCGGGGGGGGGGGACTGTAGTTCATGTACATCACAATACATGCAACGGAGGAGACGAGGAGTTCATTGACTTCATTGTTAAAAAATTTATAAGAAAAAAATACATACCAGATTTTTGAAGAAACGGAGGAGACGAGGAGGAATGACCGAAGGAGAACTGGTCCGGGTTCACGCCTTTAGGGTTTTTTTTTTGAGTTACTTTTTATTATTAAAAAGTAATTATATTTAATTATTATTTTCTATTTTATTACCTGGTTCACAGGTCACCCGGTAACCCGATCCGATAGATCCGTTAACCGGTACAGACAACCATTGGGTCGGGTCGAGCACCGAAAATTTGCAACAATCACCCACCCATTGACCCACGGGTCGGGTCGGGTCGGGTAACGGTTAATTTTGTACACCTCTAAACCAATCACATCTCCAACTATTAAGTCAGAAAACCCTAGCTAATATAAGGAAAACCACTCACTTAGGGTTGGAGAGATGGGGAGAAACTTAGAAAAAGGTGTTGTTGAGCTTGTGGAGGCTTGGGGAAGATGATGATGATTGGAGCTTGGAAGTCCTCTTGATTTTCAAGGAAGCAAAGAAAGTGAAAAGGGAAAGAGAGAAAAAGAGAAAAAAAGGGGAAGAAAGAAAGGAAAATGAAGGGTCATCCATCACTTAAGATGATGGAGGAGGGTTTAATTGAAACAAATCTAAATATCCTATTTCAAATAGGTCAAACTTGCCAAATAGTCTCTAAGATGTAGAGAGCATTTGTATGTACTAATTAAAAGCTAATAACAATATATTGTCGAGGCTTCTTAGTGGAACACACTTTGAAAATCTTATCTATTCAAGATAAATGCACTGACCTTGTACAAACGCTCACTATCTCTCTCAATCAACCTCAGACAATCTCAGCCTCTCTTTTAGAGAACAATGCTCTCACCTACCTAGTATAAAACCCTAAACCTCTAGACACCCATAACCATTGGATCTGGCCTTATGACAGATGGTCCTAAATAAATCGAAGAATTACAAATTGACCCCTGTAAATAATTAAGGTCTAGATCAGGCTTCACCAACCCATCAACCTTCCACTTGAAGACTGATCATATCGGATGGCTTTGACAATAGCAGATTGCTCCTACGAATCTCGATACCTTATCTTCATGCTTGAAGACCAACTGAAGTTAATTAAAACTTCAGATTTTGTATATCAATCACCTTTGTGAACATATTTGCAGGATTCTGACTTGATAGAATCTTCTCCAATTTCAACACATTTTCTTACAGAAGCCACTGTATGAAGTGATAGCTGATACGAATGCGTTTGGTTCTTGGATGAAAGACTAAATACTTTGCAAGATGAATGACACCCTTACTATCAATGTAAAGTCTACTGGTCTCTTGCTTCTTACCAAACTCTTCCATTAACACTTGTGACCAAATCATTTCCTTACTACCTTCTGTAACGGCAACATACTTTATTTCTGTGGTTGAAAGTGCAACGCCGTCCTGTAATTGTAACTTCGAATTGATTGTTGCACTAACAAATGTGAAGATATATATTGTAGTGCTTCTACTTCTATCAATATCTCCTGCCAAGTCCGAATTAACATATCCCAGCAATCTGATCTTTGATCCTCCAAAACATAACGCTGAATTAGTGGCACCTCTCATGTATCTAAGAATCCACTTAACTACTTCTCAATGCATTTTTCCGGGGTTGCTCATAAATTTGCTTACAACTCTCACTGCATGAGCAATATCTGGTTTAGAGCAAATCATTGCATACATCAAGCTGCCAACAACTGAAGCATATGAGACCTTGGACATGTTCTTCTTCTCCTGTTCTGTCTTAGGAGATAACTCTTTTGAGAGTTTAAAGTAGCTAGCCAGTTGAGTTCTAATTGGCTTAACACCCTGCATGTTGAACCTATTTAGAACCTTTTCAATATATTCTGCTAAGATAGCTTCAATGTGCGATTTATTCTATCTCTACTGATTCTCATGCTGAGAATCTGATTCGAAGCACCCAAATCCTTCATTTCAAATTCCTATGACAACTGTTTCCTCAAATTGTTTATTTCATGCATATTTGAACCTGCAACAAGGATGTCATCTTCATAAAAGAGTAGAATAATGTAACATTCATTAAAACTTTTGAGATAATAATAATGGTTTGCATGACACCGTTTGTAACTTGTGTTGTGCATAAACTTGTGAAATTTGATATACCATTGTCTTGGGGCCTGCTTCAAATCGTATATACTCTTTTTGAGCTTACACATCATTTCCTCCTTTTCTGGTACAATTTATCCTTATAGCTGATGCATGTAGATGTCTTCTTCCAAATCACCATAGAGAACTATAGTTTTCACATCTAACTACTCAAGATGTAAATCTTCTACTGCCACAATGCTCAAAACACTTCTGATTGTGTTCAATTTAACCACATGAGAAAATAACTCAGAGTAATCAATACCTACCTTCTACTGGAAGCCTTTCGCAACCAACCTGACTTTGTATCGCTTGCTATCGTCATGTTCTTCCTTCAAGCTGTACACCAACTTGTTGTGCAGTGCTTTCTTTCCCTCAGGCAAATGAACTAAGTCCCATGTCTGGTTGGACAATAATGAATGTATCACATCTTCCATGGCCTGTTCCCACCTAGCCCGAGTCTCAACTTGCAATACTTCTTCATAACATTCTGGTTCACCACCATCGGTTAATAATAAGTAATACAATGAAGGTGAATAACGTTGTGTAGGCTTAGGAGTCCTAGATGGCCTTCGTACTAGGGCAGGTGTTTGAGGGTCTATCTGAGAGTTTTGATTTTCATGCCATGTACATCATTTTTAAAAGTGTCATCCAGCTCTAAGTATTCATTATTATCCTCTTACACGTTGTCCTTGTTTTTATGCATCACTTTCAAACTGAATATAACATTTCTGCTTTTAATAATTTTTCTATTTTCTTCATCCCAGAAGTGGTAACCAAATTTATCATAACCATATCTAATGAAAGTGCATTTCCTAGATTTGGAATCTTATTTTTCTCTATTTTTAGCATAAATATGACCATCAGAGATACAACCAAATACCTTTAAATGCGAAAGGTTTAACTATTTTCCAGTCCAAGCTTCCTCTGGTAGTCCACCATCCAAAGGCACTGAACTGTTCATGATTGATTAAGTATGTAGTAGTATTCACCGCTTTTACCCAAAACTGCTTGGGCAATCTAACATGTATCCTCAAGCTTCTAGCACGCTCAACATTTGTCATGTTCATGCGCTCTGCCGCACCATTTTACTGCAGTGTATTGGGTATGATCTTCTCTCCCCTAATGCCATTTTTGGCACAGTACTCTTCAAATTCTTTACTGCAGTATTCTCATCTCTTGCTAGATCTTAGACATTTCAATTTCAAACATATTTCATTTTCAACTATAGCTTTCCACTTTTTAAAAACATCAAACACGTCAAACTTGTGTTTCATAGGATAATCCCATAATTTTCTGGTAGCATTATCAATTAATGTAACTGAGTAAGAGGATCCACCAAGAAAATGTGCTTTAGTTTGTCTCCACACATCTGTGTGTACTAGTTCCAACCTTTTTGACTTCGGTGGCATGCCTACTTTAGAGAAGGTGACTTTCTTTTGCTTTCCGAAAACACAATCTTCATAGAACTCTAAGTCTAAGGACTTGAATCCTTCCAGTCTACCTTTCGAGTGAATGATTTTCATCCCTTTTCTCGCTCATTTGTCCGAGTTTACAGTGCCATGTGTTTGAGTCAATGCCCCTATTTGCGCTGCAATGGAACTTGTAGAGCTATTAGTCAAGTATAGAGCTCCTCTTTTCTTACCGCGAGCAACAACCATACTCCCTTTCGTAACTTTTCAGAAATCATCTGCAAATATCATTACGTAACAAGAGCTTGCAACATAACCAACTAATAATAAGTTTCTTTTCAAGCTGGGTACATGCCTGACATCATTTAATTGCCATATACCTCCATTTGGCAATTTGATCCAAACATCTCCCTTGGTAATTATATCACAAGGTTCATCATTACCAAGATAATTTTTTCCAAAATCACCTTGTATATAATTTTTTAGATATTCTCTGTATGCAGTGGTATGAAAGGATTCACCAAAATCTATAACCCAAGATATGGATTTATAATCAAATGGAAGAATTAATCCATCTTGAACAATATCATCTACAATATTTGTGGAATCTTTGTTGTCTTTGTTACCATCCTTTTTCTTGTATTTCTTTGGTGGAGCTCTGCAGTCCTTTCATAACTATCCTTTCTCGCCACAACTCCAGCACTCGATTCTACCTTTTGAAGAATTTCTACTTGCCAATGTATATGAGTACGGAAATAACTGATTAAGACATTCTATCAAGTCTACGGAACAGTTAAGGATCCATTACTAATATATCTTTTAGTCATTGTGTAAGGTCTGTGACCTTACTGGGTCAGTTGGGCTCAAAACCCGGCACGTTGACTCGTTTACTTTGTTATTATTTTATTTAATTATATTTTAGATATTTAAGTGGGTTTAGATCAGTGAGCGAGTTTCTTTTAGCATTAGAATAGTATCTGTGTAGTTTCGTTCGATTCCGAGTTCGTTTGATCATAGTAGGGGGGTAGTTTGCAATTTAGGAAAAATTGAGTGTTTTCCGAAATATTCCAAACGCCTGTGACTTTTGGGTTCGTTGGAAAGGTCTCATCGTTCTGATGATTTTTATCTCTTGACTTGTCGCAATCCGACTGATCAGAAACCTTTCAAGTGGTCTATTCTTTCTCCGGACCCACTTAAAGGGTAAATTGGTCTTTTCCTCTTTATCGTCTTCTTAAATGAAGGTTGCCATAATTTTCATTTCTTTCTCTGCAACCAACTGAAGAACAACCGTAGCCATTTTCCCTTCTTCCTTTCTCAAGCCCTGGAACCCTATCCCAGAAGATCATTCTTGAAGATCCGATCCGTTAACCGTCTTCTTCGCGATCTTCTCTTTCCATTGGTTCTATTTTGTTAAGCATTCTCTCACCTTCTTCTTTATGTCATCTTTTCTTTTGGTTAAATTTAGGTTTGATATAGATCTTTTCCTCTCTTTTCTTCTCCTTGGTGTATTAGGTTGTGTCTGATTGTGTTAGATTGAGGATCTTGCGGTAGAAAGCTTCTCCTCAAATTTCACCCCATTATTTCATCTTCTGACATTGAGGCAAGTAGATGTGCATTTCATAATATATATGCCTATATGTTTTTATTGATCTGGCTATGATTCTTGTTAGATTTCTCTTAATTCCAACCCTGTTTTGATATAAATTTGGGTTTTACTTGTTAGGTTAGATTGTGGATTAAATGATTAAATTATTGGATTGATGACTCTAGGCATGTTTAAATTGTTAGAAATGATGTTATGTGATTGATGGATGGAATGGGGAGCAAGGAGGCTCGGTTTTCTGCAGGTTAGCTATGGATTGGTCGGAGGAAAAGGGAGCAGAAACCCAATTTCGGGCTACAGGTTCGCTGTCCGATCGATCGGTCGCTCAGTGCGATCGATCGGACAGTGAACAGTTCCCTAATTAACTGTGAGCGATCACAGTCCGATCGATCGGCCACACAGTCCGATTGATCAGTCTGTGAAAACTCTCAATTAACTGGGAGGTGCCCAGTGCCGATCGATCGGTCACACAGTCCGATCGATCGGACTGTGCACTAACTGTGAGGCCTTTTGATGGGTTGAGGCCCATCAGAAACAAAACCGTGAGGCCCGTGGGCCAAAGCGGATAATATCATGCATGTGTGTAGGGTGGGGCGTTACACATTGATCACCTTGGACGTGCAAGTACGATGATATTTGAGACTATATGCACTCAAAGTTGGGTATCAAAATTGGTTCTACACTTGGTGCATTCGGAAGGTGGGGATACCCAAAACCCTAAGTATGGATAGAATTATAATCACCATGCTCATACGCCTTCGGGTAGTTTGAAGAGTGAAAACAGCAGAAAATCAAGTGAGGCAGTGTTCGGGTACAAGGTACATCCTAATTTTACGTTTATGGCCCCTTTTCTAAGACTAACCATGTTCAAGGGGTTTCAAAGGGTTTGGGGATCTCAAAGACCCTCAACTTGGTTCACTAGTGGGTCCCTCGCAATCCCAGGGATGCTCACCTGCAATTTTGTGGTGATTGCATAAGGATTACCGGGCAGTCATAGAGAGAAACCCATGTTTGGATAAGGTCGGGGTATAGGGTCCACCAAAAACCTAAGTGTTCCTTATTGAAAAGTAACCTTAGTTAACATGTTCCAAGGGGTTAAGGGGTCTCAAAGAGCCCTAACTCCGGCCATCCCCTGCAGTCTCGAGGGTGCCCACTGGTGGTTCGGGGTTGATTAAATAAAGCTATCCGGGTATTCTTGGAAAAAAACACACATTAAGTGAGATTTGGTCGCAAATGAGTCCACCTACTAAGAATCTAAAGGTTCTAAAATGGGTCCCAAGGGTTAGGATTTTGATTCCCAAAACTAGAGCTAAAAAGGTGCCAAAATAGGGCCCTATCGGCCATGGAAAAAAAAACCCCAAAAAGTTGGGCTAAAAAGGGGCTAAAATAAGGCCCACCGGCTATGAGAAGAACCCCCCACCGGCCATCAAAAACTCACGCCCAGTGGCCATTGAAACAACGCTCAACTTGATCGTGAGCTCCAAGTGTAGAGCCGCGATTGTAGTAATAAAACTGGTGAGACTGGGTCGATCCACAAGGAACAATGTAAATTAAGGTTCTTCTTCAACTTCTACCTTGCCCTAAATTAAAAATCTAAATCTAGCCTAAGAAACTAAAAAGAATTACAACCATCATTCCTACTTTCCAAAAATTAAATTAATTACAACCCAATGACATAAAAAATTTCCTAAAACTAGAAACCTAAATCTAGAAAGAATCACAAGTTGCTACAAAAGAACGTACAAGTTAGAACATCAAAATAAAAAGTACCAAAAAACAAAACTAGAAACAAAAGAAACCTAAGTTAGAAAGGCAATAAAGTTAGTAAAGCAATGTATGCCATGAGATGCTGAAAAATTCCAAGACTGGAAAACTAGTATTGTGGGCTATTTTTATGCATGAATTCGTCTATCCTAATACAACTTAAAGTCAATTTTAATGGCTTGGTTCCGAACTACAATGATGCATGAGTCAAATAAAAAACAGAAGCAAAAAAAGATTTGAAACAAATAAGATATGGGTGGATGAACATGACCTAAAAACTAAAACTGTACAGAAATTCTGCACACAGGTGGGTTCGACCAACCATTTTTGAGCCACTGGTTCACTATCTTGCCAAGGTTACTTTTGTTTGGAATTCTAGGGTTTGAAAATACACTAATCAAACTTTAATTTCCAAATCTGTCATGAAATTTCTGCAACAATATGCAAAATTGTGCACTTTTATGTTAGGATCTGAGTTTTAAAGTGTTTGGCCAAAATTCTTCTTTCAAATCACTGATTTTTGTTATTCTTTCAAGTCACAACTCTGATTTCAAATTTAAATTCAGTTTTCAATACTCGAATAACTAGCAACTTAAACATATCTAAACTCCACAAATATGAATATGCATGCAATGCTAACTAGTTCTAACTGTAAACTATGCAAAAACAGTCATAAAATTGAATTGATCATAAAAATAAATAAAATAAGCAAAAGTTCAAGAATTTAAATGTGTGGTAAACGCAAGAAAAGTAAATGTGTGGAAGAACATAAATTTAACTGTGTGGAAGTGTATTCTTCTTTTTCAAAATTATGCTCTAAACGATGTCATAATTTGAACTATGCTCTTATGGCCTTTGGGTTGTCAATCTAAACACCAACAATAAAAGAAACATAAAACAAGCACCAATCATCCAAGGACAAGAAAGAAAAATTGAAAAGAGTAAGCAACACTTTTACTAATATGCAAAGTCTTTACATACGATAAAAAAATGAACTAAGACAATTACATACTAGGATGAGAAGCCTCTTCTGGTGAAAAACCCAAGGGTGTAGTGTGATTTCCAAGCCAAATCTCCTTGAGGACTTCAATGGAGAGAAAGAGAGAGGAAGAAGATGGAGTGCAATAGTAATTCTAAAGAGATGTGGTCTATCTTCCAATGAGAGGAGAGGGATGCCTATATCTTCAATTTATCGATTTTTGCTCTCTTCCTGTCCTTCTTTGTTCCAAGTTTGTAGCATGAAATATTCTTTGAATGGTAAGTCCCTTTCTTGGCTAACAAGTCTTCAAAGAAATAGCAGGGTGAGTGAGAGATTTTTGGTTCTTTCCATGTGCAAAATTGAAAGTCCCGAGTAGAAATTTTAGCACTAATTCTTGAAGGTCATATCTCCCTCTTTTTTAGCTCCAATTGATGCAATCTTGGGCTCCACATATATCTACTCGAAAGGAGCTTTCCAACTGTAGATAGATTGTGCCGTTCCGACGGTTGGATTGAGAGTTATGGCCATTTTAATCTTGCTTCTCCTGAAAAACCCAAGAGTAATTATACACATATGGAAGCTTATGTTGTTAGTTGTGCAATGGGGTGTGTGGGACCCAAGTGGACATCCAAAGGGGTCTTGGGATCTTTCCTTCTTTGTTTTTTGACTCCCCCCTTCCATCTTTGGTTTGCTTCCAAGCTTTTTTTATTAACTAGTCAACTCTTCTAGAACACTTTCCTTTGATGAATTTCTTTCTTGATTTTTGAATTTCAAACTTAGTAAGCATTAGATCTTACCAAATCTAAAGTTTCCTTTCTTGATCTTGAAATTCTAAATCTAGTTTTCCATTGTTGACTTTTCAAACTCTCTAAAAATACCGAGATATATGGGTCCACCATGAAAGATGTCCCACCCTTGATCTCTCTCAAATTTCACCAATGTGGGTCCAATTCTTGATTTCTCCTATACAAATTATAACAAATAAATTCAAGAAAAATTCTATGTACGGAATTTGAATGGACGATGCATGGGACCCTACTTGTCTCATGATGTATTAAAATAACCAACGTTCCAAAAAGAGATTTTCAAAAATGACAAGTTTCATGAATTTATGCGAAAAGTGTGATTTTTGAGCAAATTATGCATGAATGCACTACAATGGGTCCAAAATGTATAAAAATATGATTTGACATTAAATGAGATTCTTTAATATCAATAAGTTCTTAATATCAATAAGTCCCTAAAATGGTCCAAAATGTGTTTGAAAATAAGCACTTTTCAGGACTCGTCACCCGGCCGTAGGAGAATTTATTCTACAGTCGACCTTACGGCCGGTCGCCTATAGAACAAATTTTCTACTGGCCATAGAATGAAGAATTTCCGCTAAGTGGTTCATTTGGCCAGTTATGAGGCTCAGTTTGGCCTATTTTGAGCCCAGAATTTATAGCTTTTGTTCCTCTAACATTTTTTAAAACAAGAGTCGTAAAAATCACAATTTTTGACAAGAAATAGCAATTTAAATATAATCAAAATCATGCGTTTCTCAACATCCAAGTCAATGAATATAATTTTGAGAATCAAAGTAAATAACCATCACATGCTATGGTAATTAAATTGGAGACTTGCCTTAGCCTCTATGAACTCCCAAAGCACTTCTAATTACCTCTAAAATCAGCTGGAAACACCTCTTAAAATTCCACAAAAATCAACTCCGGAAATCTCTAAAAAATTAAAAACCCATGCTACTTGGAACCACCTCGCGCATGTGACATATGAGATACAAATGGACCTCTAGATCATGAAAACAACCAAAGGAGCATGATCTCTTACCTCTAAGAAGCTCAAACAAAGGAGGGAGGACGGTTCAAGGGGCTGCCGGTCATGGATTTATGCCAAAACGAACTATGTTTCGCAGTTGATGACGAGAAGTTGATTGGCGGTGTCAGATTTGGCATGTGGGGGCCTCCTTGGCATGATTTGGCGATGTAGGATTTGGAATGTGTTGTCGGATTTGGCATGTGTCGAATTTGGCGGTGTCGGATTTGGATTTGGCATAAGGGGTCGGGTTCATACAAGATCTGTTTGATCTTTATCGAATCCTTTGATCAGAGTTCCGCAACTTTAGAGAATCCTTTTTGTGATCAGTGATCTGCTACCTTCGATCGCGTGCATGACCAAGTCCTAGGGTAACCCTTGGCTCTAGCTCGGATACCATTTGTTAGGGATCAAATACCCACGTGCGATCTACGATAGCACATAATCAATCAAGAACACACCACACAACCCACGACACACAGATTTACGTGGTTCGACAAAATTGTCCTACAGGCCACAAGAGATTCAAGCCAGTTCACTATCCTTGGAGATCACCACACAAGAACAACCCTATTCTCATATAGACAAGAGTTCAAACGATCATTGTCGCCCTCAATCAACCTCATACAATCTCAGTCTCTTTTAAAGCACATTACTCTCACCACCCAGTATAAAACCCTAAACCTCTAGACACCCACAACCATCAGATCTGGCCTTATAACATATGGTCCAGAATAAACTGACAAATTACAGATTAACCCCCGTAAATAAATAAAGTCTAGATTAGTCTTCATTGACCTATCAATCTCCCACTTTAAGACTGATTATACTGAATGGCTTCGACAATAGGAGAATACGGCTACGAATCTCGATACCTCATCTTCATGCGTGTAGACCAACTGAAGCTTAGCACAACTTTAGTTTCTGTATATCCACCACCTTTGTGAACATTTCTGCTAGATTCTGAATTGATAGAGTCTTCTCTAGTTTCAACACATTTTTTTCTAGAAGCCACCATATGAAGTCATATCTAATACAAATGTGTTTGGTTCTTGGATGAAAGGCCGAATTTCTCGCAAGATGAATAACACTCTTATTGTCACTATAAAGTCTATGGGTCCCTTGCTTCTTACCCAACTCTTCCATTAACTTTTGTAACCAAATCATTTCCATACTAGTTTCTATAGGGAAAACATACTCTGCATCTATGGTTGAAAGTGCAACGACGTCCTGTAATTGTAACTTCGAACTAAGTGTTGCACTACCTAATGTGAAGACATATCCCGTAGTGCTTCTACTTCTACCAAGACCTCCTACCAAGTCCGAATCAACATATCCCTGCAATCTGATCTCTTATCCTCCAAAACATAACGCTGAATTAGTGGCAACTCTCATGTATCTGAGAATCCACTTAACTGCCTCCCAATGCATTTTTCCGAGGTTGCTCATAAATTTGCTTACAACTCCCACTGCATGAGCAATGTCTGGTCTAGTGCAAACCATTGCATACATCAAGCTGCCAACAACTGAAGCATATGGGACCTTGGACATGCTCTCATTCTCCTGTTCTATCTTAGGAGGCAACTCTTTTGAGAGTTTAAAGTGAGTAGCCAGTGGAGTACTAATGGCTTAGCACCCTGCATGTTGAACATATTTAGAACCTTTTCAACATATTCTATCTGAGACAACTTCAATGTGCGATTGATTCCGTCTGTACTGATTCTCATGCCGAGAATCTGATTCGAAACACCCAAATCTTTCATTTCAAATTCATGTGACAGCTGTTTCTTCAAATTGTTTATTTTATGGATATTCAAACCTACAACAAACATTTCAGCTACATACAAGAGTAAAATAATGTAACAGTTATCAAAACTTTTGAATTAACAACAATGGTCTGCATGACATCGTTTGTAACCTGTGTTATACATAAACTTGTTAGATTTGATATGCCATTGTCTTTAGGCCTGCTTCAAACTGTATTAACTCCTTTTGAGCTTCCCAATTGTCGAAATACGTATAGATCTGTGGCTGAGTGTGAGAGTCTCCACATCCGACACCTCAATTTACTGTGTGAAGTAAATGGTGTAGACAAACATAACGATGCGTAGTAGTTATGCATGAACCTCCATTTAAGTATGTAAAAGTGTGAAAAAGATGGCCCCTTTTGTTTTATAGTAGACAATTTAACAGTGAGTTCATACTTGTCATAGAAAGGCTTGGTTGTAGACGAAATCCTACACCTTTGGCTCAATTCTTGCTCCTTCTAACCACTTAGATAGCATAAAATCCATGTCAACTTCGTCAAATAAGCATCAATATGCGGAAATCTCGTAACAATATCTTGAGAATAACCCGAAAACCCTGTAAAACTTTGGACTTCACATCATAAAATTTGTAACTCCTGGCACCCTTCACGACTTTTCCAGCTTATAAGACCTTATGTCTTCACAAAATCCATCAATCATCCGGCTCTAAAGACAATATCTTCTTTGAAAGGAGTTGTGTCAATCACAAAATCTTCACTATCAAATGGAAAGGCATGGATTAAATATGCAGTTAACTACACCGGTTGCTAAAATTGGCTTCGCATTCATCTAATCCACACAAATAACACTTCCTTCTGGATCAACTTTGCTAGTAGAACTACAATAATTGAAGATACTCTAGAAAATTCCTGATGGTAGCTCACAAATCTCAAGAAACTCAAGGCTTCTGGCACGTTTGCAAACTTTTTCGGATCAATTATCGCATCAGTCTTTGCAAAATCAACTAAAATTTGACTTTGAAACTGTTTTGACTTAGGAAATCGACTTGAATCAACCAAAACAACTCACATGTTTGCCTTAGCATACCACATGACGATCCTCAAACAACTGCAGAAGGTCTTTAAATGTTGTTCAACCTTTTCATGGGGCAACATAACTGCGTATCTTCTGCCAATAGCACCAACAAATGTGTCGGGAAGTCAAAAATCCGCTGAAGTCCTTAGAGAATTGAGTGCCAATCTGGGATGACCCAGGTCTTTGACAACAAAATGAGCACGAAACACTACAAAGTAGGTCTGTAGACATTAAATTCTCCGCCACACGGGGAATTTGGTCCTCTAAATTCTCCAACACAATGAAGAAGAGAGAAGATAGGAAATGTCTCCCCCCTAGAGGAAAGGAGTACAATCGATACGAACTACTCGAACCCACGAGAGCGATGTTTATAAAAAACTCACGACTTCTCACCACGCGTCTAAGTATCTAGAGTATTTTATATTCCTACAAACTCATCCCACTCTGATATCAGTCCGTCACCACCGCAAAATGGGGGAAGTATTAAGGGGCTGCGATTACAGGGATTCTTATAGCATAATCTTACTTTTACCCCAAGATTTGCAAGGGTGAGAATTTCAAGATCCATCACCGTTATAGAACATTTAGCGGAAGCTTGCATTGCGGTGCAACCCAAAGTCCGGAGCTCATTGAATTCCGTGTTGCATCACTAATGTCTTACTAGCTGAATCATACTATACAATACATCATCAGACTGGTATAATATAAACAAAATATAAGCAGAGCTAGACAAGTAAACAGGATATTTCATTCCCATAGTTCAGGTTATAATTACAAAAGCTGTATTAATTACATTCGCAAAATAAAGGTCAACAGTGGCCGGTAAAACAGAATATAAAACCCAAAATAACACTCCCAGGTATTCCTCGTCTCATGTGCAAGGAACGGAGTCTACATGACAACCTCTGTACCTCAATCACACATCACTTATGGCTCAAGCAACCGCCTCCTCAGAAACGTTACTAGGGTACAGGTCAGGAAAACTTCACTGTTTTTTTTCTCTGGTTCTTTGTTGCAAAAGCGCTTCAGAAGAAGCTCAGATTTTTCTCCTTGGCGTCTTTCTGTTGCAGCCCACTACTGTGATCAGCACCAAGCGCCCATCTCCTCTCTCCTCTCTCCTTTCTCCTTTCTCCTTTCTTCCTCTATTTCTTTTATGCCCTAAGCACCGATTCCCTAAGCACCGATTCAACATGTCCGGGTTGAAGACCACCTCATTACATCGTGCGTCAGTTACAGGGGCAATTTAGTCTTAAAAAATGCAACCATGTGGGTTTAGGGGCCTAAAGCTGTAAAGAGTCTAGCTGAGTGGACCATAGGCCTTAAAAAGTTTTTCCTTGGACTGGAGGCTGGAAACATTCAACTCTAGGGACCTTTCGCTAATTTTGCCTAAAAGGAAATAGCCAAGGCTTGAATATTTTTTTTTTTTGTGGTAGAGCTATCTTCGTGAGATTACGTGCAGTGCAATTTATGGGGGTAGGGGTTGTTACAAGAACAATGACGATACATGGCCTAGTAAGTTTTATGCTTTAATCACACAAAGATTGTGGCCCAATCACAAATATTTTCGATAACTGAAATGAGTTGGTTCACCCATTCAAGCATGAGGCGCCTTTTCCCTACCACCCATCCTCCCTATGTACAGTTGATTGAGCGTTCCAAAAGGGGAACCATGACTCAAAAAAGGGTCAAACAGGCAGGGAAGATCAAGAATAGAAGGGTCTTTTGTGCCTATTGCGCACATGGTCTTGACCAAAAGACTTGCGATAAGTTGTTTTAGTCAAACACTCGTTTGATGCTTTATAGGAAGGCCAAGTTTGTTAGGAGTTATAGTAAGTCAAGGAGAGTCTTAGTTGCTTGTGGGTTCTATTTAGGAATCTTTAAAGCTTCTAAAGGATACAAGTATGTAAGGAGTTATAATAAGTCAAGGAGAGCCTTAGTTGCTTGTGGGTTCTATTTAGGAATCTTTAAAGCTTCTAAAGGATACAAGTATGTTAGGAGTTTAGATGAGGACCATTGTCTTTTATTTTCATTGGTCTTATAACAAGATTCTAATAGTAAGCTTATTTTCATGAGTATTAGTCAATCAAGATAAGAGTTTTATTTGTTTAGGAAAGGATTGGTCAAATATCTATTTCAAATTGGAGACATCTCCCATCATGCATGAGTCCCTGATTTTCTTTCCTCTCATGTAATGTTATTTTAAGCCTATTAACCTAATAATTACTCATTTCTTCATGGCCGATGATACGCTATATATTGTTCTTCCTAACATTTCATAATATAACCCTTCATTCCATTCCTTTCACCAAATCACATGTATATGCTCTTTTCTGTTGTAGTTATCTTTACCTTTATTATATTTTCTTCGTTCCATTCTTTCTTTGTTTTCTCATTCCTAAGTACATTCATATTCTTATTTCTCAACTAATGCTTTTCATTTATCTAAAGGAGGAGGAAATAATGGAGAAATTAGGTTTTTTCGCGTTTTAAAGGACCCAGAGATGGGTCGATATTGACCTATCGACCCTCACCTGTTTTCACACCCAAAAAAAAAAGGGAATTGGTCCCAGGGGACCACTTCCATGCGAGGGAGACTAAGAGGGCCTTTTTGGTATAGTCCACAACTAAGGTGATTTTTTTGGTAAATTCTAAAAAAAAAGGCTAAATATTATGCAATTTACAATTCTACTCTAGTCTTTTGTACCCTTTTTTTTAAACGTTGTTGGATATAAAATGCAATCTAAATTCATCTTTTTAACACATTTGGGGTGTAATGTAATAACTTGTCTTTAACTTTTTGTACCCATTATAATGCACTAGTATTTTTTTAGTATAATGTAATAACTTTTTTTAATTATTTCTCAAATTTCTCATTAAGAGAAACTTTTGCGTTCCCCCTCGCCCTTTTCCATTCCCTCTTCCTGAAGAGAAAATCCTAGCTCCGTCACTGATTGTACAAATTTGGGGCTTTTGGCTTCATGCTAATTGAACCCGCAATCCATTTATGTGGATGTAGAATTCATGTATGGACTCAATTTCTTTGTTCAGTAGTTTTTATGTCAGTATCACACTCTTGATATTGGCGGGGGCTCAACTGGTATGAGTATATAGACAGGAGAGGTAGTCCCATGCGTTCGTTGCGTGTTCGAATTGAAATTAGTCAATTGTCACACAATTGTTGGATCAATGATGTTGGTGATGCAGAGTTATTTTTACCAATATCTACCTCAGATTCTTCATATTTGGAATCTGATTCCTTTGGAGCTTCAACTTTCCCCGAAATGTATTTGTATAGTATTAACCACCTTAGATTGATTTTCCATGAGATGGGGCCAATATGAATAGTTTGTGCCATCCAACTTTACAATGAAATCTTGGGTTTTACTGACATTATAAAATTGAGGAAATTAAGCTAAAAATCCGGAAACGATAGACGACAGAAATGAAAACAGCTTACAGACACTCTGAATAATCTGTTTTAAATTAAATCTCTGAACACTGAAAAATTGATTAATCGAAGGTGCCACGACCCTGGACTGGGCTTTAGGACAAACCCAGGATCGCGAGCGGTGCACACGTAGTACGAGGAGCAACGCACCATCCACGTGCACGGTTTCCCAAAAGTTTCCGCAGTGAAGATTCCAAGACAAACACATTGTCAAGGTTGCGAAAGCGTGTAACAAATCATACAAAATATATATAAAATCATGAAACATAATTTCAGAGGGAGAAATGTAATCTAAAGCATTCCCATAACAGAGTTTCAAAGTTAACAAAAGTAAGTTAAGTTTACAACCCATAAGAGACCAATAAACGCCAATACATTTCCAAAATGAACAAAAGATAAGAGTCCCCTCTCAAAATGTGATCCACGTCTCATGATCCCACTCGATGTCTAGATGATGTCGTCGGGTTGCCACTCTCGAGTAGGCGGCGGCTCAACTGCCTCCTCCGGATGCTGCTCCTCATAGGCATCAACGCCCACACCTAAGTACCAAGATAACAAGGGTTAGACAAGACGGTCTCGCAGGTGATCAATTTAGGTACTGAGCATACGAATCATACACATAAATTGAGTTTGAAAGACCCAAAGTTTAAAATACATATTGAATTTAAAACAAGCACATAGCCAAACGATGAAGGAGTTAGTGAAAATCCAGGAGTAATATACAAGACATAAATTTAGCATGAATACATAAATTACATCATAAATGACAAACCCACATTGAGCCCATCCTTCTCTAGCATGCAAGATGACAAAAGCAAGTAAGACAAAGCAAGACAAGACAAAACAAGGTCCCAAGCCACAAAAGGTACAAGGGGTCTGGCCGTGGAACCAGAAGCGCGGACAAAGTGTATGACTAGTCTGCAGACAGTCCAAGTGTTTAAGGACCCCTAGACTAGCCGATCAGAATGACAGGGCAGTCCAAGCTCAGTGGTATCTACTCAATTTCATGAATGCACAAAACGAAACTACATTTACAAGACAAATCGTAAAAAGGAGGAGCCACTTGTCAGGACAAGGCAAAGCAGGATAGCATAAGCTATTACATGTACAAACACACACAATGGTCCCCTCAAAATTCCTCAAATCAAGAGTATTCTTGAAAAGCAAGACCCCTTTTTGGCTCTTGAAATATTTCAACACAAAGCTTATATTTATAAGTGAAAATAGATACAAACCGATAACCTCCAATTCAACCTATAGTCTCCAAGACAAACTTCTCAAGCATATTCTAAGGCCCCATCACTTGACCCTTGTGTATTTGAAACCCAAATGTAGGAATTTAGAAATGAGTTGGTGCCCCCGAAGCTAAACGACATTCCAGATTCCAAGTGCACAATATCAAATTAAAAGCTTTTAACATATTCTGGGTTTTCATCTCCATAAAAACTCACCAAACAGTCCCATTCTGATGTTCTCGGTCAGCACTCGGTCACCTGGCGACTTGCCGCGGTGGGCTAGGTCGGCTAACTGCCAGAAAAAGTCACATTTTGGTATTGTAAATGCCTTGCAATTAGCAGACCGCCGACCGCCGACCCTCCTAACAAAAAGTTGGTTTCTAGAATTGTAACCGGCGAGGGTCGATCACCTGGCGGTTAGCTGCCAGCTGACTGCCAAGCTGCGGAAAACTATATTTCAGGTTCTGTTTCAGCCATTCTTCTTCCCATTTCACATCCCTTCTTTGCTTGACAAGTCCCTGCACTTCCAGAGCCTCCATGCTCTCCAAAAAAACCAACTTCCAACCATTTCAACATCAAACTCCATTCTCCAAAACCATCATTCAACCATAAAACATTCATGCTTATCAAATATTCCATTCTAAAACAAGAACAATTAGCAAACAAATTTCAATTTAGCTTATAAACGAATTTCCAAAGCAACACAAGTAAAACATGCATGCAAGTACAAAAATGGATCTCAAACTACCCAAGCCTGCTAATAACAAGAACAATTGTAAATATAGTAGATGAAATCAAGCACTTTGCCAACAAAATGTCTAAATATATCGCATGCACAAGAATATCTAGAAAGATTACTTGTCTTAGCCCAAAAGCACTCTAATTCCTTCTCAAAATTTCCTCTCTATAGCTGGACCAGAGATTTACAAAAGTCCAATAAGAAAACCTCAAAACCGAAAACAAAAACCCATTTCGTAAGAGGCTTTGCATGTATGAAAATAGGAGTCTAGAGAACCTAACAAGACCATAGATGAAGGCTGGGAAGTTCCTCTTACCTAAGGTTGTCCAAACAAGAAGCAATGGAGAAGAGGAGGTGGTTGTCCAGCTGGAATTACAGGAGAAATGGGTGCAATGGAGAGCTAGGAAGGAGATGAAGAAGATGGTGTGCTTAGATCTCCATTCCAAGCTCTAATTGTAGGGCATGCAAGGTGAAGAAGATGGAGAGAAAAGAGCTCTCCTCTGGTTTTTTGAGTTTTCTGTAGGTGGAAGAAGTTTGGAACGAGAGTGAGGGAGAGGAGTGTTTTAAATTTGAGTTGGTTGTCGGCCCCAGCAGGTCTAGAACTTCAAGTGGCTGGAAACCCTTCCCGCAGGCCCCGGACGCCCTGGATGAGATCGACGAAGAAGGAAGAAAGGCTACTTGAAAAATCTAGTTTTCAAAAGTATAAATTTTGCATGGTTTGGAGATCATGAAAATCGTGTACAGATTTGAATGTGAAAAGACTGTTTTATCTTTTTTAGCTAAAAATTGGATTTCTGAGCTTCGAACATGGATGGAATGAATATGAAAGTTGTGGATAATAACAAAATCTCTCAAAAAGAATAAAATCATAATTTATCGAAATCAAGAATCATCCCTCATGCTTACACGTGTAACCCAGGGCACCCTGGAGCATGTCAGACTGAATCCAAACGCTCTCAAAATTTCTCCAAAGCTATGACTTTGACTAAGCCAAACCACACTAATCAAACGACCTCTAATCCCATTTAAGAGACTAATCAGCCCACTTAATTAACACTAATTGCAAGAGTTTGGGTCGGGTTCTTACAAGAAGTGAGGTTGAGGACTGAGGTCATGCTCCATTAAAGTACGATTGTAGAATATCCAGAAGTAGGCCATATAGTAGTTCGGATCTTTGTCCTGAAGATCAGAGACCTTTGAGTCAGTCGAACGAACTGTATACCAGACCAGCCAAATAGTCCTATAGCTGTAGATCGCCGAACATACTACCCAGATCAGACCAATCACTTTATCAGCTATAAAGGATGTCATCTTGGTGTAGTAGTGCCCATTGTAGAATCTCAGAGTGATCATGGCAGCAGATAGAGAACTGGACGGAAAAAAGAGCTTGGAATTTGGATAATGAAGAATACTTATTTTTGTATAAAATTTGGATGGATGAAACTATTCAAACTTTCATTTTTGTTTCTTTGTAAATTCAGTTTGCAGTGCTCTTTAGCCGCAGATCTGAATTTAATTGCCTAATCCAATGAAAAGAAAATGTATAAGCATCATTCTTTTAGGATCTGTTTTTAATAATGACACTAACCAGGGAAAAAAATTGGTATTTGGCACAATAAGACATTACAGATTTTAGATAATCATCAATTGAAATGGGCTTAGGAAAACATCTACAGTGATCTACCGATGCATGAATTAAGTTGTAGACTTGTAGTTCAGTAGTTTCGTATATTAACCATAATTAGAATTTAGTGGTGAAAACATGCATTCTGAGAATAACTGATTACATGGATTGATGTTTGTCAGAACCTGGGAGACCTTCCTGATACTTCTTGTCATTTACACTGCTTGGGTGTCTCCATTTGAATTCGGATTCCTTGGGGCCAAAACTGGAGTACTATCCTTATGTGATAACATTATTAATGGTTTCTTCGCCATAGATATTGTCCTAGCCTTCTTTGTTGCCTACCTCGACAAAACGAGTTATCTTCTTATTGATGAACCAAAGGAGATTGCATGGAGGTATGCAAGTACTTGGTTGGCTCTTGATATTATCTCCACAATCCCTACTGAAGCCACCCGGCAGTTGTTGCCAACAAATCTCCAGTCATATGGATTCTTCAACATGCTTCGCCTGTGGCGTCTCCGAAGAGTCAGTTCACTCTTTGCTCGGTAAGATTCACTTTCAAGTTTTATTCATCAGTAAATAATAATAATAAAGAAAGAAAAGGTGATTTTTTTTTATTAAGGTGCACTTAGATACACAAATAATAGTAATAATTGATCTGAATCTAGAATGGATAATATCTATCTCACTGTGCATTTGGGCTGGCATGGAAAGTGGAAATCACATCTTGCCGGTTACTATTACTTTTTCACCTCAGAAATATGGTGATTACCTTTGATAATTATCTGGTGTGGAAAGTCAAATAATAATTGAGCTAATGCAGTTTTCTGTTCAAGTGCCACCAGCCCTACAACATAGCAAAACAAATTTGTTGTTCCATGAGATTAAATGATCAGCCTTTTCTAATTGTATCCTTAATAAGGCTCTGTATCTGTGAACTGCAAAATTCAGATCTTCAGAACTATAAAATTTTCCATTTGTTCTTTCTATTTTACAGTTTGGAGAAGGATAAGAATTATAGTTACTTTGGGGTCCGCTGTGCCAAACTTATCTGTGTAAGTGTCTCCAAGTGCATTTTTCATGTTCTTTGTTCCTTTTAGGAAAGCAACTCTTCAGAAATTTCTGTTCTCTTATTTCATAATGTGTTTATAGGTGACTCTGTTTGCAGTTCACTGTGCTGGGTGCTTCTTTTATCTCCTTGCCTCGAGACACCCTGATCCATTAACAACATGGATTGGAGCTTCCTACAATGATTTTCTGGAGCAGAGCCTCTACGACCGTTATATAACTTCAATGTATTGGTCGATTACCACTCTCTCGACCACTGGTTATGGTGATTTACATTCTCAGAATACGGGAGAGATGATGTTCAACATCTTATACATGCTCTTTGACCTCGGATTGACATCATATCTGATTGGAAACATGACAAATCTGGTTGTTCATGGGACCAGTCGAACTATGCAATTTGTGAGTTTTTCCTATTTTAATATATTTATCTATATCCAAGATTTTGAATTCCTAAATTTGGATGAGTATTGAGTAGTGAATGCAGCAGCGTGTTATTTGTATCTACTGTTGTTTTGAGTCCATCAATCAAATATACACATATAACTAATTATGACAAAAACCCAACCACAAAACTTGATAAGGGCTGAATAATCAAATCGAACTTGCCAAAAGCCATGAAAACCGAAGTATACTCAACATTTAGAAATCCACAACAGCAGCGCACCACTTCAATTTTTAACACATAACAGCCCATTGTTACTGTTCACTGGGTTTGACATCAACACATGGGGTCTGACATCATCACATATCCTTGAGAAAAATGCTGAAAACCTGAGAAAACTCTTCACCTTCTGGTTGTTGATGATTCTTCTTCAGCTTCTAAAGGCGCTAATGTCTAATACCAACTTGAATCTCTAATAATTAAAATACAAAAAAGTATTTAAGAGATGATGTAGAAAACAATTGAAAAAAGATGGAATGAGAAGACAAAATATCGGATGTTTCGTAGAATAACAGTTGATACGTAAGGGGTATAAGTGGATAGCGCACCCATATTTCATCAGGAAACCATTACGGGGAAGAATTTTCTATCATTAGGGGACTGTATGTGCAGTCCAGCTCTGAGGACCACTTGTACCCACTTTTGATTGGTGGAGTTCCTTTCACACTCTCATCTCTACTGATCTGGCATGATTTCATATCCATTGAATCTAAAAATAATTCATGGTTAAATGACCATTAATATTTTAAGGCTGATAATTTGATGGGGCATATTTTTTAGGACCCTTATCCAGAAAGAAATCCTTTCCATCTATCCGACCCCCACTGTAGGTATGCAACCAAGTGGGCCCATGAGCTCGACCACACGTGTATATTATGCGGTCTAGTCATTGGGGAGAATTTCCCTCATAATTGGCGCTTATCATTTATCTAACCACATTATAGTTCAGACAAGTCTTTCATGATTGTGGTGGTGGTAGTGCGTTTCACACCTTCACCAAAATATTGGCCATAACAGCCAAGAATATGAGAGAGGAGAGAGATTGGGGGGAGCCCCATAGTTGGTGCATAAACTTTGACTTGCATGTCCCATAGTTGGGCCCATGTATTAAAAATCTTTAATCACTTAAAAAAAAGCCTCCTCATATTTGGTATCTAGACAAATTCCACTGTAGGAACATGTACAAAACATATGAATGAAATATATATGACACAAAAGTTTTCTGTGTTTTTATACATGTTCACCCCATCTTCTATCAAATTTAAAGTTCGTTTGATCCCATATTGTTGAGGGGTTAAGATTTAAGGTGGGCCCCAATGATTAGCCTCATGAATTTTATGATTTATGTTTTTTATAAGTGATTAATCTGTCTATGGGTTCAACTCTTATTGGAGTGAAACTTGTGGAGGGGGCCTGTTCATGAGGGTCCATTCATTTTGAGCAATTTAGATTTTGTTTAAGTGAGTCATAGGATTATTGAAGCCCATATATTAGTGGAGACTCACATCATAAATCCAAAACTGCTAAAAACTAGTATAACCCCTGCCCAAGTTCACATCAATTGTAGTTGAGCATATAGCTAGATTGATCACACAAGACACACGATTAAAATTTAAAGAGAAAGAGGAAAGAAAAAACAAACTGGACTAATTTTTTTGTTTTAAATTATTAGGATGGGCCGAAAGAATTTTCTAAGGCTAGCCTTCAAAGGATCCAATTTATTGAAAGGGATCTTGACTTTTGAGACCTTAAGACCTTAAATTTAATTGGCTTAGTCATTGGTGACGATTTAGAAGAGAGTTGTGCGCAAATCAACATAGATGGGCCCTAACGGTCCGTTAAAATTTATGGGATTGTTAAGGTTTGACCTTTGAGTCCCTTAAATATAAGTTAAGAATTAAAGTAATCCACTGGGTTTGAATTTTGGACCAATTCTAACTCACGAGACATTTCCACGACTCATCTTCCAGATTGGCATGCATCTAGGTCATCTAGGAGGCCGAACAAAAAAGGAACGCATATCCTTTGTCAGCATGAGCTAATGCTATCATGGATTTTCAAATTGTACAAATAGGGCCCATGAACCATTGCCCAATGGCTAATTGTTGAAATGAGGGCCTCCTTTTTATGATGTAAACACTAACAGATTTAACAGTTTCGGACAAAACAATGTCACATGTCACATGTCACATGTCACATGATATGAATGACTTAGGCACCACTAATTTGATTTATAGCAAATAAAAAGTATTTTTGCTGCCTCTAATAAACCCCAAGGTTTTGATATGATGGGTTAGCGGAGGAAATTTAATATGGTATTAAAGCCAACAAGTCTCGAGTTTGAATACCAGGAGGAATGGCTCGACACTGAAATGTGCGTGTCACCAAAAAGTACGCCGACTGGATTCCAACTAGGGGGACTGTTGAAAAGTATTTCGGCTGCCTCTACTAAAGCCAGGAATGGTTAGCGGAATGAATTTAAATAGGCTGCGTGATCGTCCCAAAACAGGGTTGCAAATATAAATTATTCCCTGCTACTATCTCTGCTTGAAAAAACAAAGATGTTAACCGAGTATCATATCCACTGGGATAAAAATGCTAAGTTGTATTGGTTCCTAAATTCCTAAACTAATCCTAATAGAAAATAAAGTGTTGATTCTTTAATTAATCATATTAGAAAATTAAGTGTTGGGTTGATTGGTTGTAATTGTTAAATTAACAAATTAAAAGACAAGGTTTTGATCTAATCAGAGAAAAGGCTTAGAGTATGAATCCACTTTAGCCTCGTGCAATGGCGAATATAGATCTAGGGTTTCACTATCAATGCTTTCAAGGACTCGTTCTAGTTACAAACCTTCACATAGTCAACAAATAAGGGGTGCGAGTTTAGATCTGGGCATAACGTATCTTTATGGCATAGATTATCCTAGCTTTAAATCCACACACATTCAAAGCACCATATTATATGACTGGTATTCCAAACTACAAAAATAAAATACCAAAACTAGATCTTGCATTAATAAATAGAATCCAACAATGGATAATATCAATGTCATATAATGAAAGCATTCAAAATAAAACCCTAGAACCTATACATCACCATAAACACAAAACTAGGGCTTCATCACAACCCTAAGATGGAGATTTAGTTACTTATGTCGAGAGGTTGACGAAGAATCTCTGACGAAATCATCATTGGCGCTCTTCCAAAGCTCCCAAACTAGCCTCCAGAGCTTCTCCCAAGATGTTAATGCCTAAAAACGAGTTTAGGCATGCTTTATATAGACTTTTGGGCTAGAAAATCTCGTGAAAACGCGCTGGGGCGGTGTCCCAAGCCGGTCCGGGCATCCGGACGCCCCATACTAGGCGTCTGGATGCCCGGAGGCAGTGGCCTCCGCGTGCTTACTATGGCCGGGCGTCCGGAGCCCCGGAGCCAGTGAGCTCAGGGCATTCCGATTTTCGCCAATTTCTCCATTTTGCTCCAGCTTGCTCTGAATTCTCGTTCGTCACTTAAAACACCTGTAAATATCAAAACAACATAAGGACCTAAACTACCATTCCAAAGTGTATCAAAGTCCTTATTGAGGGCCAAAAATATACATTTTAGGCTCTTATCACAGCCCCCAACTTATACTTTGCTAGACCTCTAGCAAAGCTAAAATAAAAATAGAGACTAACTAAGGCCACTTTCGTAGGGAGCACGGCTGCACTTAGCATGTGCAGCAAGCCTTTAAACCTCTAAATTCTCCCTAGAGGACGAGTTATAGTCTCGTGAGTGTTTGCAGTGAATCTACCCACAAAATTCTTATAATATAAAAGAAAAACAGGGAGTATTTTCCACCAAGGTATCTACGAACACCGGATATTTCTGATTATGGAGTTTTCAATACACATCTCAAATGTGGCTCACAAATCCTGACTTTTGGTCAGAAATCCTCAAAATCATGCTAGAAAAATTGATCGCGCATGGTGAAAATTGTGTATATATAGAAGCAGCAGAGCATAAAACGATCCACTAAAATTTTTCGTGAAAACACACATTTTTCTTTTCCTTTCAAAATTTTGGGCCACCTAACCTCGGTAAAAGATAACATAATTCCTCTCAAGGCATTTGTGGTGGCTTTCACACTAATGTTTTTTCGAAGGCCGTAACACACTATTTTAGTGATTTTTTTTCTTTTTTTTTTTTTTTTGCAATACGAAACATACACATGTGAATGTACAATGCCTAGGTCTCTTAAGCTTTCTAATTAACCCATGTAACGAGCATTCGGCTAATGACTCCCCAAAATAGATGTCTTTAGGGCACTAGGTAGGTAAATACCCCTACAAGCTTACTGGCTCGGGTTAAAAAGGCTACGAACCCAAACTAGTCACAATAATAGCACTTTTTTTTTAATACGGTCCCCTAACAATAGGCAGCCCTTTCCAGTTTCCATATGCCCGAATTCATTCATTGATATGTGGATAATCCACTCAGTTGAACCACGACACTGTATGACCGAGGGTCGGCTTTCCATCATAATTGTTCTGAAGTTCTCACAAGTATGGAAATCATAGCTTCACATTTCAAAATCTTCTATAACATATGTGTTAAGTGATGGATCAATAATTCAAGAATTTCTCAAAAACTCTTTCCTAAAATAAGATAGTGAACCCTTTTTCTCTTTTTCCTCACAAAAAGTTTAAAAAATCAAGGTATCTTCAGTTTCATAAAAATTCTCTTAGAAATCCCCCGAAAAACTAACAAAAGGAGCAAAAATATTTTTTTTCTTTTTTTCTTTTACTGAAAGAAAAGGAAAAGAACTAAAAGTAAAGGAAAAGAACTAAAACTAAAACTGAAAAAAAAAAAAAAAACAACAACTACTACTAAGACTAACCCAAAGGTTAATACCCCACCCCTAACTAACCTAACATTGTCCACAATGTAAAGCACAAAAGACAATGAGATATAAAGGACAAGGAAAGTAAAGGAAAAGGAAGGATATCACCTGGGTACCGCTTAACATGAGGTGGAATGGAGGAAAACGGGGATGACACCCCCCAACTCAGACCACAGTACCTTCGAAATGTTAGCGGTAAGCAACAAAAACAAAAATCAAGCAAACCTACGAAGTACAATCCAAACCTACATAAAGACATGACTCAACACTTCTTTCATGTATACCTCCTGATCGTCAGACAGATCAGGAGTAATGATCGATAACATCGACTGCAAAGCAACCGGCCTTGTCTGGAGGTTGATGAGAGGCCCTAAAGGCATTCAGCCTCACTTTCATATTACCGAAGGAAACATCCATAACTCATGTCCAGCAATTAATGTTCGCATTGGCCGTGGCCAGAAAAGGACGGCCAAGAATGACAGGAGCGTGTTTTCTCGAGTTTTGCACTATTTCAATGTCAAGGACGATGAAATCAATAAGAAATAGAACTTGTCGACCTTGACCAGAACATTCTCAATTATTCCCTGAGGTACCCTAACAGATCTGTTAGCAAGTTGCAAGGTAACCTGAGTGAGCTTCAATTTCCCTAGCCCAATCTGCTCATACACCGAGTAAGGCAAGAGATTGACACTCGCTCCAAGATCCAGTAATGCATGATCAATGATGTGACTCCCAATCGTACAAGTAATGGTGGGAGTGCCAGGATCTTTCAGCTTAGGAGGAGTGTCAGTATGAAAATCGAGCTCACTTGCTCGGTGAGTAAAACCTTCTTTGGCACATGAGATTAAGATTTGCGCTTTTGAGTGCACAAGTCTTTTAGAAATTTCGCATAAGAAGGCATCTGCTTGATATCATCCAGTAAAGGTAGGTTAATTTTTACTTGCTTGAACACATCTAACATTTCATCCATGGTGGCTCCCTTTTTTCTAAAGGGAAAGGGTGTGTCAAGACAAGTGGAAAAAGGGGTTTTAGGCACATATGGGGGTGCCACAGCCGGGACAGATGAAACACTGGGAGGGGTGACCTCCTTTCCTTTAGAAACCCTTTCATTCTCTGAAATCTTATGATTGGCTATAGGTTTGCTCACATCCTTTTTAGGCCCCTTAGGCCTAGTTTCAACCTCACGCCCATTCCTCAAGGAAAAAACCATTTTTGCTTGCTCATGATAGGTATCACAAGGGTGCGAGCCATTACCCACCTCGAATGTAGTCTTGGGGTTAACCGTGGGTTGGCTGGGCAAACGTCCCTCCTCTCTTCTGGTAAGAGCAGTAGCTATTTGCCCGATTTGGACCTCTAGCTTGGCTATGTATAGAGAGTGGGAATGGACCAGCTTAGTGGTTGCTTTGAACTCTTTGAGCTCTTGCAACACTGTCTTGTCAAAGGATGGACTCATTTGCTTTGGATGGGGGTTGGGGTGCTGGTAGGCCTGTTGGGAATGATAGGCCGCGGGATTAATAGGAAAATTCTGCCTAGGTGGTTGAGTGGATGAAGTGCCCTGGCCAGGTGACTTCCAAGCAAAATTAGGGCGATTATGCCATCCTGGGTTATAAGTATCTGGAAATGAATCATTACCCGGTTTGGAGAACCCCCGTGCAGCGTTTTCACTTGCTCTTGCACAAATTCAGGGAACTGAGAGGCTGCAGGGCAATTGCTCACAAAATGAGCGGGACTGGAGCACAAAGCACAAACACCCTGAGTAGATGGAAATTGGAAAGATTGACCCACAGACAATAGTTGATCCAACTTTTGAGTCAAGGCAGCCACTTGAGTAGTGAGTTCATTAGAGGGTTGAGTTTCAAACACTCCTTAAGAGTTAGAGGCTGCTGGCCTCTCCAATCTAGCAGTGGAGGCATGGTGTTGAAAGGTCTCGCTCATATTCTCGAAGAGCTCCCATGCCTCATCCTCATTTTTTAACATTATTGATCCCCCACTGGCGGTAACTACCATATTTCGCCATTCAGGAGACAGTCCATCATAAAAAAAAATTGCACCAATTGCCACTTGGCAATTTGGTGATGAGGACATTTCTAGATGAGATCCTTGAATCTGTCCCACGCCTCATGAAATTGTTCATTGTCTGTTTGGGCGAATGATGTAATGGATCTCCTGTACTGATTGGTTTTGCCCACTGAGAAATATTTGTCTAAGAACTTTTGTTGCAGTTGGGCCCAAGTGGTGATGGAGTTTGCAGGTAAAGTACTTAGCCAATACTTAGCTTTGTCCTTTAGTGAAAACGGAAAGAGAAACATTTTTAGGGCCTCACTATTGAAGTTATTTATTCTCACAGTGGAGCAAATAACCAGAAAGTCATCAATATGATTATATGGGTCTTCATTGTTCATACCATAAAAAGAGGGAATAAGATTTATGGTACTTGGTTTGATTTCATATTGAGCTGCCTGAACTGTAGGCAGCTGAATAAACGATGGTGACGCATATTTCGAAGGAATATAGTGCTCCTTCAAGGGCCGAAGAGGAGGTGTACCAGGTGGAGCCTCCTTTTCCTTTCTTTCCTTAGCCATTTGTGAATTTGTGTGTGAAAAATTAGAAGAGTGTTTAGATGATCTAGTTTTTCTAAGGACTCGCTCTAAATTTTGGTCTAGAGATACCAAATTTGGATGAAAAGAGCGACGACTAAGCATGCACACACAAAACTTACTGCAATTATATGAAAAGAATCAGAAAGTCTAGGCTTACCGTGCTTTAGGTAAATGAGAACTTTTAATTGAGTAGAACTTTAACCTTTTAAGAGCTCTACTGGATCTTGCACAATCTCTAGGATTCTCTGTGTTAGAATCAATACCCTGCAGTAAGAATAGTAAAGATATGAGAAAAGATGATATAGTAGAGTAAAATAAAAATAAAATAAAATAAAATAATTGCAAAAGCTAAACTACTGTTAGAATTAAAAGAAACAAACAACCGTGCTAATTGTCCCCGGCAACGGCGCCAAAATTTGATCGTCCCAAAACAGGGTTGCAAATATAAATTATTCCCCTCTACTATCTCTGCTTGAAAAGCAAAGATGTTAACGAGTATCGTATCCACATTGTGTTGGTTCATAAATTCCTAAACTAATCCTAACAGAAAACTAAGTGTTGATTCTTAAATTAATCCTATTAGAAAATTAAGTGTTGGGTTGATTGGTTGTAATTCCTAAATTAACAAATTAAAAGACAAGGTTTTGATCTAATCAGAGAAAAGTCTTAGGGTATGAATCCACCTTAGCCTCGTGCCATGGCGAATATAGATCTAGGGTTTCACTATCAATGCTTTCAAGACTCTTTCTAGTTACAACCCTTCACAGAGTCAACAAATAAGGGGTGCGGGTTTAGATTTGGGCATAACCTATCTCTATGGCATAGATTATCCTAGCTTTAAATCCACACATTCAAGCACCATATTATATGACTGGTATTCCAAACTACAAAAATAAAATACCAAAACTAGATCTTGCATTAATAAATAGAATCCAACAATGGATAATATCAATGTCATATAATGTAAGCATTCAAAATAAAACCCTAGAACCTATACATCACCATAAACACAAAACTAGGGCTTCATCACAACCCTAAGATGGAGATTTAGTTACTCATGGCGAGAGGTTGACGAAGAATCTCTAACGGAATCATCATTGGCGCTCTTCCAAAGCTCCCAAACGAGCCTCCAGAGCTTCTCCCAAGATGTTAATGCCTAAAAACGAGTTTAGGCTAGCTTTATATAGACTTTTGGGCTAGAAAATCTCGTGGCGGTGTCCCCACCCGGTCCGGGCATCCGGACGCCCCACACTGGGCGTCTGGACGCCTGGAGGCAGTGGCCTCCAGGTGCTTACTGTGGCCGGGCGTCCGGACGCCAGCCACACGCTCGGAGCCAGTGAGTGCATTCCGATTTTCGCCAATTTCTCCATTTTGCTCCAGTTTGCTCTGAATTCTGGTTCGTCACCTAAAACACCTGCAAACATTAAAACAACATAAGCAAGGACCTAAACTACCATTTCAAAGTGTATCAAAGTCCTTATTGAGGGGCCAAAAATATACATTTTAGGCTCTTATCACTGCGACAACTGTGACCTTGACATATTGCCAAGACATATGGGTTTTTTTGGGGTTGACCGCGATGCCCAATCTTGAACCATGATGATGGATAAATATTCAAATTTTCTGTAATATGATGAAATGTAACCCTGAGAAGAATTAGAGGAAGGATTGAGCTGCATGCATGACTAATATTGTGAACCAAACTGCGGACTTAACACAAACTGAATCAAGTTATGAACCTGACAGCATGGTGTTGACAGTTGAAATTTATTCTTGTTCTGATTTGGTTTATTCTTTCTTTGTTCTTTTTTTGTTTCTTTTTATTAATGGGAGTTGCAGAGGGATACCATTCAAGCAGCTTCAAGTTTTGCTCAAAGAAACCAACTTCCAATCCGCCTCCAAGATCAGATGCTTGCACACTTGTGTTTGAAGTTCAGAACAGACTCTGAGGGGTTGCAACAGCAAGAGACTCTTGATGTCCTTCCTAAAGCCATCCGGTCCAGCATTTCGCATTACTTATTTTACTCCCTTATTGACAGTGTGTACTTGTTCCAAGGAGTTTCACATGATTTGCTTTTTCAGCTGGTAAGGCTCTAAAGATGACTGCCTTGTCAAGCTACTGGTTTCATCACTTGAACATATCAATTACATGTGTTAAATTCTTATAAATTTGAAGGTCTCAGAGATGAAACCTGAATACTTTCCCCCCAAGGAAGATGTGATCCTACAGAATGAAGCGCCAACAGACTTTTATATACTAGTCACTGGTGCTGTGGTAACTACTATCTTTCTTCAATTCCTTTTTTTCCCCTGCTTCAGGTGATATAAGGTTAACCTTGAACATACCCCAAAACACCTAGCATCACGGAATCAAGTTTTTTTTTTTTTAAACTAAATTGACTTCATTCGTTATGAATTCGTTTCAGCTATTTTCACTGGTTTCAGTCTGTTTCAACTTGTTTTGGACGCCACAACTTGGTTTCGGATAGGACAGAGTCATGGTCCTAAGTTATGATTTATTTCCTCGAATGAAACTAGCTTGGAACAAGGAATTAGCATTTGATTATTGTGAACTTGGGTCTGTAAAACAAGTATCACATTAAACAAGATACTATTTTCCTGTCTTCACTCATCAAACAAGTTCAGCCTCCTGAGCATTTCATGTATTACTGAGATGTTCTGGATATTATTTTGAACAAAAGGATAGCTTTTTGATGGAAAAGAATAATGTCAGTACTATTTTCCACATATCCATCCTAACAGGGCCTAAATGATGTAGGCCAGGAAACCTGTATTTTAGTACAGAACTTTAAAGTAAAGCTGATGCACTCTCCTCCTCAACCAAGAAATACAAAAACAAATTCCTTTGGGTTGTCTATAATAATTCACTATTGTTTTCTTCACTCATAATTGCAACTGATGGTTTCTTTTTTCACATCCATTCCAGGATCTTATTGAATACACTAATGGAACAGAACAGGCAAGTTTTAGTCATGTGCTATATTCTTCATGGAGTGCTGTTTCTTCCCTGAGTTAAACTGCAAAACTTGTATTATTGTCAAGAACATTCTCTGATGCAAGTCATTGGGTTTCTGCAGGTTATCCGAGAGGCAAGGACAGGAGATGTTGTTGGAGAGATTGGAGTACTTTGTTACAAGCCACAATTGTTCACTGCCCGTACCAAACGGTTGTCTCAGCTCTTGCGGCTCAATCGGACAACTTTCTTGAATCTTATTCAATCTAATGTTGGTGATGGGACTGTAATCATGAACAATCTCCTTCAGGTTGCAACCGAAATGATGTCATAAACAAGTCACACAGTCACAATAGTGCACTGTCATTATGTTGGTTTAGTTAATCATTTAAAAGTAATGCCGCTGCAGCAAATGCTGCTGGATTCCTTACATGTGATCCCATGGTAGTAAAGCAGCAAATGCCAGATTGATGGACCCCACCATGGAGTAGGTGTGTAAAAGATCACTGAGAACCTTCTATAGGTGGCCTCAGAATGGACGGTCTAGGATAGAACACGGTAATCATCAGAAAAGGATCCAGGAGTTAAAGGTTCCATGATTCCATCAGATTGAACTGCTGAACCATGTCTCTCACTTGTTCGAATTGTATTTTGCAGTAATTAGAATATTATGTACTCTGTTGATCTTTCCTTCTTCGGATGCAGTATTTGAAAGAGCTGAAGGACCCAGTAATGCAAGGAGTTTTAGCAGAGACAGAAAACATGCTGGCTCGGGGTAGGATGGACCTGCCTCTCACTCTATGCTTTGCTGCGGTTAGAGGAGATTATTTGTTGTTGCATCAGTTACTTAAACGTGGCTTGGATCCAAACGAAACAGACAACAGTGGCCGCACAGCTCTGGTGGATAACTTCCTTTCTACTTTTATCTGCTGTATGCAGTTTGATCTGGTAGTAGTCACTGATCGAGATCTCCTTTTTCCCTTTCTTTTTCACTTAATCAGCATATGGCAGCATCAAAAGGAAGTGTGAACTGTGTTGTTCTCCTACTAGATTATGGAGCAGACCCCAATAACAGAGGTGTGTTATAATGAACATTCCGAAATCCTATCATTCTTTCAGGAATTTATATATTTGATTCCAATTTAATCCAGTTAAATTTGTAGTATGTTTTGAATTGCACTGTTTCTTGCTCTCGGGATTTGGATGGCATCACCCCCCTCCCTCCAAGGCACCCTAATTTTTTCATTATTTTTTCTCGACTTCTCGTTACATCAAGGCTCTCCATCATCTTCTGCAGATTTTTTGACAAATTTGAGCAACTCCTACTGTAAAGTCTTACTGAAGCTATCTGCCCTTACCAGTGAAAATTTAGTCAGAATGAACTACTCTACTCTTATCAAAGCTTTATATCAAATGTGGGATTTTTTTCTATATTCATTATATAAAATTAAGAATTATTAGTACTATTTTCTTTGACTATTCTTTCTAGTGTCACCATTCAAAAACAAACATCTCTGTTTGGCGCAGCCTCAGATCCGCGATCGAATAGGTCAATGACTCAGATGGGGTTGATCGAATCCAAAGAAGGATTCAAGCACTAGAGCGCAATCATAACTATAACAAACACCATAATGGAAGAGAAACTAAGAGAAAACTTTAACTGATAATAAGAATGAACTACAATGTAGAAGAATCATCTAAAGTTAGAGGAGTAGGATCGACCTGCTCCCTTGCATGGACACTTGAGATTTTCCCAAACATGAAGTTTAATTAAAATAGAAATAAATACAATAGCAATCCTAATCAATCAAGGAAATTAGAAATAGGAATAAAAATAGAAGTCCACAGTAACTGTCGGTCAAATTGGGCTTGTGGGCTGAACCCAACGAACTGGGTTAAACAATGGGTCAGTGGGTTGGCCCAGTTGACTTGGGCCTAGTCCCTTCTGTATCACTGTTATGTATTGTGTATTGCAGCCCCATTTAAGAGTCTCAATATGCTAATCCACTAAAGAAAAGAAAAAATTAAAAGAGAAAAAAAAAAAGACCTTTGAAATGACTAGATCTTTCTTACAGCAAGCGTTTTCACCTTGAAACTTTTAGATGGAAAAAATAACTCGACAATAGAATGACATACATTCGTGATTTTCATTATGCTATATGGTAGAAATAATGGATTTGTAAGTGTGATCTTTATGTGCAAATATTTTGTCAATCTATTGAATTGGTACCATTTCAATGAACTCCAAATACATTTCATTTGTTTAATCAGATTCAGATGGAAACACTCCCCTGTGGAATGCAATTCTTGATAGGCATGAACCAGTTATCAAATTGCTGATAAACAGTCGCGCAAAAATCTCTTCTAGTGATGTTGGGCAGTTTGCATGTACAGCTGTTGAGAAGAACAACTTAGAAATGCTCAAGGACATCATCCGTTGTGGGGGCAATGTAACGGTACCCAAGAGTGATGGAACAACTGCACTCCACGCTGCGGTTTTGGATGGTAATGCTCAAATAGTCGAGTTTCTGTTAGACCAGGGAGCGGACGTGGACAAACCTGACATCAATGGTTGGACTCCAAGGAGTCTGGCTGATCAGCAAGGCCATGAAGAGATAAAATCTCTCTTTGAAGCCAAGAGAACACAAAGAAAACATGCCTTTCTCAGTGTTTCTGTGCCAAGTCCTCCAGCCATCAACAATTACAAGGGTGATACTAATAGCCTCCGGCTGTCACTTGGAAATACACGCATGCTGAACGATACACCAAGGAGACGGCGTGCTAACAACTTCAATAACTCGTTATTTGGTATTCTATCGGCTGCTAATGCAGGTGAGAGATCCCCTATGTCATCCACGGGCCATGGGTTTACCGCGAGAGTGACAATTTGCCCGAGAAGTGGTGAAGAGGCTGGAAAGCTTGTATTTCTGCCCGGATCACTTCAAGAGCTGCTTGGTATTGGTGCTATGAAATTTGGGTTCACACCTACTAAAGTACTTGCAAAAGATGGAGCTGAAATTGATGATATAGAGCTTATTAGGGATGGTGATCATCTCATTCTTGTTAGTGATGATGGGTTGACGGAAGTTAGCAAACAAGAGGTGGGACATTGAGGCTGTGCTTTTAAAGACAATCTGTGCTTTTCTTCTATTCGCTTCCACAGTTGATTGCATCCCCGGGCCTGTGCTGGACCAGATGGTGGTGACCAGCAATGTGCATATTTCCACATTGGGTTTGGTAATATTGTGGAAGTCAATGAGAACTGAGTATACTGTAGGGGGGGAAAAAAGAAACAGGGGGCAAAAAATAAACAATGAATGTTATAAGAATGGACGAAAGCCTTGCATTAAAAGGAAAGAAAAGACGATTCTTGGCAATGTCCAGAGTGTAATGAAGTCATTATTTTTGAAGGAAGACCGTGGATGTCTTCAAAGAGTTTGTACTTTTCTATACAATTTTGCAATGAAGAGGAGATATTTCAAGTTTTAGCCATTTAAGTGCAGGAAACAAATGAACTTCTTGGAAAGTAGACATTTCTACACTTGTTGTATCTGGAAATTATGTGAGTTTTTATTGATTTTTGATTGAAAACGCACCATTTCAAGTAAGTACTACTAAATGACAGCAATTGCTTTCACTGCTTGTTTTCCTTTCTTTTGTATTTACACGTCAACATGGCATCAGCTTCAATCTTCAATGAGGGGTTTTCTTTTTACCTTGCGTATTATTTGATTTTAAAGCACTGATATCCTGAAACACCATATTGAGGTGTTGACTGATGTGAGCTCATCTTTTTTTTTTTTTTTTTTTCACTTCTTCTGGTGCCAAATGCTCGTTTGAAATAAGTAAATTATTTTTGTCCATGCTGGTATTTCACTAAATAATTCAACCAACCGTAGATCAAGATTTTACAAACACGGTCATGCCAAAACAAAGAAGGTAATTCTTCAGGTGAGAGTAGTTGGCATGCATAGCATGTGAAGTCAGTCCTGGGCTGATCGATCATGTGGCTGATAACGATCAAACGGTCCAGCTAGCTCCTCTCTTATCTCTTTCGATGGCATGAAAGGAAGGTCTCTCCTGTCTCCCTTCCCCCTCTTGGATCTCCCATGATGCTATCTCCCTCCCTTCTCCCTCGATCGCACAAAAGAAATCGCTAGTCAAGAAGTTCAGGTATCACCTCCTACCCTGCATGAGTGTCACGACCTCGGATTAGGTTTAGGACGAAGACGATCCTTAATCCGAGATCGCGGCGGTGCGCACGCAAAATGAGCAACAACTCTTGTCCGTGTGTGCGAATTTCCACATGTTTCCACGGTGAGGATTTCAAGACAATAAACACGATCAAGTTTGCGGAAGCGTGTAGTAAATCACACTAAACATACATAAAACCATAATACATAATCTCAAAGGGAGAGATGTAACCTGTAGCATTCCCATAGCAGTTTAAAGTTCAAGTTAACACAAAATTAAATTAAGTTTTATAATCCATAAGTAAGAGTTCAAGAGAACCGAAAAACACGTACAAGCAATATAACCAATCTGCAGATGGTCCAAGTAATTTAAGGACCCCCAGACCAGCTGATCAGGCTAACAGGGTAGTCCAAGCTCAGTGGTGACAAGCTCAATGGTGAATATTCAAATTCATGAATGCACAAAGCGAAAATATATTTACAAGACAAGTCATGAAAAATGAAAACTACTGTCAAGGCAAGACAAGACAAGATAGCTTAAGCTATTAGCATGTAAAAGCACGAGAAGTAGTCCCCTCAAAGTTTCTTAATCAAGAGTTTCCATGAAAACAAGAATCTTTTGGCTCTTGCAATAATTCAAGACAAATCTGATATTTATAACTCAAAACAGTTATAAGCCGGTACAAATCTTCAATTGACCTTTGATTTACAAACAAGCACCCCACGCATCAGATTGAAGCCTGAATGTCGGAATTTAAACATAAGTTGATGCCTCCGAAGTTAGATGATATTCCAAGTTTCAAGTGCACATCATCAGATTGAAGGCCCTTACCATCTTCTTGGTTTTTATCTCCACAAAATCCCACTAAAACTCCTCCTT
Organism: Litsea cubeba; assembly: GCA_012931725.1. NCBI lineage: Eukaryota > Viridiplantae > Streptophyta > Magnoliopsida > Laurales > Lauraceae > Litsea > Litsea cubeba. The sequence goes on along the minus strand of CM022944.1, from coordinate 89,102,110 downwards.
TTCAAAACACTCGGTCATCTTGGCTAGCCGCCAGTTGGCAGCTGATTCCTGACACAAAATGTTTGCTCTCTGGAAATGTAATCGCCACCTGTGGAAAATTTGTATTCAGTTTTGTTTCAGATCATTCTTCCTCCCATTTCAATTCCATTCATTCCTTGACGATTCCTTGTACTCCCAGAGCCTACATGCTCTCCAGAAAGTCCACTCTTCTCCATTTCAACACCAAAATTCCTCCATTTCTCCAAAACAACCATTCATTCATAAAACATACATGCTCATCAAATACTCAATTCTAAAACAATAACCATTGGAAAAACATAATACAATTTAGCTTATAGAAGAATGTCCAAAACAACACAAGTAAAACATGCATGCGGATATAGAAATGGATATCAAACTACCCAAGCTTGCTAACAACAAGGTCAATTGCACATGAAGATGAAATCAAGCATTTTGCAAGTAAAATGTCTAAATACTTAGCATGCACAAGAACATCCAAAAAGATAACTTGCCTTGGCCCAAATGCACTCAAAATCCTTCCCAAGGATCCCTCTCAAGAGCTGAACAACAAATCTACAAAAGCCCCAAAAGAAATCCTCAAAAATCCATAGGAATTTGGAACAACAAGGAACTATTCCAATTGAATGAGCACAAAATCCCACACCCTTTTCTCTTGTAAGACTATTTATGCCATTAGCCATGAGCTTGTGGCTTCATTATTTCCTAGTGACTAATAAGACTTCACAAGTCATCAATGTGGTAAGAGCTATTGAATTCCTACCAAACTCATAAAGAATATGTTGAGCTTTTAAGACTCTTGGACTGTGTTGGAAATCTAGCAATACATAATATCCATAAAATTGTAGGAGAGGGAGAGGGAGAGGGCGCGGGCAGAGGTGGGTGCCGGGCAAAGGTGGGCGGCGAGCAGGGAGAGGGACAGAGAGGGAAGGAGAGGGACGGGGATAGTTTAGAGATTTCTTAGAGGGGTCCCAGGGATGGATGTGCAAGGAGCAATAAGGGATGTGCTAATAGCAGCTCCCTTTCGCTAATTCCCTCTGTTGGTGAGGCAACTCCCTTCCACAAAAATAACTAGGGATCAATCCCTAGTTGTAGCGCTGATGTTGAGGGACGACTGTGAGAGAGTGTCTCTCAATGACAGAGCCATACCTTCCTGCTGCCATTTTATCTATCAAGGAAGACTGCCTCTCTCTCTAACCAAAATGGTAAAGCCTTTCTCCAGCTCAGCTTTAGCTTTGATCTTCAGCAGCTTGAGTATTTCAATTCTAGCAGGCCATCCCAACTAAAAGGCTTCTCAATCCTACTGTGGTTCAGGGCTCTGGCTCTAGATCCTGAGTGTTTGTTTATATTGTTTTCTCTTCCCTGCTTATCTGGAAATGGAATTTGAACGAGAGAGAAGGAGCTGGTTTAATAAGTATAAAGGATTTGTGGGCCCTAATAGGTCTAAAACTTCAAGTGACTAGAAACCGCTCTTGCAGGCCCCAGATGCGATCGATGAAGAAGGAAGAATTGTTCCTTGAGAAATCTAGTTTCTGAAAACATAAATATCACATGGTTTGGAGACTTTGAAAACCATGCACAGATTTGAATGTGAAAGGACTATTTTGTCCTCCTTGGCTGGGTTTCTAGGCTTCGGAAAGGGACAAAATAAATACAAAAGTTGTTGATAATAATAAGATCCATAAGAGGAATAAAAATCAGAAATTTTCAAAATTAACAATCGTTCCCCACATTTACACGTGTCGCCCAGGGCACCCTTGAGCATGTCAGACTGAATCCGAACGCTCTCAAAATTCCCTAAAACTATATCTAAGACTAAACAAAACCACACTCTAATCAGACGACCTCTAATCCCACTTAAGAGACTAATCACCCACTTAATCAATGCTAATCAGTGAGAATTTGAACCGAGGTCTTACAGTGAGTATCTCTCTCTATTATATGAGAAGTATTCATGCGCATTTGTTCCTTACCATATTACGATAAGGGACAACATAGTCAAGCTAACTTTTTGATCTCGAAGGTCAATTTTTTTTTCATAATATAAAGTCATTGAATTTGTGGGCTGCGGATGAAGGGATTAGAGTCATTGAATTGATATATATCCCAAATAAGTGATCCCCTAAAATCTTGGAATGCTCGAACCCTATACTCATGAAGTCCCCAAATCCTATAATCTCTCCCCCTGAAGTCCCTAAATTTCTATGTTCAAAATCCCAATTCCCCAAATCATTGCCATTGAAGGATTGATTCGCAATAAATTGTGAATACAATATCTTAAACCCATCTCTAGTTTTGGATCTTGTTGTTATCGACTCTAAGATCCAGCATGATCAAAGATTTGAGAACAATTCATGAACTGAGTCAAGCTCAACCAAAGATATGTTGTCTTATCGATAGAAGGAGGAGGAATGGTAATGGGAATCAATGGTATGCATGTCACCCCAAAACAAATAAGAAGATATACAAATTGGAAGATTGTAAAAGTGGCAATACTCTAAAAAGGTATTGGTTCAACAAGGGAAACAAGAACCTCTTCAAGATTGTAAATCAACTTGGCGACCATTGAGTTAGAATATTGAACTTGTCAAGTCTTGAATACGAAATTTTTTCTAGTGGTATGTTTTGAGTTTAAATTGTTTTTATTAATTACCTGAAATTCGAAAAGCTAATATTTATAAGGGGCGTTTGGTCGGAGGTCCTCAATACTGGCTTTTATTACAAACAATCCACTAATTAATTTCGTAGAGGCAAAGGTCCCTTGCACCGTTTCATATACTTGAAAGGAGTATAATGCCCTCATAATCTCTTATCTCTTTATTCAAAAACGCAAAGCCTAAAATCGCGATAACTAGACAAACAAGGAACAAAAGCGAGAAATTAGGAATTTCGAACATTGGGCACAAGGAGAGGAGGGAAAGTGAATCAAAGTAGGAGATTACATTACAAAGCCGCAAGCATTCGTAACATCTTCGAAGAAATAGTTTCATTGTCCATTTAGTGTTTGCAAAAGTGGTTCGTTTGATTTTGAACCCTAGAATATACAAAATCTAGACCAATCCAGACATCTTTTCATACAAACTGTTAACATTCGCTCACTCCAAGACAAGTAATTTGAATATTTTCTCATTTACGAACCTTCATCGTGTTAGAACCATATCTATCTATCTATCTATCTATCGCAAACTCAGATAAATTAATTCCAGAACTCAGATAAACTTATCCAAGAACTCATATAAACTTGTTCCAAAACTCATATGAATTTATCCAAAACTCAGATAAATTGGTTCCGGAACTCAGATAAATTTGTTCCAAAACTCAAATAAATTTGTTCGAGTTAGTGACATATGAATTTATCTGAGTTTGTCACAAAAAGTTAAATAAATTATAGCGAATGATAAGATTGGATTGTACATGACTGGGTTGTAAATTTATAGCAATGACATGACTGGATAGTACATGTGCTACATTTAGCATTATGGTGGCACCATGTGCTACGTCACCCCATATGCTAATACCTTTGATCATCTGATCTTCTGGCTTCTTCATCGACGATCAACAAATCTGAACTAATTTGATTTGCTTTCGTCTTCTACAAAACTTCCTTGACAGGTTATGCAAAAGAGATTATCCTATCACTTTTCTTAGCAACAGCGCAGGCGATGGGATTTCTTCTTCTCAAGCAGTGGCGAGCTTCGAGTTGCTACATGAGGAAGTCTTGCTTTGGAACATTGAGTGTGCAGCAAAAGACGTAACAACATCGTTCGCTCCCATTTCAATTTCAAAACTTAATTTAAAATTAGGAAATAAAATCCGTTAGACAGCATAATTCGTTTACAAGGGACAAATCAGTCATTAAATATCATGTTAATGAGCTTAAAACTAGGAATTAAATTCGTGACATAAATTCAGACGGTTAGAAGGGCAAATCAGTCTTGCAAATGGATGATTTGGCATACTTAAGGACCTCCACCTAAAGTAAGTCTAGGCACATGGACTAGAGGCTTTAACCAAAAATCTTGTGGATTAGAAGCGTTAAAGGACAGTATTAAGGGACCGTTGGCTAATTTTCTCATTATAAAAAGCACTCAAAAATGGGCTCAATGGAGGTGTTTGGGTGCATCAAAGGTAAAAAAAGGGAAAAAAAGTTTTACTTAGCAGAATAGTTACTCTTGTTTTCAATATACATCAGTCTTATTTCAGACTTAGAGAGAAATTTAGGCCACTGTCGAGTGAGAAGTTGTGTTAGGTGGATCGTTGGGTCAAATGAAGGTGAGGGCCACCACTCAAAAATTAATTGAGTGAAATGTTTATATATCATGCAAAGGTCTACATAGAGGGTCGGTTTTCTCCTGCACTCTACAATCTGTTCGCATTGCGCAGGTCATTATGGGCCCCGGTGAAATTCAAGGGAATCCCGACTTTCTAGGAATGGTCTGGATGAGTGTTCTCACATAGCATTGCGCCCAAGAGGAGATTTTCCTTATACAGTTATTCTTTATACATATAAAGGCAACGTAATGCATGTTTTCTTTTAATTTATTTATTCCATCAGTAAAAAGTAGAGAACTTTATTTTCATACTTGGAATTTCTTCCGATAAGTTTAACAAAGTTTATCAGCTGTCCAATCAATTATTCAAGATTACATTGACCCTAATGTGTAATAAACTGCATGCACCCATCCTAAATCAACCTGTCTAATCAAACAAACCTATTCAGACTTTGGATTGTCAATAGTCTCACCCAAGTAACAACAATGGAGTAAAAGGAGGTCATCATGTGACATTTTTCACTTCATTGTCGTTTGGATATAAAAGTGAAGTGCTTGGGGGGGGAGAAGCAAACTTCGGAGATGTGATACTACTAGCCCTTTTACTTTAACCTCTTTATTCTTACTTGATTTATGATTTAACCTTCACTTTATTTTTACTCCTCCACACAAATAAAAATAAGCTACAAACTTAATTTGAATTAAATAACTTATCTTGAGTTTGAAATCTTTTTATATTTTAAGGGATTTGGTAAACCTCTAATTAGTGTGCTAATTTAATAAAAGTAAAGGCAAAGCCCCTCTAAAATGAAAAATGTAGTTTGCCGGTTAATTTTTTAAGAAAATATCATTCATCTAATGCTAATAGGTGGAATGGTTCAACTAAAGGTCACCAAATCCTATAACGAATTCTAAAAACCACAAGTCAAGTCAGAAACGTAACAATGTGAAGGATGTAACTAATAGCCTAAATCAACCTCCCTTTTAAGCCTTAACACGGGCTAAGGTCCCAACTCAAACTATTGTGTGAATTTCAAACCAATTCAGTGTTTTGACCATTTTAGCCCCTCGCAACAGTAATAAAATAGTCATATTATGGGAATTTTTGGTCTTTTTGAAATTTCAAAAGTCTATAAATGGGAGGGGGGAGCTCCCATTCTCATTTCTCACCAACATCATCTAACTCTCACTCTCTCAACACTCTCTCAAAGCATTCAACTCTCTCTAAGAAGTTATTTAATTTGGGGGCCAAAGATCAAGTCATCAAGAGATAAGATTAAGGGGCCTTCAAAGATTTTGAGGTGTTTATTTCATTTAATTTGAGATTCCATATATTTATATATATAGTCTGCTATATTATATTAGCTATTAGGTTCTCTACTTTCTTATATTAATTATCATAAAAATCTCTTATATTATGTTCGCAGATCGTCTCGGGACTACTGGGTTTAGTGGATGTGAGAATCTGTGGCGTCCAACCCTTCTGTAGCCGGAGACGAGAGAACCGCATCGATTTCTTTTGTGAACGGGTATGCCGGATTTTCTATTTTAGTTAGAAATAATAAGTGATGGTCCTTAGATCTGCCTTTCCAAGTAGAAAAGAAGATAAACTTTTTTCTAACTTTCATTCCACATGTGTTAAGAAAAGAGATAAAATTTAGAATTTGGATGCCGTGAAAGGCGAATTTCATTTATTTGCCGTGAAAGGCAATTTTGTGTTTTGTTGCGAAAGGCAATTTACAATTCTCATCAAAAGAAAAGGCAAGACTTGTATTTTTTATGTCTTTTTTAAAAATACAAATACAATGAGAAGAAAGAAAAGGGAATCTGACTTCACAGGAGACTGCAGGGACTCGTTCAGATTGACAATTGCAAGTCATGTTTGGGCTTCGCCATCATCCTTTCGATGAAAATGGAAGATGCTTTTGATTCTTTTGCCTCGGCTTGGACCTCAGATTTTTAAAGAATAAGGATCAAGAGGAGATCCTATATCCAATAAAAATCTGAATAGACAGGCTGAAAACCCGCGTCTACGCCATGGAGATAGAGGGCCTTGGGGGGTGGCCCCCCAATGGTCTTCAATCACCTTGAAGTGGTGGTCGTAGTAGAGTTTCTTCAATGAAGGAGAGAACATCGTTGGAGCGTTGGAGCAACGATGTAGAGTTTTTTGTCTTTAAGATAATTAATCCCATCATATTTGCCTTTCCAGGTTCGGTAGTCTTGGAGTATATATCCTCCTATGGTAGGGATTTTCCTGAAATATTCATCTTTTAGGGAATCAACTTCACATTTATAGAATATAGCTTAAAGTTATTGCTATACTCTTCTATGTATTTTAATTCACATATTTTTAACTGGGCAAGCTTATATTTAGTTTGTTCTTGTTCTTCATTTATAGTGACAGTTTTTGCCTGTCCTATAAATTCTTTGGCTGTAAGAAAAATGTAGCCATCTACATTTCTCTTATCAGCATAATCTCTTTGGTAGATCTCTAAGAGATTTTTATGTTCAGGAGTAGTTCCTTTCATCAGGAACCTGAATAACTTCTGCCAGAAGTTTGATGTCTTTAACCAAGATTGGATAAACATGAGAGAAAACCAAGGATAACTCAATGCTTTATGATACAGATGTACCAGAGAGGCAAAGGCAGGTTACCCCAAAGAGGACGAGGAAGAACTTCGCAAGATTGGAGTGGTGGAAATGGCCTCCTTTTATAGGCTTTTGGTGGCCATGTGGGGAGTTTATGGGCTTCAAATGCATTAATTGCATTAATGCTCCATGATGTGAAGAGTTACATGTTTTTCATTTATGTCTTTGTAACTCCTTTTTTTTTAATTTTGATTGGCCGTTGGAAAATAATGGGCCTTTATTTGCATTTAACCTTCAAGATGGGACAAGTTACATGGTTTAATACCATAACTGGTTTATTTGTAACTCCTCCTTCTTGGATTCTGATTGGGCTATCCATGATAATGGGCAATCGACCACACTCATTTGTCATAAAAATGGGTCATTAACCGCATTAAATGGCCGTCGAGGTGCTTGAAGGGTCGCGGGCCAGGCCGCATCTTTTGGAATTCTACCCACGACATAGGGAGCCTTGGTCGTCGGTTGATTTATCATACCGATTGTCGTTGGATGATCATGCAATTTCAGACCTTGATTGCTACTAGTAGGCCAATTCAATCGGTCCTGTCGATTTCTCGATCGGTCGGGCAGAAAGTATGCTTTTTTGGTTGGTCGATTGATGATCTCGAGGTATCTGATGACGAACTAATGATTTCAACGGTGGATCCATGATGTTTTCAGAGATCGACGGATTCCGTGCCCCGAAAATAAAATTCTGAGAAAATCATAGAGGCTAAATGACTCGAACCACAAAATGACCCAAAAAATGGGTTTTCGGCAGAATCCAGTGATCCCGGATTTCTAGAGTCACCGGAAACCATGTACCTTTGGTCTCCTGGGACCATGGGGTAAGGTCGCCAGGCGACCATGGGCCATGGTTGCGCCGACTGTGGGGAGGTTGTCCCCTTTTGGTCTCGTTTTTCGGCATTTTTCTTGCTTTTCTGATTTTTATATTTTTTTGTTATTTTTGTATAATTGTTGGAATGATTTATCTATAGAAAACTTGAAGAGAAGCTATGCAAAATGGTGGGAAAAGTTTTTGACTTTTCGGAAAAGCAGAAGACTTTGTCGCGCAAAGGTGCCGATTTGCCACCAGTAGCGATAACTAGGTCAAATGATGTCAGAATGACCTGACATTTAAGGTAAAACTTCATGGGTAAGAAATAAGACCAAGCACTAAATTTTATTTGAGTTTTGAAGCTGTGTGAGGTCCAGTAGACTTGATTTTGTTAGGAGGGAGACGATGCGCTTTGATGTATGGTCAAACAATGTTCGATTGACCTGAAATTTGACAAGGAGCCTCTTGGGGTCATTTTAAGATGATCTGTTAGCTCTGATTTATAAATCATGGTCCCGAGGGCTCTATCACAGGGAGACTTAATTTAGCTTCCGAGGGGTCAAAGTATGGTCAAATGATGTTGAAATGACCTGAACTTGACATGTACCTCATTGGAAGTATTTTGAGACCACCCATGTGCTTTGTTTGATGAGTAATAACGTTGGTGGTCTCCATAGCCATGAGGCCTGGTTTTGTTATTTTTTGGTTGATGTTGGGTCAAACGTTGTTGGTTTGACCTGAAGTTTGACATAAAGCCTCTTGGAAGTTTTTTGAAACCATCTATAGGCTCTGATTGAAGATTTGATGTCTCCGATATTGTTGTCCCCTGAAGGGCCGACTTTATTTCATGAAGAATGCGGTTTTTCACATTTTGGGCCAAACGGTTTCCGAATGGCATGGAATTTAAGGTAAAGCCATCTAGTGGCATTTTGAGGCCAACTGTGTGCTCTGTTCTGTGAAACAAGGTCTCCAGCTTCAACGCCGTCGGAAGCTCCTATCTAGCTGCTGGAAGAGTGACGTTAGGCCAAATGATGTCAAAATGGCCCAACTTCATGTGTACTATTCTTATGATTGTTTTAAAGGATCTTGAAGTTTCTGGATGGTTCTGACTAGATTTGATGCTTGAAGTAGCATTGCCCGTTGTGGTTGGATGCACCTTCATATAGCTTCTTTGATGTTGAAAGTGTATTAAGAGGCAAAGTGACATTTTTTGTGTCAACAAATGCCCCCTCGTGGTACAGCGAAGAGTTGCATAACTTTTGTAGTCGCTGTGCCTCGAAGATAACTTTTGATCTTTGAAGGAGAGCTTTTAACCAAGAGCCTTGAGTAATTTTGTTTTGATGGATGGAGTAGCCCTTTTTTTTTTTTAGTCTCTAAGGGAACTTTATGGCAATGAGAGGGATCATGTACCATCTCAAGGCAAAGTTTTGAGAATGACATGAGGGGTTTGGATTTTGGGTTTTTCTTGTGGTTTTTTCTTTTGACCTTGCGAACCTAAAGGCTTCATGTGGCGCATTAGGCAGTCAAGAGGAGGTTTTTCTTTTGGGGTTTTATTTTTGACCTTGTGACCTAACAGGCTATATGTGGCAAGCTAGGGGGTTAGGATTTGGATTTTGGTCACTCTTTGGGACTATTTTGGGTCCATTGGAGTGTGGAATGTCAATTTCAAGGTTTTGGCTTAATTTGATGCATGAGGTTGGATGGTTTGAATTCTAGAAGCTCATAAAGCTTGAATTTTTTATTGTTTTTGTGCTCCAATCAACTCAAAAGTGGCATGGGACCATTTTGTATGCTCTTTGTAAGAGGGCTTTTTGTTGGAAAAGAATTTCCAAAATTTTGGGTGGGGCTCAATTGGTGGGAAGCCCCTTTTGGTGCCTAGGTAGTCAAACCTAACTCATGTTGGCTAACCCATGGGACCTTAAACTTTTGATGATGGGTTAGATCTCATGTGGGGTCACTTTGTAGAGAATGTCACAAAATATCACCTTTCGGTAGAGAACATCTCAAAATATCCTTTCTTAGAGAGAATCTATCAAAATATCTGTTTTTTTTTTTTTTTTTTGGAGAGAATCTCTCAAATTCCCTTTCTTTTAAGAAGGTTGCTAATTTTTAACACTTACCTCCTTGCTTTTTTCCTTATTTCCTTCTTTTTTAGGTCGAATCTTTATGGGGTTGGATGTATTTTCATGGGAAGTGTCTTTTCGTACTCAATTGGGATTGGTTTGAATGTCAATTAACTTAGCTCAATTGTTAATTGGGGGTTTACTGGAAATGAACAGGCTGGGCGCCTAGGGGGTGGCGCCCAGGCTGACAAGATTAGGTTTTTTAGGTTTTCGAGGTGCTTTTGGTTATTTTTAGTCCGAATTTATTAAGGTTCTTTGTTTTAAAGTTAAAAGTGTTTTATTGTATCGATTGGGATTGGATTATGATCTTAATTATATGGGTATAGTTTTTAATCAAAGGTTTTCAGGGAGTGAGCTGGATGGGCGCCCAGGTGAATTTGACAGGGAGTGGCACCCAGGCTATCTGTCTCAGGGTTTCGGTTGGTTTGGTGATTCTTAGGTTAATTCAAACCTGAATTGATTAAGGGACTTGGTGTATTTTGATAGGGAATGTTTCTTCGTGTTCAATTGGGGTTGAATTGGACGTTAATTAATTAAGCTCAGTCGTTAATTAGGTTTTCTGAGAATGAGCAGGCTGGGCACCCATGGGGTGGCGGCGTGGCGCATAGGTGAACTTGACTGTGGGCGCCTAGGCTGTGGCACCGAGATGAATTTGCTTTAGGGTTTTTAGGTTTTTGTGTTTTAAGTCTGAATTGCTTAAGGTTTCAGGTCTTTTAAGTTTTAAGTGTTTTACTGTGTTAATTAGTGTGAGATTAGAGCCTTAATTAATCAGATTTAATTCTTAATTAAGGGCTTTTAATGGATAATCAAGCTCGGCTCCAAGGGGGAGGAGCCTATCCTGACATTTTGGTTCCCTAATTAATTTTACTGATTCCTTAATCCAAATTTTAGTCCAAATTAATTAAGACTATCTATTTTAGGGTTTTTGATGATTTAGTGATTTTTACGCCAATTAATTATAATGTTCTAATTGAACTTAGGGATTGAGTCGGATCTCAATTAATTAGTTTTGATTTTTAATTAAGGGTTTTTAGGGGATATAGAGGCTGAGCGCTAAGAGGGTGGCACCCAGGTGGCTTTAGCAAGCTGTGCGCCCACGGGGTGGCGCTCAGGTGGTTTTGGCAAGATGGGCGCCTAGAGAGTGGCTTCTAGGTTGACAGGTTTTAAGGTTTTTGGTCGATTTTGTGATTTTTAGGCTAATTCTAGCTCAAATTGATTAAGATCTTAGGTCCTTTGAGTTAAAAGTGTCTTATTGTGTTATTTAGGATTGGATTAAGGTCTTAATTAATTAAGTTTGGCCTTTAATTAATGATTTCAATGGACAAACAAGCTAGGCTCTAAGGGGGCAGAGCCTATCCTGACAGTTCGTATTCCTTAATTAATTTTAATGATTTCTTAATTCGATTTCAGCTCAAATTAATTAAGACGTTTTCTTTTAGGGATTTTTAATGTTTTAATGATTTTTAGGTTAATTAATTATAATGTTTTAATTAATTCTTAACTAATCTTAGGGCTTAACTTAGGCGCGAGATTCGGAAACCTAGGGTATGTACTTATAGTTTTTATTTTTATTTTTTGAATATCTTTTAATTTGTTTTTGGGTTCTTCTCTAATTTACTAAAGAGCAAGGAAAGAGAAGAAATGCTTTTCTTGTTTTATGACTTTTTTAGATTTTTATGATGATTTTATGATTTGGATGATACTACGATGTGGCATGTGTGATAGAGATGATAATTCGAAGCGCATAACACATCAAACAACCAATTACATCACTACTATGCAATTCCTAACCGAATTGAATGCAGAAGATCGGAAATTGCGCGAGAAAGTGGAGAAGTCCACCTGGCGCCCACCGTGCTCAGTCAGGGTTTTCAGCAAAGTGTGATGAACGCGCAACGATTTATATTTTCTAGTATGTTTCACGATATTCAACAACTGATGTAGATGCCCTAATGCGAACCAACAATTATGCAATCACTAGATCTGCAAGAAGATGATGCAAAAAAGGAGATCTGATGCCCGGATCCCTGTTTCAGATGGGTAGGCGCCCAAAGGGTGGCGCCCGGCCTGTCTCAGATAGGATAGGCACCCGACCATCAGCCTGTCTATCAAGGGCTCTTTGCAATCTACCCAATTTAAGTGATGATGATGATACTGATGCAAGATCTATTCTGGTTATGCAATCAGAACTGCGAAATCGCTACAGATCTACACTACTAATATGAACCAAAGCATGTTCCTAACATGATGATACATTAATGTCAGATCTATCAAAAACTAATGCAGATCTACAGTGCACACATGATACTAGGCATGTTTCTAACCGTGAATGATGATGAAAAACACTTAAGATGAGAGAGATCTAGGAATATCGACGCGTCTCTCAAGTTCCTAGATCGAAGTTTTCACAAAGATCCATGGATCTAGATGATTTCCCCTTTCTAGATCTTGAAGATCAGAGAGCCTCTACATCTCCTTCCTCTTCTTCTCCTCTAGATCTAAGGTTCTCTCTTATGGTGGCTACCTTCCTTCTTCTTATTTTCTCTCTTTTTGGTTGCCGCCTTTGCAAATGAGGTTAGGAGGCATTATATAGAGGTTTGGGTCGTGCTAGGAGGACTAGGGTTTTAGTTTCATGGACTTCTAAAAGGTTTTACGCATCCCAAGGCAGTTTAACTAGGTTTTGGGCGAATTAGGGTTTGCAGATAGGCTGGGCACCCAGGTAGGTTGTGCAGGCTGGGTGCCTAGAGGGTGGTGCCCAGGTTCACTGTGCAACCTAGGAGCCCACAGGGTGGCTCCTAAGTGGGTTTCTCACATGGTTTTGAAGCTCGGTCCCATTCGGAGTGGTCCCGGATTGTTTTCGGGTCAAACTGGTGGACTTGGAGGGGTAGGTGCCCATCCTGGGGCACCTAGGTGGGTTTTGACAAGTTGAGAGCCACTGGGGTGAAGCCTATGTGGCATTTGGTAGGCTAGGCGCCTAGGGGTTGGTGCGCAGATGGATTTTCAACATTTTTTGGGGGCAAACTTCAGAAGTTCTTAACTTTTGATACGTTCATCAGATTTTGGAGTTTTACATACCGTCAGAAAGCTCTCGAAGCGTAGAATCCAATGGTCTAAACATCCTAATGATCAGAGGTTAGGGAAAGAAGGGAAGATATGGATCAATGGATCTAGCTCCCTAACTTAGGCTGCGCATTTAGGTAAGTTGAGTATAATCTTTGCGGGAATTGGCCTAAGTGGTCAGAAATATGTATAATTAGTGTTGTTGAGTGTTAAATATTACATATTTTACCCCTAATTAGTCCGAGTGTTATCCGCATATCATTTGCTTTGCATGGGGATTTTATCATTCTATCACATTAACGGATTATCAAATTATCATGTATAAATCGGATTATTTATAGCGTATTTTATGTAATTTCTCTTATGTGGGTGGACTCAGCGACTACCCCAACCTTTTGGTTAGTGTCCCAAGGCATCAAGAAAAGACTTCAATAAAGAAGTTACCTGAAGAAATCTTGGTGAAGTGTTAAATAATTCCAAAATAAGATTAGAAGACTTTAAGAATAAAAGAAGTCATTTCCTAACACAAATGAGTGATTGGTGTATTGGTTAGAGCTTGGGTTCCTATGAAGTAGGTTATGGGTTCAAATCCCAACAATTATATATTTTAAATCAACATGCACATATGCTTTTCGGAGGAAAGTTTGTTGTAACCAATCAACTGGAAGCAATCCTTGTGAAGTAAATGAGCCAATCAAATGTCTTTAATATTTCTATAAATTGGAATGTTTTTGTAGAGAAAAAAAAATCTTTTGGTAAGTTAGTCTTTTTGAAATTTTATTTTTACTTTTAGATTGTAATTAGGAGCTTCGTTATAACTAATCTAGAAAGAGTGTGTGTAATTGAAGATCATTAATGAAGATTTGGAGCTCTTTCTTGATGTTTAGTGGCTAAAGCTCTTGGATTAAGCTCTCTTTTTTAAGCTAAGTAATGTGATTAGTTCAATTTCATGCATATTTTAGTTTAAGTTCCCTATTTGTGCCTTAATTGATTAGTAGATTTTAGATCTAATTGTGCTAATCTCTCTCATTTCTCATGCTCTATCTCTACACTTGATGCTTGGATAATCTCAATTGATGCTTTGTAGTTAGATTAAGTTCTCTCACATAGCATGCTTTAGAGCCCTTATCTTTGATCTTTTATAGCTTGATTTTGATGAATTATTGTTAGGGTAGCTAGATGATGATATATCTAGGATCTTGGCCTTTGACTTTCTTTAATTTGATCTTCATTATTATATCATCCAATCCAATTAAGCAAGAGAGTGCTAATTTGATTGTAGATTTGGGAGTTGAATTAGAATATGCATTGATTAGATTAATTATATACTTAGTGGATTTTGGATTGCCTAATCTATTATTTTTATTATTGTTAATTTAAATCTTTGTTTGATTTGTTATTTTCACTACTAGAATATTGTTAGATCTACACTTTACATCACTTGCTTTAAAATCCTACACATTTCACACTACATATCTTCACCTTAAATCTTCCATTTCCACCACCATTCATCCACTAATTTAGTGTAGTTTGTTAGATTAGCTTAAATCTTGTTAATTTTATATTTAAGATTGTTAATTACAGTAGTCTAATAGCTATTTTAATTTTATTCTACATTTCATTTAGTTTAATTCCATTTTTCACACATAGTTTATTAGTTTTAATTGTTTACTTTAATTGTCTATATTAGCTATATCTTAGTTCAACACTCATTTAGTTGGACTCATTGCTTGTTCTATCCTCTCTCCATGGGATCAATAATCCAGATTCCTTAGTCCTTTACTACTTGACGACACCGTAGTCTTGCGGTTAAATGTTGCACATATAAGTATCGTGGTCCACTCTTGGTGTAAGTACTAAGTAGTGGGATGGACTCGAGGTCTCGACGCGATTCGTCTTTTCTCGCAGATTTCTAAGAATCGTCAAACTAAGTCTAAAAGCATCAACAAGCATCTTCATCGTCGTTAATTAATAATTATACCATTAATCATCCAATTATGGGTGAAATAGGGGCACCATAATATATGACAGGCATTTTATGCTAGCATAGGGGGCCAAATGAGGTGTCTACAGCAGGTTTTTGAGGAGGCCTTGTGATGCACGATCTAACATTAGGCTCGTAGAAGTGGGTTGGCTCGTGTTGATTTCATTTTGATGTTGGTTGGAAGGCGGGTCTCTCCGCCTTCATGTGAGCAAGAGTATATAACCAGTTTTCCTCGAGGGGGGCAAGTATGCTGGCCCTGTATATTTTTTAAACCTCTTTTGTTCTGGTGAAGGCTTCAGGGACCAAGTCTTGGGGTAGATTTGGTTTCTGGCAGAGTAAAGCTTTGTGATGATGCCACGAGCTTCAGCTTTCTTGATGTTGACCTTTGGTGTCATGGCGGTGACATGTCCGAAGGCAGTTCTTTGCTTTTTGGTGGGTGTAGTTTCTTCTCCGAGAAGTGGGAATGGACCTAACATTCTGAAGACAATGGTCTGGGAGTAGCAGTTGGCCCTGAATTCGAAGAGTTGCCGAAGGAGATGACACTTCAGCAGCTGGTAGGGCGCTTATTGGCGCATGCATTTTGCTCCTCTTGAAGCATGAGCTGGTACTTGTTCTCGTTGAAAGTAATGGTCAATGAAGCTGCCATGTTAACCTCGAAAAAATCTAAAATAAGACCATATCCATTAGTAATCACAATAATATGATGATTATAAATGGGAAACTATGGTTCTGTCTTCTCAAATCACTTGAGCGGACAGGGTCCAACTCAAGTGAGATGAAGAAGGCAAAAAACAATAGAAGGTAAAATTGTTCTGGTCTCAGGGTAACTGCTAGAAACAATTGTATACCCTAATCCAAATTACCGAGGAGAAAGGCTCACTTTAGGTAAAATGAATAAAAGGTTGAAGGTACAAATGTGTCAGTCACAAATAAAGTACACCCGAAAGGGCGTACTAGCACCGCTAGGCTCAAGTGTTGGAGGAAACAAGTGTGTTAGTCGCGAATATAGTAGACCTGAAATGGCGTACTAGTACCGCTGGACACAAATGTTGAAGAATGCATCCATGGAATTGACACAATAAGGGATTTTTTTGAAAGGTCACGAATGAATTCATCAAAGAGAGAAATGGCCCTCCAATCCAAACGCAAGCTCAAACATTTCTACGAGCTTTTATCCAAAATAAAAAGAACCAAAATTTCTTGAATGCAAATCCAAAAGTGACAGAAGAGAATTATTTTTTAAGGTCACAATTGGATCCATCAAACAGAGCAAGCAGCCCCCCCTCTCGTAATCCGAATGCAAGCTCAAACATTTTTGCGAGCTTTTATCTATGGAGGAAAGAAACCAAAATCCTTAATCCGAACGCAAGCTCAAACATTTCTACGAGCTTTTATCCGAAGAGGAAAGAAACCAAAATTTCTCAAATTTGAATTCAAAAGTGAGAATTCGAAATTTTGTTTTGAAAGATTCAAACAACAACATAAATGTGCAATTCAAACATAACAAGTGACATAAGAATTTGAAAAGTCACTTTATTAATTATTTTTAAACAAGAAAAATGGTGAAATCAAACTCAGAAGTAGAATTAGAAAACCCCATGAATCCCTTCTTATTTTTTTCTTTGGATGCCAAGTTCAACAAAGGCCACCAATTAAGAAAAGGGGCCAAGGAATCTAAAAAAGATGCATAAACATAAAAGAATATGACATGCATATGTTTCCCTTCTAACCATCATGTTATCAAATGAACAAATCCCACCGGGTATGCCAAGATGATGGCGCTTGTTCACGGATCGTCTCAGGACTACTGAGGCCACCGAATGTGAGAATCCATGGGGTCCAACCCTTTCGTGACTGGAGATGAGCGAACCGCGTCGATTTCTTTTGTGTACGGGTATGCCAAATTTTCTACTCTACTTAGAAATAACAAACGGTGGTCCGTACATCCACCTTTCCAAGTATAAAATAAATTAAACCTTTTTTTTTCTAAATTTCATTGCACATGTGTTAAGAAAAGAGACATAATTTAGAATTTGGATGCCGTGGGAGGTGAAATTCATTTGTTTGTCGTGAAAGGCGATGTTTTTGCAGTCAAAAGTGATTTTGTGTTTTACCGTGAAAGGCGATTTACAATTCTCATCAAAAGAAAGGACAAGACTTGTGTTTTTGTCTCTTTTAAAAATACAAATATAATGAGAAGAAAGAAAAAGAAATCTGACTTTACAAGAGATTGCGAGGACTCGTTCAGATTAACGGTCGCAAGTATTGTTTGGACTTTGCCGTCATCCTTCAGATGAAAAAAGAGGATGCTTTTGATTCTCTTGGCTCGACTTGGACCTCAGATTTTTAGAGAATAAGGATCAAAAGAAGATCCTATATCCAATAAAAATCTGAGTAGATGAGCTGAAAACCTGCGTCTATGCCATGGAGATAGAAGGAGAGGACCTTCGGAGGGTGGTCCCCCAAGGATCTTCAATCACCTTGTAATGGTGGTCGATGTAGAGCTTCTTTAACGGATTAGAGAACGTTGTTGGAGCGTCGTAGCAATGATGTAGAATTTTTTGTGAGATTTGCACATCATGCATTAGAATGGTGGAAATGGCCTCCTTTTATAGGCTTTTGTGGCCATGTGGGGAGTTTGTAGGCTTTAAATGCATTAATTGCATTAATGCTCAATGATAGGAGGATTTAGATATTTTTAATTTATGTTTTTGTAACTCCTTTTTCTTGAGTTTTGAATGGCTGTTGAAGAATAATGAGCCTTTATTTGCATTTAACCTTTAGGAGGAGTTACATGGTTTTTTCCCAAAATTGTTTTAATTTTTAACTCCTCCTTCTTGGATTCTAATTGAGCCGTCCATGATAATGGGTAATCAACCACATTCATTTTTCATATAAATGGGTCATTAACCGCGTAAAGTGGCCGCCGAGGTGCTTAAAGGGTCGCAGGCCATGCCGCGTCTTTTGGAATTCTACCCCCGACGTAGGGAGCCTTGATCTCCAGTGAATTTCTCATACTGATTGTCGTCGGATGATCATGAAATTTCAGACATTTAATGCTACCATAGGTCGATTCCATCGGTCTTGTTGATTTCTCGATCAGTAGGGTAGAAAGTATGCTTTCTTGGTTGGTCGGTTGATGATCTTGAGGTCTCCGATGAAGAACTGATGATTTCAATGGTGGATCCGTGATGTTTTCCATGATCGATGAACTTCGTGCCCCGAGAATCAGATTTTCAAAAAATCTCAAAGGCCAAATGACTCGAAACGCGAAAAAGACCCAAAATCAGATTTGGCATATTTTTCTTGTCATTTTTTTACAATTTTTTGCATGATTTCCCTATAGAAAACTTGACAAGAAGCCGTGAAAAGCGGAAGGCAAAGTTTCTGATATTCTAGGAAAGCCGAAGACTTTGTCGCGCAGGGGTGCCGATTAGCCGCCAGAAGCCAAAACCGTGTCAAACGATGTCAGAATGATATGCAGTCGAACGAGGTCTGATTGACCTGAAATTTGACAGGGAGCCTCTTGGAATTATTTTAAGATGATCTGTTAGCTCTTATTTGCAAATCATGGTCCCGAAGGGCTCTGTCGTCAGGAGACCTAATTTAGCTTTCGGGGGGTCAAAGTCGGGTCAAATGACATCGAAAAGACCTGAAACTTGGCATGTAACTTGTTGGAAGAATCTTGAGCCCATCCATGTGCTTTGTTTGATGAGTGATGGCCTTGGCTGTTTCCGCCTCCGGGAGGCTTGGTTTTGATGCTTGAGGATTGATGTTGGGTCAAACGTTGTCGGATTGACTTGGGATTCTACATAAAGCCTCTTGGAAGTACTTTAAGATCATACATAGGCTTTAATTGAAGATTTGATGTCTCTGATGTTGTTGTCGCCGGAAGGGCTTACTTTGTAACATGGAGAAGCGTTATTTTTTTTACATTTTAGGCCAAACGATGTCGGCATGGCTTGGAATTTGATGTAAAGCCTTCTAGCGTTATTTTGAGGCCAACTGTGTGCTCTGTTTTATGGAACAAGGTCTTTGCACATTACCGCCACCGAGAGCTCCTATTTCGCTACTGGAAGAATGAAATTGGGGCAAATGATGTCGAATTGGCTCAAAACTTCATGTGTACTCTTCTTATGACCATTTTAAAGGATCTTGAAGTTTCTAGATGGTTCCGACAAAATCTGATGCTTGAAGCAGCATTGCCCGTTGTGGCCGGATGCAACTTCATGTAGCTTCTTTGATGTTGAAAGTGTATAAAGAGGTAAAATAACATTTTTGGTGTCAACAGTGATAATCATGGAAACCCTAAGTCCAATATGATTGATGATTGACAATATCCTTGGAAAACACAAAATAGGGTTTTATTTCTAAATAGAGTTTTTTATTGGATATGATGAATTCCTAACCACCTAAGATTGATTTAGGGATCTGTCTTGTGTTCAATGCATGTGTGATGATTGTTTCCTCATTCTTAGAACATGGGTTCTCCTTTTTAATCACTATGTGCATATGCTTATTGATGAATTCAATTGACTAATCAATACTAATCACGTAATCAACGGGTCGAGGTCTTACATTAGCTGTATGGCTAAACGTTGGGGCTTCACAGCTAATCGTGAGAGGCTCATGGCTAACCATAAGAGCCCTATGTTCCTTTTAAAAAGGGGACTTTGACCTTATTTGTAGGACCCTTGACCCCTCCCGAATGAGGACCAAATGGGCGAGTCTTGACTCTCTTGAGCATGGGATGCTCTCATGGGCTGTCTGGGAAGTTGTGTTGGGTACAATATTAAATTGAATGTGCATGGAATCCTAGGTTATTGTCATCCACTAACTTTAGATACACCAAAGACATGATCCAAGGACATTAAGACCTCTGCGATCGTGCATAGTCAACTGGTGCCCTGTTCCACACACAAATGACAATCATTGACTTAGGAATGACTCCTTGACTTATTCGTTATTGTTTACGTTCATTGAACACTTTATACATGTTTCAAAAATGTTTACGTACTGGTTGTGAGTCAGAACTAAGGACCTAGAGTGTACTTAAGATCCCTATGGAAGAGGACTGCAATCATTATCATCTGCAAATTGCGGTTGTGGGCAGCTGGCTTGGCACCATTCATGAGTGAACAAACGGCTTGGATACGTTGTTCGCTAGGTGTAGGATTGTGGCAAGCGGTTTGGACGCCGTTGCTATCCACGGTAGGTGGCTTGGACACGATCAGAGCCGGAATTTGGGTAATGGCAGTTGGCTTGGACGTCGTTGGTACCCCAGGGAGACAACTTGGGCGTCCTTGGAGTCTTATTGTCTTGTGCATTGCAGTTCACCATGAGTCATCACAATGACATGCCCTATATGGATGGCTTATTACTAAGATTATGCTTGTACATTTCTACTCACATGATTTACCACACTTGTTTATCATTTCTAATCGATACATCTTATCTTTTATATATTGCTTATTCGGCTACCTAATTTATTGTCTGACAATGCTACCCTTGGTGTGTAGATTATACCACCTTCTCCGAGAGCCGGAGACTGGGGTGGTCCAGGAGAATCTGCAACTAGGGATAAGTGATATGTCGATGACGTAGAGTAGCATCATCATTGTCCGACTCCTGAGTGCCATTCACTAGGGATTATTTTGGGAGTTTTATCTTGGGTTTCTTTTGTATATTTTTGTTTATATGGCCTAGGTTTTCTGGATGACCATTGTTTATAAACTTTATTTGTCCTTTGTACAAACTAAAAATATAGAATTGAAATATATGCCTTGTATATCCTATGTGCTATCGTATTTATTAATGCTAGCTTAATTTATCATTATTGCAACTTCCATAGGTTGTTACAGGAATGAAAATACACTACCATCACCATGGACTTTGATCCTTTGGGACCTTGATTGAGGGCCATATTTAATTATGTTGAAAAGATTTTTAATTGGACCCTAAACTCACACCCTCAGACCTGATCTGGGGGCATGACACAACATTTAGATGAGATGATCATATTGGGTGTTTAGATATACTTGAGCATCATTTTTGCTCAAAATAAAAGGTCTAAAATATCAAAATTGTATGGCCTTACTCCTTTTGGTGTTTGGTCCAGGAGGAAAACGGCACCAACTACAAACAATATATTACTTAGATTCATATTGGTAGGTTGAATGTAACTCCCTTTTCTACAATGAGTGCCTACATACGAGATTAGCAGGGCTCAATATCCATTTGACAAAGAACATTCCACTGATGCAATTTATGGCACAGATCTAAAATTTATTTACTGTAATACCAATATTATTGTATTATAACTCATAAGAAGCAGTTTTAGTTTTGCCTTCTTGTATATACACATGAGTTGTCTCTAAAACCAATTTACAAATGCTCGATGATCTGAAACTGAATTATTTTATCATTTTTAAACTAATTAGTCTTTGCATGGTCATAAGCTCATGCACAAGTGATGTGTCAAGAAAAAGATTCAAGAATACATGGCAAAACGTAATTAAAGATCCCTTAATATGTCCTTATGTACATTCAAGTTAATTGCTAATTCTCTTTCATACATGTATGATTTCAAATATGTATATTATTGGTTTCAAAGCACCATTGCCTTCTGTTCCAATTGCACACAAAACTCAGCTTTTCTCACCACTTTTGGGGTTCCCTTTTTCTGGGAAGACCTGAAAAACACAAAATAAACACTTCAATCAACCCCCCAAGGATTTCATTGGTACATACATATACCAACGTGAAAACACACAAGTGGAGTACCACATACTTTGATCCACACACCCACACACCATGTAAAGAAGTCCTAGAATGGAAAACAACAGAAATGCAAGATAAAAGAGAAGCAGTTTTCTTGCCTGAGGGCGTCTTTCTTCGTTGAAGCTCAAATTTCTAATCTTAATCTCCCCTCTACTAGTGGTGAGTTCATCTAATATCTCCGCATCACAGACTTGCACATTGCTACCCTCACCAACTGAAATGTTCGCCATCCGCTCCTGCAAGATCAATGAAAATTACAATAATAATTTTATTATGTTGCTCTGTGTCTTATAGATAGATCTCATTTATTAAACAAGGGATTGCTTATCTTAACCGATTGATATATCTATTCATGGTCAAAGCAATAGCCAGAGTGTTAAGAGAACTTAGTCTAGATCAGACCATGTTATCTTCTACTTTCGGGTAAAGATTTAATCTTGTTTTCATCGGTCCATGTTTCAGTACATTTGTATGTTCTTAGGTCACTATTTTACAGTTGTACTTCCAGTGCATTTTTAACAGCCACCAATAACAAGATGTTGCATGTACAATATTCACACTACATTTACATTACGAAGTACATTGAATCAGCATTATGTGTCTGTAAAATAGAAATATAATATCTTCTTGTGTGCATTGGGTTTCTGTTATTCTGAACCAGTAAAAACAAAACTATAATTACTTAATTAGTGCATTTTAGTCAATGCAGTTTCATGTTAGTTGGAACAAAGACATACACAATCGACTTGTTGGCCATTAAGTCAAATGGTAAACTTGTGAAGTCACGAGTAGAACTTTTTCTGAAGGTAAGTTTTTTAGTATTACTTTGTATTTAGTAAACGCGTAAATTTTGAAACAGTAATATTTAAAAAGGAAATTATTTTGTTATCATGTTATGAATTTTAAGGGATGCATGCCTAAAACAAAAGTATCCTTGAAGATTTATTAAAAGCACAAGACAAAAAATCTTTTTCAGAAATAAATCAAGCATCTTGACATAGAAATGGCCAATTTGAGTTTTCAGTTGAGTCGGCTCAAATTTGACTCGACTTTTTATTAGTTATTTGAACGATGGCCTCATGTCTCAGGGATATAACTGGTGCAGCAAAAGCAAATAACAGGGCCTTTGTATCATCTTAAATTAATCTCTATATAGATGAAATATATAAAACATGAGATCCTTACCGTGAATGACAAGCTAAGATTACGTTGGGGAGCACCGGCAATTTCTTCATACTCAGCTGCGTCAAGCTCAAACAGATGATAAGGGTTGAACAACTTGGGAAAGATATGTTGTCTTATGGGTATGAGAAGGAAGAATGGTAATGGGAACAATATCCCCGCAATGGGTATCCATGTCACCCCAAAACAAAGAAGTAGATATATGAATTGGAAGATTGTAAAGGCGGCAATACACTTAAAAGGCACTGATTCAACAAAAGACGCATGAACTCTTTCAAGAACCCTGCATAGACACAGTTCAACTGTAAGAACTAACAAAGACATCTAGATCAAAAGATGGCAAAAGCAAGTTAACCCAAATAAATTTATGATTTTTGCTAACATGGTAATGGATCTTGAACATATAGCACGTGGGGCAAGACCAAACAAAATTTGCAGGTTTTGAACTTTATCCATGGCCCTCACATGCAAGTGAAGATCCTAGTTCCAGACCCAAACAATTGATCTGATGGGACCGATTGCTGATTGATGATCATTCACCAAAAAGTTGTTAATTCTTCAATTAACAGATTGAAATAGACGCTTAAGAAAGAGTCGAAATAGATACTTAAGAAAGAGTCCCTAGATCTTACTTGTATCGCCGGCCAGGAGTGATAAATAGCAGCAGCATTCTTTCCCAGAACTGGTTTCCTGGAAGGCTATCAATGGCCATGTAAGCAAAGTAACCCCATAGGACTGATGTTGGTATCATCTTGATAACAGGCATGGCAGCAATGCTAGCACCCACCAGAAGCGACTGTAATAGGTTGCTCAGTCTCTGTTCATTAACCCGAACAGGCAAGTACTCATCTATGTTCTTCTCAAGATCAAATGTATCCTTTGACTCTCTCTCATTGTTTCTCATAACTGCATTCTTTAACTCCTCAAGCTCTTTAACAACTGAGAAATTCTACATAACAGAATCCTTATCTCATTATGCAATATTGAATAAGGGTAGCATGTGTTTTATGTATGCATGCATAAAAGGGACACCTATATTCTGTGAAATTCCTATAACTCCACGGCAAGTATATTAGGTGCAATTTAGATGCCCAACTTAATCAAAATTAGCTCAATTTCAGGTCCTCGTACCTGAACCATCACCAGTCTATTTCAGTTAGAAAAAGATAGGAACACATTCACCCGGGTAAGGTGTTTTTAATTACACCCCACATCCAAAACTCAAAACAAGATAATACAATTAGTTTCACCAAAATATCAAGTTCAATTGTTATTTGGAGTACACCCATATAAAACTATGTCTTCCGACCGAAGCGCAAATGATGCTGAATCACTAACCCTCTAGAGTTGGTGTTAGACACAGGTATTGGGATATATATGAGTTTTTTTTTTTTTTTTTCCTCTCAAAAAAGCAAAGGCGATTTGTTTTTAAAACTTGGTATCTCGAGTTTAGTTGTTTTATTTAATTATTTGGAAAGTGAGGAAATTATGGTTTATTTCATGGAAAAGGAAAAAATATTGTAGAAGTTCCTCTGAGCAAGATACTTACAGCAGGGCATTTGTCCATTTCTATGAACACTGCTTGCATTTTTCCATAAATTTCTGAGTTGCTGTCTTGCTGCTTTATGCTTTCCTTAGCAGTCTGAACCATCTTCTTACGAATCAACTGCATGAAAATAACAAAGGTGAGATTGTTTGCGCCAGCCACAAAACATGGATGCCCACCAGTTCCCCATTTTAGCAAAAGCCACAAACAGGCCATTCCTCCAGAATGTGAATATAGTAATTTGGGTGTCTGTGAAAATGAAAATTAGGAAATTGGAAAGGAATCACATAATGTTAGCATATTAGTTTTGAAGTTCTACAAACCTGCCGCTTGAGAACAGCGAGGCTCTTGGTATGCATAGGTGATTGTGGTAGGACACCATTTGAAGGAGGAATCCCAAGCAATCCACAGAGTAAAACCTGGAGTTATTCAGTTGCACCTCAATTAGAAAATGAGAATGTAAAAAAAAAAAAAATTATATACATTGATGAGAAAACTGGTAATAAAAAATACCATGACTCCAAGTAACAAAATGTCATAATGGTATGCAGATGGGTTTTTGAGATTGAAATCTTTCTGTTGTGCCAACTGTGAAGCCACGCTGTGGTCAAAGAAATAAAGACCGGCAACCATCACAGCAGGTATAAATGCAGCAAAGATATACAATGGTGGAACATGCAGCATATCCTGCAGAATCAGTACATTAAGAAAATTTAGAATAAAATAAATAAATCTTTAGACTCGAAAGTTTTTAAATGTTTCTGCAAAATTTTAGCAAATTGAGAAATAAGTGCTAAGACTAAAAGATAAGCACTATTTGTAAGGATTTGAAATGTTTGCTAATTTCTAAGAACCCAAAAATGTGTCAACAAGTATCCTAGTCAAGAGAACAAATCCCATGCCTTCTAATTTACCAACAAAAAGAAACACTTTTCTTGACAAAGAATTCCTTAAAAAAAATCATATATGGTTACATTCTATATTGCACTAAGGAACATAGCAAACACATATCATCCTATACGATTATCTGAAACATTTGTGTGCAGAAACAAAGTGACATTAATATCACCCAGTTAAATAGCTTCGTTGTAAAATAAAAAAATATAAAAATGAAGGTTGTTCAAGGGACATTAATTCTATCCTCATTATATACAAATTAAAAATATACCATATTACATGAAATAAGGTTAGAAAAAAAAACAAAGAAGTATCACCACAATATATCATCCAATCATTTCCTATAAAATTTATCTTGAACTAATTTGATCAAAGTCGGTCCACAATTATAACCAATTAAATGAAACTTCACTTAAGAAAAAATATTAACAAAAGAAGGAATAATTAGCAATAAAATGGTAGTTTCAACACCAACATCCAACCTAAATTTACACAACTTCCCAACTGCAATAAGTGCATGAACCTGAGGAAAATCTACAAATGATACAGACAAAAATCCATTGTATAATGGAACCTCTTGTATTACCTTGACAACTGTCCAGTGATGCAAAGATGCAGACTCCCAAGGAAGAGGACTAAAGAGCCTCCTCGGAACTCCATTAGGAACCTTGCTTGGTGTACCGTATGATAATGCTGTCCACACCAACACCATCAAAGGAACCCCATAGTCCGCAATAAAACTTCTGAGCCAACCTGCATTACCAATAGACCCTTAACTTCACATGGCCAAATAAATTCCCATACAAAGGTATAGTTTCTGATACAAAGGTCAAGGGTAACTCCCACAGGCATTTAGAATGGATCTGATATAGGTTGGAGGTCAAGCACATCCTATAAGGTTCCCTTGAACAAATTAAAGTATAATTGCCATTCGAAATTCTGACCAATCAGCTACTCTGGTTTGTTACCAAAAAAAGAAAAAAAGTTAACACTCTGGTTATTTCACGAACCTGTCCCATACTTCCACGACCTTGCCCTTCTGCTCCTTAGGGAAGTATAGAGTAGGCCAAAGCAAAAAATGATACCCAGTAGTCCATTCGTATAAATCCAATGGAATTGGTACTTTTCCAAACTTGAGTCTTCACCTTTTGGTATATTAAATTCACCCACCACTCCCTGTGAACAAAACAGTTCCAAGATTAATGTAAAAGTTCCAAGATTAACAGTAAAATCTCTCATTCTTTCTGCTTAAATTCAGAGCTCCCTCAAGATACCTTGATGGCTTCTTGGATGAAGAGAACTGCTATCAACATGCCAAAAAGCTCCCCTGCAATCCTTGTAAATCTACTGATAACATTGCAAGCATTGAATATTGCTAGAAGAAATAGTAGGAGTGCAGTCCAAACACAAACCCTGTAATAGAAGAAACCAGTAAGATCAACTATATTTCCAGAAAAAAAATTATGGACTTTAAAAAACTATATAAAGAGACATGGTTAGACTTTCCATACCATCCTGCCCAAGCCAAAAATAGGTGTGCACCCAGATCCGACTGATGCTTTGCAAACTTGTACAGATAAGTATACATTATAATGGTGGGCTCTGCGACTCCCAAGATCAACATTGGCTGCCCACCAAATATTGAGTGTATGATACCACAGATTGCAGTCGAAGCCAGCGTTTCTACTGTGCTCAAGGCACCATCTACAGACAGATCCATTTATATCAGCATATAAAATATTTTCAACTTCATCCAACTAACAACATGCACTTTAAACAACAGAGGATAGAGCTAAACGAGGTTCATTTCATATCCCTTTTGCAACTGTCCTGGGTCTCCTAATCGGATGCTGAAAGTTCTCTTTTGCAATAAATTGTCACTTTTATAATAAGAGAAGAGAAACAAACACCAACCTGTTTCATTACTTATCTGCTCTCCGAACGCAATAACAGGAAGTGCAGAAGCAAAGAAGATATATAAAGTGGGAGCCAACAACCTGAAATCACCAGCGCAGTTAACAAAATTAAAAGCCCCCAACAATAGACATTAAAAGGTTAAGAGGAATTATAAAGAAAAATCACAGATGTTTAGTGCAAATACCTCATTCCTGAACGAAGTCCATCGATCCAATCCTGCTTATAATATGGGATTCTTCCTTCAACATCCTTGATGACCCCTTTGAATGGAGATCTGAAGCAATCCATAACTGCAAACATGCTACAACAAAAACCAACCAAAGAGAAAAAGATTGCCCAAATCATTATGGCGACAAAAGCCCCTTTCAATGGAGAGATCTAACTCGCTGAAAACCATAAAAACAGAGTAGCTAACTTGAGGCCTTGTTGGGATGATGAGAAAAGGGAGGAGAATACTTTTCATAGTTCAAATTTGAACTGTACAAATACATTTAGTAATTCAAATCTGAGCTATGAACAGTTTTTTCTCTACCCTTTTTCTTAAAAAATCTACATTCCTGAGTATGAAAGAAACAAAGGGAGAAGATTCATCAAACCCAGATATCAAAAGAGAAAAACAAAGTAACTGAGTCTAAATGTTCAATAATCCAGCATTCAAAGAATAAAAAACAGAAGATGTATGAAATCCAATCAGCCAAAATTTGTTTCTCTGAGAAAATTTACAATATTCATGAAATCTGAAAACATGGTTTAGGACATCGTATCGGCCAAAGCCAAAACCATTACGTATCAGCCGATATATCGGTATGGTACATATATCACATACTTGTTTGTTCCGTCCTCCTACTACTAAAATCAACAAAGAAGAAAATCTTAAAAAACAACTAGAAAACTTAAAAAAAAAAAATGCAAAATGTTTGAGATGTAAATAAAATAAATCCAACATAAAAAGATTTTAGAATGGAGTTTCCATCCCAATTGAGTTTCGGATTAAACACAAACGAAATCGAAATCTGTATCGGTACTTGCCGACCTTTACGAATCGGGAGACACGACTCGGTTTCGGCCGACTTTAGCTATTCACCAAATGCAACGTTTCAAATATAGTAGGAAAAGAAATCTCCTCTTCCGAAGAGATGAAGAAAACAAACAGATACAATGATTCATACACGAAACCAAAACCGGTACGGACATAGAAAGATCAAAGAACGCAATAAACACCACAAATCTGCTTTGAGATCTTGAATCCGGCATTTTCAAAAAGATCATCAGATCTTCTTAAAAGAAGATGCACTAAGTACGACAAAACATCCGAAAATCGAGGGATTCTCAGTCGATTTTGAAGCAGAAAGCGCCGGAGTAGAAGATATACCTGGAAGAGATCTCGCCGGCTCCGACGTCGGTGGCGCCGGCTTTCTTGTCTATGTCCGGCAGGTTTTGGCCTGAAACCAAGAAGATCCGCAGAGGGAGCTTCCGAGGACAGGAGAGGTCAGAGGAGGCTCGCCTGAGTGCTGAGTACTTCTGCTGCTGTTTATGCTTTTCAAAAACCCCGCGAGCGAGAGGAAGTGGGGCCCATTTCTGATCAGAGTCACGCGATTACGACACGTGGAAGGATCTGATTTGTCCAAGTCTTCTTGTAAAAGGGTCAAGTGACGAGGCCTTCCACGGAGTTGTGAAAGAGGCTGTTTGTGTCCCAGCAAATACAGGGCTGCAAAAAATCTCGGTAATTTTTTTTAGGTATTGAAGGGTTTCCAATCTTTTCGAAAGGACTAATCTCTTCCTGCTAAAAAAAAAAGTGGGATAAATTCTCTTATAGTCCAATTGTAGTAAACTCCCTCTTAGGTAAATTAGGTTTCATCATTCAAGTGTTTAATTATTTGATCAGGATACTCTCAACGCTTCGCCACAGGGCCACAGGGGATGCTCTCTTTGTATCCTCTATGGGACCCACCAATACTTTTAAGAATAGTAGAAGACTTTTCAAAATGAACTTTCTCCAGTGGTATCCTCAAATCTGACATGAATTGGAATTTGTAGCACTATTGAAGTGAATGAATATGCATTAATTGAAGATTTCAATGGATTTTAAAGCCTTTTACGTTTGCTAATTTTACGAGTAAAGTCAAATCAAGTCAAGTCATCTTACACATCAAATCAAAAGCATTTTTTGTCAAAATTCCCTCCAACTTTCAAACAAAAAATAAAAAAAAAACTACATTTATTAACTAAAAAACAAAAAACTTCCATTTACCATACCAAAAGTCAACAATATTCCATCCCAAACAACTAAAAATAAAATACCATCATAACCCACTACATATTTTATTCATACTTTTTATTTCACTTCACTCCACTTTACTTTAAAAGTAAAATACCAAACGTGCACAGGATCCGGATTCCATTCTAACATAACTTTCCAATATCACCTGTGTCGGTTTACTCGGAATATCCGAGTTCATTCCCCTTCCTCGTTACAGCTGTTTTTGCTCCTCTAAAGGAGATCTAAGATTTTTGGGAAACAAAAAGTTCTCATTACAAACAAATATGTATACGGACGAAAACACCCTATGATTTCTGCCAGGAAAAATTGGAAATTATTCAGATTACTAATGCAGTTGTGGTAGTGATCATTTTTTTTTTTTTTTGGGCTATGGGAGGATTACCAACTCTTTGGGTTGGACTACTCACTCCGGGCCTAGAGGGAAGCCGGGTAAACTCTCATGTACCACAGTGTGGTAGTGCAGTTTGAGACCTACAACCTCCAAGTGCAAACCGTGAGCATAGGCCAATTGAGTTACCCCTTGGGGTTGTTATGGTAGTGATTTGACTGTAATACAAGTAAGATGTTTTTTTTTTCTTTTTCTTTTTCGGTTTGGTTGGCCTACTGGCTAAGAGGGATACAATCAATCTAGAGACCCACTGATTCATTTTGGATCTGTACGATACCGAGGTGCCAACACTCTCAACAGATGAGATGAGTGTTATCTATTAATAGCATAGGACATCAATTCTAACATTTTTGGCCACTGCTACAAGATCTCATATTTGCTTATTAAATTATGAGCATTATGTGATAATTAAAGATGATCGAGATTTCAACCTCTCGATTAAATGGATTATGACCAACCTGGTGTGGCTCGCCCAATATTGGAGCCTTATATAAATAATTAATCAACCTGCAATCCAATTGAGCAATGTTCTCCCACTAGCTGCTCATATGTAGTCTAGCTCATAGGGCACCACTTAGATGGTTTTTTATTAATAGGATAGGGTACACATAATGGTCTACTTATGGATAAGAGTCAACAAAAAAATTAGCTTGATCGGATCATTCTAGCCCTTAATTTAATATATAGCCTTAAAATTTAGTGGTCATTTAACTATAGATTTGATTGAGATTTAATCTAATGGTAGATAAAAAGTTTGATGAGAGTGAGATTAGGCTTGATGCTAGGTCATGGGAGAATGAGAGTGTAGAATGGATTCCACTTATTAAAGGTGAGTCTAAGTGGCCCCAAGGAGTTGGACTATATATGTTGGTTATCTTAACGAGAAGATTTCTCCAACCTAGATAACATTGGTTGCAATAATCGTTCTCTGAAAAACTATCATTAGACAAAAAATGGTGCCATGTTTCAATATTTAAGGTCATATTGGGATATTATTGGAAAACTATTTTAAAAGTAAGTGAATTCTATTTAATGAAAATAATAATTAAATATAAAAACGGTTTAAAATAATTCTTTGAGGTTTTTCCATTTTTCTATTTCATTTTGCTATTATCATGATTTCAGAAGATATTTTGCATAGTCTTGGGAAACACTGTGGTGTTATGGAGGAACAAAAGTTCTAGGAAAATATTAAGATATTATCGCACAATGTTTTCAAACTATTGTTGATGTTGTCATGTCCCGTAGAATAGAACAAGATTTGGGGGGTTCAGAGGATGATGGTCTGCTTTAGGTTTACTGTTACACAGGTCACCTTTGGTGGGCCCTTTACACTAGGAATAAGAGAAAAAATTTGAGGCTTTCAATTAAAATATTTACGTAAGCTAACATGTATTTTTTAAATTCTAACACCATTTTGGTCCTTTCGGGAGCAAACTTTGTTGGTGTTTGCAAACTTGCATTGGATGACTCAAAAGTCAAAACACAACCCCCTATATATATATATATAGGGAAAGGCTCCCCTAAGCTGCAGCTTAAGGGGAGCATAAGCTGAACCATGCGGAACGCACGTGTGATAGATGAGGTGGAAATTTTCAGGGCCCCCTTCTTTTTCACATTCCCCCTTTTCTAAACCTAATCGATCGACCGCAGCTCTCCCCTTCTCTCCCCTCTCGTCTCTCTTCCCTTCTGTCGTCTCATCTCTCCTCTCTCGCGCAAGACTCTCCTCCGTCATCTTCTCTCTCTCCCTCTCTCGTCTGCACGTGCAAAAGGGTGTCATCTCCTCTCTCCCGGACGCGAAAAGAGAAGAGAAGAGGAGAAAATTGTTACTTCAGAGATTAATGTTGCATTGAATGAAGAGTACCGTGTTATCCCTGAGATGGGGGAGTTTGGTGACCGCTACTTTGGTACAGATGATTGATGATCAACAGATCGGCCTCTAGGGCCTGTTGTGTCTCACCTATGATTTTAATCAGAAAACCAGATATTTGACCAGGTGTATACACCTTTGAAAGAGGAATATGTAACATGTATGGTTCTTAATCATCTTTATATTGTTCTCATTCTAGTCTGTGATAATTCATATGAAAATGTAAATGATTATTCTTTTAACAGATTGCTCTGCAAGTCTTGTAAAACTTTCCTATGCCTTAAGCTTTAGCAGAACTCATCTATAGTGAAACGTCCTCAAAACACAAATTTTGGGCCTGTTTGGTTCTTTTAGTGTGGGTAACTTGGGTTACTGGAAAATGTGGATTCATGCTTTTGTTCTTTGCCGTCGATAACTTAAACTAATTGCAGGGCGACTGAGTACATAGGATCAAAGCAGGGCTCAGGCTTTTCTTTTCACTATGTGTAAAAGCTAATGGGCTGGGAATTTCTTTTCACTATGTGTAAAAGCTAATGGGCTGGGAAACCCAATCTCCATTATGGTATTAGATGGACCACCACTGCAATTTGCATGAGATGGACTGGGTGGAGCCACACAGAACGCAAAACGTGGAAAATGGCAGAGATGGGGGGCTGGGCGCATGGTAGGATCTGCAGGCAGTCGAGAGGGAGACATGGGGAGAGAGGAGATGACGCCTTTTTCCGCGTGCAGACGAGAGAGGGAGAGAGGAGATGATCGCGTGAGAGGAGAGAGACGAGAGGCCAGAGAGGGACAATAGAGAGCTGCAGTCAATCGATTAGGATTAGAAAAGGGGGAATGTGAAAAAGAAGCGAGCCCTGAAAATTTCCACCTCAGTCTGCCACACGTGGGTTCCGCATGCTTCAGCTTATGTTCCCCTTAAGCTGTAGCTTAGGGGAACCCCTCCCATATATATATATATATATATGCCAAGGCTCTTCTAAGCTAAAATTTAGGGTAAAATTCTGTAAACTCACGCTTATGGGGCTCAGGCTTTTGTCCATCCCAATGGGCCAAACACATGACCCCCCCTAAATTGCACATGTCCATCAACTTTTAGTCAAATTCAAATTTACTTGACCGGTGGATCAATTGTGTACCGATCCGAAAACACTGTTGACCATTTTTAGGGGTCCAGATGGAGATGATAGAAACCACAGTTGTGGATGATTTCTTGCACAGATGAGAGTCCCAGGGATTCCTTGAAATCCCCCTATAACCCCATGTGGGTCCCCAGGTGGGCCCCACCACACACTTAAGCTTACCTCAGCTCACCCTATTCTAAGCTACAGCTTAGGAGAGCTGCCCCCGTATATATATAGCCCTACTTTAAAAACGCCCCCCTTTCTTCCCCTTTGTTTTGACATGGGGCCCACCTTGAGTCAATCTAATATTTTTACACACTACCCCTCATGAATAGTCACAAGTTCAAGTTTGACACTTATGCAACTTTTTTCCTTCCATTGGATTGAAATCATAATAAAATGATACCTCTAAACTATTAAATTTTAGGGTCATGGATCAAAAGCTTAAGATGATCTTATGGACTCAAGATTTTACATATAGATAGGCCTCATATATATAGATCTTTACATCCAATAGATTTTCATTATCATCATGCATCCCAGTGGGCCCAACTAAGAATGTCATTTTCTCCTAAAAAAAGTTCGGGCTTTGTATAGCGCTCTCTTTCTCACACACACACACACACACACACACACACACACACACACACATATAGAAAAATGTTTCTCTGAAAGTAACTCTCACGCTATTGTGAGAGTAAGGGTGGAGGCTCTCACATCTATATCAATGCCAACAGCCTAAATGTGAGGGCCCCCACCCTTGCTCTCATACTACCGTTACTCTCAAAAGAGCATCTCTATAATCGGTGGGGTCTCACAGTGAGCCCCACTAGGCGGTCCGCACCGTAAGCTTGTAAGGACCATCCTTATCGGACCAGTTCCTATATATATATTTAGGGACTATTTTAATTAATAGAACCAGCCCTAATTAGAAATAAACCACATAAAACAAAAACTTAATCTAATTTATTTTTAGTTACATTTCAAATCAAATTCTAATTCAAACCTACCTTATTATGTCAACACCCTCCATGCAACATGATAACTTTAAGAACGGATGGTATGATTGGTCATATAATAGTTGTGATTCATGTTCAAAACTACCATATTTGTTAAAGATCTAACAATCACCATTTCCTTCCATTATGGCCAATAACTTATTTTACACCTATGATCAAAATACTGATAATAACTTGAGGATTTTACCGGTTAAATCCTCAAATACAGCCATATATCCCAATAGGGTCCTCGGCATTTATGCACCACCAATTGTGTCCGTCAGTACCCAATTGGGTTTTTTTTTTTAAGTCTGGGGTGAGTGACGCTAGCGTCACTGTGTTCCTAACGACAGTGACGCTAGTGTCACAGTTCGCCATCATACCCTTTCGCCGTCATATCCTTTAGTCTATGCAGAGAACACCATTTTCATCTCTATACAACACACCCTTTGGGTTGATGGTTGATATGTTACTGTTGGTGTAGCCAGTTCCTCCATCACCGGCTCAGGCGGCGGACTGTCAGCAAAGTTGTCCATGGGTTTTTCTTGAAGCAATTCTTTCACTTCAAGAACCAACTTTGCGGTTCTTTTGCCCAAATTGCATCTTGAAGCAATTCTCCCACGACCATGGTGTACATCGCTCTCCACCTCGAGGATAACGTACTTAAATTGGATGGCGTCAGCTTCTTTGATCCACTGAGTAATACTCCTTGATGGAATCCTGCCATTTCTCTTGGCAGCTTGGACCTTTCTTCTCAAGCCTTTTTTTTCCAATCCGGAGAGATTTGACAGCTACATCCAAGTCCTTCATGTTCTTTTCATACTTGAGAAGGTATTTGGTGTGGTGATAAACGGGTGTCAGTAAGGGCTGGAGGACTAGAAGAATGGCCTGGCTAACGATCTCCATGGCGCTGGGTATTGCTGCAGCTAGAAAGGTAAGAGGAATTGAAGGTTTATAAATACGAAACCATGTAATGCAGTAGAGGGCAAGTGCTGTGGATTGCTTGTAATCCCTTCTCTCCCTCTTCTTCCACAGGCATCAGAACCTTCTCATCTTCTTCCCCTTCATCTGGGACTTGGCTTTTTTTTTTTTTTTTTAAGATGCTAACAGTGACGATAGCGTCACTCAACATTTCTTTGAGTGATGCTATCGTCGGTTTGAATAAAAAAAAAAGTAATGTGGCGGGAAGACTCAATTGGTGGTGCATAAATGCCGAAGATCCATTGGAATATATAGCTATATTTGATGATTTAACCGGTAAAATCCTCTAATAACTGTACTTAACTCTTTCCAAAAAAAAAAAAAAACCCTTTCCCGTTACTTTTATTTTCCCCTCCACACCTAAGGCGCGGTTTGTTGCCATGTGCAATGAGAGTGACAACCAATAAGCTTGTTAGTCAAACATCAATGTCCATGTCAGGCAAGAATTCCAAGTAAAAAACTTTCTGACAATAGGAATTTAGAATATTTGTTAAATGCATTACATGTGCCTAGCTAGAATGGGCTGATGTGGTAGCATCAGAATGAATTAATGGAATGTGTAATAATTGCATGGAGGTCTGATGGGAGAATTGTAAACAAAAAGTCTAAATGGCCCGATTTTCATGGCGTGAAAATCGGCCTGATTTCAGCTGGCACGCTCGGATTTCAAAATGACATCCCAGCGTCCAGCTAGGATCCGGCCAATTTTCAGGCCATAAA
Organism: Litsea cubeba; assembly: GCA_012931725.1. Taxonomy (NCBI): domain Eukaryota; kingdom Viridiplantae; phylum Streptophyta; class Magnoliopsida; order Laurales; family Lauraceae; genus Litsea; species Litsea cubeba. The sequence goes on along the minus strand of CM022944.1, from coordinate 89,066,504 downwards.
AATTGGGCCATGTAAAACGGCTCGATTGTAATTGGATGGTCAGATGTTTTGTTTGCTTCATAATGGGTTTTAAAAGAAAAGATTAAAAAAAAAAAAGACAGAGGATTATAACCCATCACTACCATTCTCCAATCAAACCATTTTCACTGATTAATGTATACATGAAAAAAATAGTTATGAGCTCTCAACCACTCTTTTGTGCATTTCTGCAGAGCCATGTGCTATGCTAGTTTATATATGGATATGGACGGTGGCAGATAATTAAATGCATTTGTTTAGATTCATTCAGGTTAGATTTATGTTGTAAGGGCTTGTAGGATGAATTTGATGGTGATTGCTTGGTGGTTATTTGTATGCAAGGGCACGTGCATATATAATCAAGCCAACCATTAGGCCTCTCATTATAAATTGAAGTAAGGAAACCTCTTAGAAATGTAATTTGAAATCGAATCAAAGGTGAAAATCTCTTAGAAATGAAATTTGAAATCCAATCAAAGGTTGAATTTCAATCTGACTCGATAGTGTAATTTAGTCCTACAACAATGTAATAATTGAAAACTAAGAGGTTAAAAGCATCATAGAAATCAGTTAAAATAATTAAGGGTCTGTTTGAATGCATGAGAAAACACAAAAAAATAATATTTTATAGAATATAATCTTTCATTTTTTAAAGAAGAAAATCTTGTGCGTTTCGTAACTCAAGAAAAAGTTGAAGAAAATATTTTTTTCTTTCAAAAAGCTCAATATTCTCTCCTACGGCTCCCCCATATAAAAAACTTTTTACAAGATAAAAATCTTTTAAAATAACGATAACAAAGTAGTAGAGTAAAGTAAAGACTTTAGTTCACCAAATCCATCATGATGTGTGTGTTTACATACATGGTAAAGTAAATCTTACAGGACGATAAATGTGGGATCAAGTACATGGTGAAGTAAAGTGGGAGGAATTGTAAAGTAGTTTCTTTTTTTTTTTTACTTTACTTTATCACATTTTATCGTAGTTTTATATGGTAAATAAAAAGTGACTTGTTTACAGGTGTGGTAAGGTAAAATAAAGATTGATGTCATATCATGGTAAAAGGCAAGGTAAAGTAAGGTCAGATGAAGTATGTGGTAAAGCAAAATCGGAGAGAGAGTTATAAAGTACTTATTTTTTTATTGACTTTACTTTACCATGATTTTATGTGATAAAAGAAAAGTAACTTATGGTGAAAATATGAAAGTTAAATTTTACTTTACCACATTACTTTTTTATCCAAAAGTGGTAAATTACATATAAATTAAATATTTAATAAAAAATATTCTTATAATGTAATTTACTTTAATCATAACACCTTCCGAAAAGTTCAATTTAAAATCTGTAATATTCTTAAAAAATTTCCAAACAGTAAAAATATTATACTATTATAATATTACATTATTGTATTCTATACTATTTTATTCTTACAATATTTAAATCAGTAAATATTTTATTCTGTAGACATCCAAATGGACAGGTTTTTTTAGACACAAGCCCTTGAAGATACCTAAAACTCAATTTTTGATTATGGAGATTTAGCAATAAATATTTTGTAATTAACGTTTGAATTAATGGGTGTGGCCTACAGTGGCGGAACCAGAGGGGGGCTGGCAGGGGCCATGGCCCCCCCAAAATTTCAAACCCCCCCTTTTATAAATTTTTACATATGGGCTCCCCAAAAAAATTTAAAAAAACCCCTATATATTTTAAAACTATATTTATTTTTTAATTATGGCTCTCCCAATATAGTTTAAACAACCCCCCTCCAAAATGAATATTTTTTGGGTCCGCCCCCGGTGGCCTACCTTTGTTTTGTCTGGCTCTCTTTATCAGATGTCTATCTATTCATGATTGAGACATATGCCATGTAAAATGTTCACAAAGCCATAGATGAGGCTAGTTAGTATAGAGCTTAAAATGGGTGTCTTATCCATACCAAATCAGTCATCTCGAGATAGATGCATTGCAAAGAGGCTCAGAAGTGGGTCCCTTTCGGTTGTTGTTCCAAGAGTGGGATCCCCCGATGTGATAGTGTATGCTTATATTTGTTTGGACTAATTAAAGTGTAAAAATGTTGGACTTAATGCAATACTTAATCTTGTTTTTCACATATCGATAAACTAATAATGATGAATAATTATGATTAGAGAAAAATTTAGACTACATATTAATCATTTGGACTCGGAATTTAGGATTTGAACCCAAACTCAGACTCACCCCCTTGAACCCAAACTCAGACTCACCCCCTTCTATCCTCGTTCTTATTGATTTTGATAATAAATACTGCTAGGTGGTGTAGGTGCAGAAAATTATGACCCACAATAAGAGGGTGCCTTACAGGACTTATCCGGGAAGATGATGGTGTCTGGAATGTCTGGATGCCGTCCGAGAGCCTGAAAGGGAGAAGCAAACGGTCAGAGGACCCTGGCCTGAGCGGCGCAAGGCTCTCCGACGCCAAAGTCAGTATATGAACTGGAACGATGGAAGAGAGGGAGAGGAGAGGCAGAGTAAGGGCTCTGTGAATAATAATGTGCGTACCTTACATGGTGTTTGAAGGTCTATTTATAGAGGAATGGATCGTATCTTTCAGAGAATATCTGGGTGTGGGTCCCATGATCTGACTGGGAAGTCATAATCAGCCCACAAAGTAATAAATGCGGTCTAATCCGGCCCACTCAGCATTTAATGCCAGTCGGGTCAGCCCACATTGCATTAAATGCGTGTCTTGTTGGGCCAGATTGTGTTGGGCGCCTTTGGCGGTAGGAGTACCAGCGGATCTGCCCTCGGGCCTTGCCCTGATGTGGCCTCAGCCGCTGGATGCTGCCATGTGGCGATCTGGCGAAGATAGTGGGCGGCTGGATGTCGTGTCTGTCCCACTAGATCGTGACCCTATCCTTCCACGTGTCTGGTGACGTGGAGGATGAGGGGCCCAGGCGAAGGTTCTTTCTTGCTTCGGCTACTGTTCTGGCTTCTTCAGCCGAGGTGGCTTTAGCCGAGGTAGGGCTCTCTGCGGAGATAGCATTCGGGGTGGCCTTGCCGATGTGGACTCTTTGCCGAGATGATGCCCGAGGTGGTCCAATTCGGCGCTTGTGGCCTGGAGATGTATGATGTCGGCCAAGGCCTCTGCCCTGGTAGCCGGGATGAGATCGGTGCCACGTGGATGGCACGCGGGTGGCACGCGGATGGCACGTGAGAATGCTTAGCCCCGTCCGATGGCTGTGATTAGCTTAATCCTGTAGCTCTGGAAATTTCCCCACACAATTGCCCCCTAGCTTCTGAGCTCGCGTAGAACGTCAGTGCCGTGAGGTCGGGAGCTATGTGCCGGGTCTATCTGTAGGAGAGCCTCTTTCGGCCCTTACTCGCTGTCGCTTTGGATGTTCGAGGTGATAAATGGCGTCCCCTATTCAATGCTGAAGACAGTTCGACGGCTCCACGTGTCGTCCCCTAGCTGGTTGTCTGTCTCTTCGAGGTCGTACGCGCCGTTTCGTCAGGGGCGCAATCAATTTTTGAAATGATTTGCGCGCCGCTTCAGGGAGGCGTAATAAATTTTCGAAATGATTTGCGCGAAATCCCAGGGGGGCGCCCCTTGGCACGCCCGATTAGGGTTTCTGTAAAAAAAGGGGGGACTCTCTGCTATATATAGGGCAGTTGAGGTCTGCTCCATCCTTCGTTTGCGATTCTGAATCAGAGGCGAGCGTCAGAAGAGAGCAAGCTATTGTCGAGGGAGCTTCATCTGAGGAGTGGTGCGCTGCTGAAGTTGGATCTCTTTGCTGCCCAGCGTCTTCGTTCTGCTTCCGTAAGTCCCTCCTGCTTTGCTTCTTCTTCTGCGGGTTTCTCTGGTTTTAGACTGGGATAGGAATGGGGATTTACAGCCACTGGTTAGAGGGCGAGGCAGCGATCGAGGGCTTTAGATCAGCCTTTAGGATCCCTGCTGATGTCCAAGTCAGGGGTGCTGATCCCCATGGCTACAACCCTCGCGCCTTTTTAGGAGGCTGGATGCCTTTTCCGCTGGTGGCTGTGATAGAAGGCGGGGTCCGATTCCCCCTTCATCCACTTCTCAGGAGGTGCCTTAGTCAGTGGCGTCTCTGCCCTTGCCAACTGCTGCCGAATGCCTTCAAGATCGTGATGGGCACGGTCAAGTTGAATGAGGTCCTGGGCACCGACTTTGGCGTCTTCGATCTTGAGGACGTCTATGACATATGCAGGTCCGGGGAATCTTATTATCTCCGGGCTAAGTCAGGCCGGGACGGCTTCGTCCGATACTTGGAGGATTCGAGCAAGTATGCCGGGGACGATCTTCTGTACGTCTCGGGAAACTGGGAGTTCGGGGAGGCCGACACCGATAGAGGCTACCAGGTCCCTCGCCACTTCGGTACCATCCCAAGTAATCGCCTCTCGTTTCTTTTCTTTTTTCATAAGTTTCTTTTTATTTCGCCGTGCTTATGCTCCTGATTGCTGCAGCTTTGAAGGAGAGGAAACGGGCTGCCAGATACATTTGGAAGAGGAACGATGCCTGGCTCCGTCTGGTGAAGCGGTACAGCGGTCACGACGGCAGGGCGGCTTGGTCGCTGCTAGGGTATAAGCCGAAGTACCGCGGGTATCTGAGGGGCACCGTAGAGCCGATCCAGAGTGAAGGTGCCGGATCCGGGGTTGGTCAGGGGCAGGCCGTTCCGGAGGTCGCAGAGCCCTCGCGGGCGTCGTCTGAAGTTAGGGCAGCGTCTGGGATCCTAGCTTCCTTAGCGGAATCGAGACTTCCCCAGGTCTCAGGAAGGGAATCGAGTCATCCTGCCCGATCTCCCTCGCCAGGATCCGAGATGAGGCACACCAGGCGTTTGTCCTTCGAGGACCTTGAGGCTTTGGCGCTTGGAGTGGAGGACGTCCGAGCCCCCGAGGAGCCGGTAGATTCTCCGAGGCACCCGTCTCCGAGGGCTCGGGTGGCTTCTCCTGCAGAGGTGGCGGAGGTGCCCGTGGCCCTTAGCCCTGTTGACCTAGGGGTACGCTTGCCCCCAGCCGAGGTCGAGCAGGAGGAAACTCGGCCGCTGAAGATGCCGAGGACTGATGCGGGCCCTAGCTCGGCTGCTGCCTCGTTGCCGCCGGGGCCGCCGTTATGGGAGCCGAGCTTCATGCTCGGGCCGGGGAGGCCGATGACGGTGGAGGACAGCATTCTTCACAGGATCGATCTCCCGGTCCTCGAGGCCCTTGGGCGAGCCTGTGCCCTTCCCGGGACATGGAGCGGCTGGATAAGTACAGCGATCAGAAGCTGATCTTGTCGATGCTGCAGTCCAACTTCGTGGTAAATTTTCATTTTCCTTTGCTAAACCAGCAATTTAGCGTCTGACGCTCTCTGGATCTAACACGTACGTCTTCTTCATTTGACAGGCGGCTCAGAAGTCCATGGCCGTTGCTGATAGGATATGGAGGTACAGCGCGGACGCTGCCGAGCTGTCCGTGGAGAAGAACGGCCTGCAAGAGTCCCTGGACGCTGTGAGCCAGAAGTTGGCCAAGGTAGAAGAGGAATACGCGGCGAAGCTGGAGCAGGCGAGGGAGGAGGCTGAGGCGGAGAGGACCAGGTCGGCCGAGCTCGAGGTCTCTATTTCGAAGATGGGAGATGATTATGCGGCCCTACTTCAAGCTGAGGCCAAAAGAGCGGACGAGGCCGAGGCGAAGCTTGAATCCGAGTCCAAGAGGGCGGATGAAGCCGAGGCTAAGCTCGAGTCCGAGTGCGATGCTGCATTCGAGGATGCCAAGGTGCAGGTCACCGCCCACTACAAGGAAAGGGTTCTTGTGGTGAGGGATAAGGCTTGGGCGAAAGGGTGGCTTGCCGGCCTGAAAGAGGTCGGGGTCTCGGAGGGCCACCGCTCCTTTCGGGAGCCGCCTCCGTACCCGCTTCCGGTGCCGAACTCTGCCCGTCCATCCGGCGAAGCCTCTGACGCCGCAGCTCGTGCAACTGACAGGTCATGACCTCGGGACATCGGGAACTCGGGATTTTTGCTTTTTTGCTTTATGCTTTGTAATTTTCTTCGATTTGTATTTGCTGAACACTGTAATGATTGAAACCTTAATACAAATGAAGGTTTTCTGAAATACTCGTGCTTTTCTCTTTTAAGCTTGAGTTCTTCGATTGCTTGAATTCGGTAGAGTGCTCCCTTAAGATCTTTTTGGTAGTTGCGCTGATACTCCGTATCTTAGGCGATCTTCATTGGTATTCGCGCTGATCCTCCGTATCTTAGGTGATCTTGAATAGCAATGAACAGGGTGGCGCGGCAGACGAGGGAGCCTGACGGATGTCTCCACGTGGCGCCATAGGGTTCGCTGGTCAATAGTCGCGCCTTCCCAACAACGCGTGGGAGACTTCGCCCCATAACTCCTTTTGGAGACTGAGCCTTCTCCCATCCTATAAATAGGGGGAACAGGTTCGCCATGGGAGAGGGAAGGAACGTAAGAACCATGTCTGGGATGTGCCTGAGATTACTTGATCCGGGGGAAAACCCTGCGCCGTTGGACGGCTGCCTCCGAGGGGGAAGGCTGTCGTGGCCTGCGCGCTCTCTGAAGGATCTCCCCGTGGGCCACGCGCTCTCTGAACGCGGGTCCATGGCCACTGGCCCTTGGCCAGACAGAGTGAGGATGCGCTGCTAGGGGATGGGGGCGCATTCTCGACCAACACGACCTGTGCGCCCGTCGTACGGCAGGCGGGTTGGAGCTCTGCTGGTCCGAGAGGTTTCTTCAAGCTTGGCTGGTCCCTCTGGCCACCGAGGGTGTTGCAGAGCCCAGTGAGGTCCAGGATCGCTCAGAACCTCCAGGTGGTGATCCAGCGTTCTCGAGCCTTTTGCCTGGAGAGTCGGTGAAGATCAGAGTCTCCTAGCCTCTCTATTTTCTGTTTTTAGAGGACTGCGGTCCTCCATTCTGTACTTTGCTTTCTGTTATATATTTCTTGTAACGAAGCAGTTTGCAATGAATGAAAAGGAATTTTCTGATTACCCAAGTTGTGTACAGTGCTTCTGAGTTCTTTCTCATTACTTTACGCCGTTTTAGAATGCTTGGGTTTTTTGTTTGAATGCTGGCACTGACCTCGGCCGAAAGGGTTGGCTTTGACCGAGACGAGCTGCATTGTGCCGAAGTGGAGTCATCATCCCACTGATCTCGGCCGCTTGGGCATGAGCTTGGCAATGATTTTTGAGGGGTGTAGAAACCCTGATCTTTTGGAATCCGGCCGAGTGTCTGAACTCGAGGCCTTCTCCATAGCCCAAGGCTAGGAGCTTTAGGAATCGACCGAGCCTGGACTCGAGGTCTCTTCCAGGGCGGTGGGCCCAATCTCGGCTGAGTGAGAACTCGAAGCCTCTCCATAGCCCAAGGCCAGGAGCTTTAGGAAGCGACCGAGTCGGGACTCGAGGTCTCTTCCAGGGCGGTGGGCCCAATCTCGGCTGAGTGAGAACTCGAAGCCTCTCCATAGCCCAAGGCTAGGAGCTTTAGGAAGCGACCGAATCGGGACTCGAGGTCTCTTCCAGGGCGGTGGGCCCAATCTCGGCTGAGTGAGAACTCGAAGCCTCTCCATAGCCCAAGGCTAGGAGCTTTAGGAAGCGACCGAGTCGGGACTCGAGGTCTCTTCCAGGGCGGTGGGCCCATGTGTCCAAGACACGGGATTTTAGGAAAGGCCGAGTGTAGGAACTCTTCTATGCCGTTTCCAAGGCGTTGAGCCTGTGTGTCCAAGACACGGGATTTTAGGAAAGGCTGAGTGTAGGAACTCTTTTATGCCGTTTCCAAGGCGTCGAGCCTGTGTGTCCAAGACACGGGATTTTAGGAAAGGCTGAGTGTAGGAACTCTTTTATGCCGTTTCCAAGGCGTCGAGCCTGTGTGTCCAAGACACGGGATTTTAGGAAAGGCTGAGTGTAGGAACTCTTTTATGCCGTTTCCAAGGCGTCGAGCCTGTGTGTCCAAGACACGGGATTTTAGGAAAGGCTGAGTGTAGGAACTCTTTTATGCCGTTTCCAAGGCGTTGAGCCTGTGTTGCCGGAGTCGACCGGGGAGACAGATTGATGACAAGGCAAGAGCTGCTTTTATTGATTCTGAAGTTCATTACATCTTTAGAAATAGAATTTCTTCAAGTGGGATGCATTCCACGGTCTCGGCAATGGCCTGCCATCCAAGTCTTCGAGCTTGTAGGCTGACTTCCCTGCTAGTGAAACTACTCTGAACGGGCCGTGCCAGTTCGGGGCAAGCTTCCCCTCATTTGGTTCTCTGTCAGCTGGCAGGGTCTTCTTTAAAACGAGCTCTCCCGTGGTGAACCTTCTTTCCTTGACACTTTGATTGTATGCCCTGGCTAACCGTTGCTGATAGTCGGTTAGTCTTAGGGCTGCTGCTTCTCGTCGTTCGTCCGCCAGCTCCAGCTCCATCGCCAGGTTCGTCTCATTCTGACCTTGGTCGACCAGCTCTGTCCTCAGGGTAGGAAGGCCGATTTCCAGGGGAATGACCGCTTCCATCCCGTAGGCCAGAGAGAATGGTGTCGCCGAGGTGGACCTCCTAGGAGTTGTTCTGTAAGCCCACAGCACGCTCGGAAGCTCTTCTGTCCATCTGCCCTTTGCCTTGTCCAGTCGCTTCTTCAGGCCGTCCAGGATCACTTTGTTGGAGATTTCTGCCTGGCCATTACTCTGTGGATATGCCGGGGTGGAGTAATGGTTTCTGATGCCATGTTCTTGGCAGAAATCTCTGAAGGATTTGGAGTCGAACTGAGTTCCGTTATCCGAGATCAGGGTCCGAGGGATGCCGAACCTCGTGAGGATGTTTTTCCAGACGAAGTTCCTGGAGTCCCTGTCCGTGATGGAAGACAACGGTTCAGCCTCTATCCACTTGGTGAAGTAGTCCGTAGCCACTATCAGCCATCTTTTGTTCCCTGGAGCTCGGTGAAGAGGCCCCACAATGTCCAGGCCCCATTGAGCGAAGGGCCATGGACTGGAGAGGGGACTCAGGTCCTGCGCTGGCTGATGGAGGGAGTGGGAGAACTTCTGGCATTTCTCGCATTTTCTGGCGTAGACCTGGGCGTCCTTTTGCATGTAGGGCCACCAGTAACCCTGACTGATTGCTCTGTAGGCCAACGACCGACCTCCAATATGGCTGCCGCAGATTCCCTCATGGATCTCGTACAGGAAGTCGTCCACCTTGGACGGGTGGACGCATTGGAGGTACGGACCCGTGAAGGACTTCCTGTAGAGTTTGCCTTCTGGAGAGAGCCAAAACCGGGCTGCCTTGAGCCTGATCTTGTGGGCTTCCGTCTTGTCTTCGGGGAGCTGGTCATCCTTCAAGTAGGCGACGATTGGATCCATCCAGCTGGGGCCGAGGTCAGCGCAAAGGACAAGCCGAGATGAATGTAGCTCTAGACTTGACCTTGATACTGACCCGACCTCGATGGTCCTCTTCTTTCCTGCTTCGACAGCGGAGGCCAGGTTTGCAAGCGCATCTGCATGCGTGTTGGTATCTCGGGATATTTGCCTGACCTCGGCTTTCTGGATTTGGGAGAGTAGCTTTTTCGCCAGGGCTAAGTAGGCCGCCATCCTGTCGTCCCTGGCCTGGTAGTCTCCGGCGAGCTGGCTAGTTACCAGTTGAGAGTCGCTGAAGATTTCCAGGTGCTGGGCTCCGAGGATTCGGGCGCTGTTCAACCCTGCAATCAGTGCTTCGTACTCTGCCTCATTGTTCGTCGCTTTGAAGTCGAGGGTGAAAGCCTGCTCTATGACCAGTCCCTCTGGCGATTGGAGAACTATGCCGGCGCCAGCTCTCTTGGAGGTGGACGACCCGTCGACAAAGATCCTCCATGCCGAGGTGGGAGACTGCTGGACTTCTGTTTCTACTGGCTCTTGCCCTGTGCCCCCCAGTGCCGTGCCGAGCTGGGTCGGAGCCGGGTTGGGGCAGGCGAATTCGACTATGAAGTCTGCCAGAATCTGGGCTTTGATCGCAGTTCGGGGACGGTACTGAATGTCATACTGCCCCAGTTCAACTGCCCACTTCGATATGCGTCCTGAAAAGTCAGCTTTCTTGAACAATGACCGGAGTGGATGCTCCGTGATCACCACAATAGTGTGGGACTGAAAATAATGGGAGAGCTTGCGGGAGGCGGTAATGAGAGCCAACGCAAGCTTCTCCAACAGGAGGTACCTGGTCTCAGCATCGAGCAGTGTTTTGCTCGTGTAATAGATCGGCTTTTGAACTCCCTCGTCCTCCCTGATGAGGACGGAGCTCACTGCGTGATCCGAGACCGCAAGGTATAAATACAGGACCTCCCCCCGAGTTGGGGTGGAGAGCAATGGGGGTGACATCAAATAAGTTTTGAGTGCGGCCAATGCCTGGTCGCACTCAGGGGTCCATTGGAACTTCAAATTTTTCCTCAGAAGCTGGAAGAAAGGCCTGCACTTATCTGATGAGCAGCTGATGAAGCGATTGAGTGCGGCGGCCATTCCTGTAAGCCTCTGAACTTCCTTTGTGGTAGAGGGACTTTGGATGCCCTGGATGGCGGTGATCTGTTCTGGATTGGCCTCTATCCCCCTCCGCGTCACCAAGCTGCCGAGAAACTTGCCAGAGGCTACGCCGAAGGCGCACTTGGAAGCGTTGAGCTTGAGCTTGTAGGCGCGAAGGATGCCGAAGACTTGGCCGAGATCCGCCAGGTGGTCGCCGGAGCGCACAGATTTGACGACCATGTCGTCGATATACACCTCTACCGTTCGGCCGAGCTGGGCCTGGAACATCTTCGTGACGAGGCGCTGATAAGTCGCCCCCGCGTTCTTCAGCCCGAAGGGCATCACTTTATAGCAGTAAGTGCCGCGGGGGGTGATGAACGACGTTTTCTCCTCGTCGGGCTCGTAGAGCGGGATCTGATGATAGCCTCGGTAGGCGTCAAGGAAGCTCATTCGGTCGTGACCGGAGGTGGCGTCGATCAGTTGGTCAATCTTCGGGAGGGGGAAACTGTCCTTAGGGCAAGCCCTGTTCAGGTCGGTGAAGTCTACGCACACCCTCCATTTTCCAGTTTTCTTCTTGACGACCACCGTGTTGGCCAGCCATACCGGGTACTGGACTTCCCGGATGGCCCCTGCTTTTAGCAGGTTGTCGACCTCTTCCACGACTGCATCTGTCTGCTGCAGCCCGGTTCTGCGGGCCCTCTGCACTACTGGTTTGTGGTCGGGGTCGACGTTGAGCTTGTGGCTCATGACCTCAGGGTCGACCCCGGGCATTTCACTTGGGCTCCAAGCGAAGACGTCCACATTCTGCATCAAGAACCGGGAGAGTTCGGCCCTTTCTTCGTCCGACAGCTGGGTGCCGATCAGGAAGAACCGGTCTGGGTCTGCCGGATCCAGTCTGACCTCGGCCAGGTCCTCGATGCTCTTCTTCTCAGGGTCCCGGCCGATCTCATCGAGGCCTTTCTCGAATTCGGCCAGGTTGACGCGCTCTGGCTCCTTCACGGCCGGGACTACGGCCAGCATGCACTACCTGGCTTGTTGCTGGTCTCCCTTTACTGTGACTACTTCCATCTTGCCTTCCTCGTTCTCATGGACGAACTTCAGCTTTTGGTGGAAGGAAGATGGAACTGCCTCTAGCTTGTGGAGCCACGTTCTACCCAGAATGACATTGTAGGGAGAAGGGGCGTCCACAACCAGAAAGTCGGCCGACACGGAGGCTCCGCCAACTTGGGTTTCCAAGTGATTCTACCCTTAGGGTAGACTGGTGTAGCGGACAACCCTAGCAGAGGTGCACGGACCTCCGTGAGGTCTGCTTCGGAGAGCTTCATCCTCTTGAAGCAGTCGTAGTAGAGGACCTCGGAGGAGCTGCCGGAGTCAACGAGGATCCTCTTCACGGTGAAGTCTCTCAGCTTCATGGTGAGGAGCAGGGGGTCGTTGTGAGGAACCTGGACTCCCTCCAGATCTCGATCCGAGAACGAGATGGCTGGTCTGTCGCGGCGGGCTTTCTTGGATGCCGGGGCGAGGTCGGCTTTCATTACTTCTTTCTCGTGCGAAGCCCGCCTGGCTTCGGCACGGGTTTGAGAGCTTCCCCGGGATGAGGAAGCGGGAGCTGAGGACGCCAGATGGATCACGTTGATGATCTTCTCTGAGTCCTCGCTCTCTTGGAGCTTGGGCTGCGCTCTGGTGGATCCGGCCCTCGCTGCCGCCGGCATCTCCCTTCCTTGATGAACTCTGGGATGTGGCCCTCTTTGGCCAGCTTTTCCAGATACCACTGCAAAGTCCTGCATTCTTCGGTCCTGTGCCCGTTGCCCTTATGGAAGGAGCAGTAGTGCTTGCTTCGGGCTCCTTCGGTGGGTTCATTCTTCAGGGGCGGAGGATACTTGAAGAATGGCTTAGATTTGATTTTGGCCAGGATGCGGTAGATCGGCTCCTTGAAGACGACGTTGACGCTCTGGCTGGCGCTGGAGGGAGGTCTGGGCTTCCAATTGCCCCCAGACCTGGACGACGAAGGCTTCGTCGCACTAGAGGCCCAGTCCCGCTTGGGCTCCTGCTTCTGGGAGGATCTCCCGCCTCTTTGCCGAGGCTGGCTGTCTTTCTGCTCGGGCTCCGGATGCCCGTCGCGATCCTTAGCTCGGATCTCGTCTTCCTCCCGGGCGATAAAGCGCTTCACCCGGGACATCAATTCTGTCATGGACTCTGGGGTGTCCCCGGCCAAGTCCTTCCGCACGTCGATGCCGGGGATCAGGGCATGCTGGAAGGCGTAGATGGCTATCGCCTCTCTCGCGTCTTCGATCTGGCTGTAGACCGCCCAGAATCGGTGGGTGAACTTGGCGAGGGTTTCGCCCTGCTTCATTCTCAGGGCGATGAGGTCCCCTTCCTTCTTGGGGACGACGGCGTAGGCCTGGAACTTCTTCAGGAAGGAGAGCTGGAGCTCCTTCCAACTGGAAACTGACTGCTCCGGAAGGGAGCAGAACCACTTCAGGGGGAGGTCACCCAAACTGGAGGAGAAGATCTTGCAGTTTAGATGACCCTCGTTTCCCCAGATGGACATCTTCTGGGAGAAGTGTCGGAGGTGCGCAGATGGATCGGACAGTCCGTCGTAGGGGACGAACCGCGGGACGGAGAACTTCTTGGGCAAGGGGGTGCGCTCGATTTCTTTTGTGAAGGGAGAGCCCCCGAGATCAGTGTGGCCACAGAGCTGCTTCTGGTCCCGCATGTCCAAGTTGCGCTGGAGAGCCAATCTGACGCGCTTGTCAAATCGCTCTTGCTCGTCATCCTTCTCTGGAGTCTGAGCTCGGGTCTTCCTCTTGGGACGGCTCGGGCTACGACGGCTATTGGTTCGGCCGCCTCGGCTGTGGTGACTTCGGCTGTTGCTCGAGCCTTCGTCATGGATGTGGCTCCGTTTCTGGTGGTCCGGATGATGTCTGAGTTCCTCACGGGGAGGCTGGGCTGCCTTGCTGGGAGCATCCTTCTTTTTCCCTTGAGGCTCCGAGACCTCCCTCAAGGAGGCAGTTTGCACTGCCTTCAGCTGCTGCTGAAGCTCGCGAATCATTCGTTCTTGCCTCTGGAGTTGTTTCTGGAGGAGGGCAGCTTGAGGAACCTCCCCAGGGGGTTGAGCGTGGCGCGTTTCTCTTACGGCCACGGCTTTGTCCTTCCGGGGACGCTCGTGCTGACGATCCTTGCGTCCGGGTGGCGCGACTTCTTCCGGTGAGATCGAGGCCTCGAGTCCCTCTTGGAATGGGAACTCGATAAAGAGCTGAGAGCCTAAGCGGCCCTCGCCTGCAGTCGTGCCATGCACCGTGTGGGGGCGTCCTTGAGGAGGGACGTCCGCTGGCGGTGGTGGCAGCTTGGGCGCTGCTCTTGAGGATTCTACGCCCTTCCTAGCTTTCGGAGGCATGGCTTCTGAGAGGTTGAGGTGAAGAAGGATTGTTTGGAAAGATTAGGAGAAGGTTGGGAAGGCTGGGATATTGCTTCCCCACAGACGGCGCCAATTGTAGGTGCAGAAAATTATGACCCACAATAAGAGGGTGCCTTACAGGACTTATCCGGGAAGATGATGGTGTCTGGAATGTCTGGATGCCGTCCGAGAGCCTGAAAGGGAGAAGCAAACGGTCAGAGGACCCTGGCCTGAGCGGCGCAAGGCTCTCCGATGCCAAAGTCAGTATATGAACTGGAACGATGGAAGAGAGGGAGAGGAGAGGCAGAGTAAGGGCTCTGTGAATAATAATGTGCGTACCTTACATGGTGTTTGAAGGTCTATTTATAGAGGAATGGATCGTATCTTTCAGAGAATATCTGGGTGTGGGTCCCATGATCTGACTGGGAAGTCATAATCAGCCCACAAAGTAATAAATGCGGTCTAATCCGGCCCACTCAGCATTTAATGCCAGTCGGGTCAGCCCACATTGCATTAAATGCGTGTCTTGTTGGGCCAGATTGTGTTGGGCGCCTTTGGCGATAGGAGTACCAGCGGATCTGCCCTCGGGCCTTGCCCTGATGTGGCCTCAGCCGCTGGATGCTGCCATGTGGCGATCTGGCGAAGATAGTGGGCGGCTGGATGTCGTGTCTGTCCCACTAGATCGTGACCCTATCCTTCCACGTGTCTGGTGACGTGGAGGATGAGGGGCCCAGGCGAAGGTTCTTTCTTGCTTCGGCTACTGTTCTGGCTTCTTCAGCCGAGGTGGCTTTAGCCGAGGTAGGGCTCTCTGCGGAGATAGCATTCGGGGTGGCCTTGCCGATGTGGACTCTTTGCCGAGATGATGCCCGAGGTGGTCCAATTCGGCGCTTGTGGCCTGGAGATGTATGATGTCGGCCAAGGCCTCTGCCCTGGTAGCCGGGATGAGATCGGTGCCACGTGGATGGCACGCGGGTGGCACGCGGATGGCACGTGAGAATGCTTAGCCCCGTCCGATGGCTGTGATTAGCTTAATCCTGTAGCTCTGGAAATTTCCCCACACAGGTGGAATGCTACCGATACAAAACCGCGTCACAGGTGGATTTATTAGGTATAAAAAGACGGAAGAAGACCGCGTCTTGCACTCAATGTCTCTCTCTCTTCCAGTCCAGTCTCACCAAATGTAAAGAAAGTTAAATAAAATGAAGTTGAAAGGAGATCTTCATTGGAAATGGCGCAAGTTTTGGGCAAAAGGACAAGGACATATCACAAGGAAAAATTCTGCTACCAATCAGCAGCTCCAGAGTGCAGAGCGTATGAGCGCAGGTAGCGGTGAGCGAGAATGCCTGCTTCTTTGTCATTGCCATGCACATGTAGCCGAGAATTTCGTCCTTCTTTGACTGGCGTCTCTCTGGCACAAGGCTTCAATGACAGAGAGAGTTGTCGGCATGTCTAGGAATATATTCGCCATGTGTTTCGCGCCCGCACGTGCAAGTGGCTATTGCAGATTGATCATGATTCTGGTTTGTTCATTTGTGTGGACCGCATATTAGAGTGCGACGGATCTTCAAATCTTTTGACTTAGAAAAATCTTCGAATTTGATTGTGAACCCGGCCTTGTTGAAAATACGAGCTATTCAAAATAAATACTGTATGGGGACATTTCCTAAGAAGCCGAAATTATATCAGTTTCGGTAATAAAGTCAGCTGATCATGTCTTTACATCGGCCATACGCACCTTGATATTAATACCAGTGCACCAGCCGAGATCAAGATCATCCGCAGCCTAGGTACTGAGTTCTGGCCTCGGTCACGCACCTGGGCATCCACCTACTGCTGCCATAGAGCTTTAAGGAGATACCAGAGAGCTAGCCGAGACAGAAACTAACAGCCAAGCTCCCTTGAAGATTCAGCCACGTCATGAGATATCTGACATGATAAGGGCACGCGTAGATGAGGCTGAGAAGACATCTTAGCCGCCCAAAATTCCAGACAAGATCAAACATATCAGCATCCAACAACTACGTCCCCATCAGGGCAAGGCTCTAAGCAAGGTCCGATGGGACTACCGCCAAAAGGCCCAAGTAGGGTAAGGCCTGATAAGACTCTCATTTAATGATTTGTGGGCCGATTTGACCACCATTTAATGAGAGGTGGGCACAATCGGATTGTCATTTATTGAATGATGGGCGGAATAGACTTTCATTTAATAGAATGTGGGCTTATAAGACTGCACTTCTCAAAGTGCAAATCAAATCAGTGGGCCCCATTGTCCTTTATCATAGATTTCTTCTATAAATAGGAGAAATCCTCTCTCAACTCAGGTACGCATAACACTACTCTTGAGCCCTTACTCTGCCTCTCTTCTTCATCCATCCTACTGTTCAGTCCCTGTACTAACTTAGGAATCGAAGGGCCTTGCGCTGCCCGCAGCCAGGGTCGCTGACGTTGTCTTCTTCCCGTTCCTTCTTTCCCTTTCAGGTTCCAGGCAGGGATTTCATCTTCATCAAGGAGTCTCAAGTAGATCCTAAACCTCCTTAATCAAGTCTGTAATTTTTAGGCACTTACAAATACCTTCTTAGATTTCAATACATAGAGTATTTCTCACAGTAAGAATATTGATCATTTGATTAGAGTGGTATGGGTATGGATATGAATGGAGGTGGAACCATTTTCAATATATTTATGTAGTTTTTAAATGGGTCGTGATTTAGATATGAGCCATATTGCAAAATCAATGGTTAGAGAATAGCTTCATCTAAAATCTGACAGTGGGGCTATTTGTATCTCCATCCAACTAAAGGGTCCCTCCGTGTGCATGAAAATCTTTTGATAGAGAGGAGGGGGATACGGATCATAAGGATCCCAAAGTAGGCCCATAGTGGTTATTGGGTCCCAGACATGGGATCAAAATTATATGAATATATAGGAATATTATCACATTATTGTAAATGATATTTTATTATAGAGATTTTTACAAAAAATTATTTATAAACCATAATTACACAAATTGATTAAGAAACACCTTAAAACATCGAATTATGGTGCCGTACATAGCCAAAAAATTGATTTGCCCCGCAACGATATTGTTAGGGCTCGTTAAAAAAATATTTTTTTAATTTTCTCCTTTTTTCTTTTCCAGAACGTTATCTTAGGGAATTTTCTCCTTTCTTCTTTTCCAGAACGTTATCTTAGGGCTTGTTAAAAAAACAACATTTGCGATTTTTCCCTTTTCTTCCTTAGTTTCTATTTTATCCCTTTCTTCGTAACTTCCAATTTAATGTATGATCTACTACAAGAGAGCAATTCCCAATTTAATGTCTGATCTACTACAAGAGAGAGAGAGAGAGAGAGAGAGAGAGAGAGAGAGAGAGAGAGAGAGAGAGAGAGAGAGAGAGAGCCTCTGGACTCAGTCCGAGCTGTGGACGAGAGACGGAAAAATTGATGAACCTCTCATGTCACACATACCAAAATGCATACTAATAATTTATTTTATAGGTCTTGTACGTATATAGAACTCCAATAGTAAGCTCTCTATCATTGTAAGAGCGCTCTGAATCCGGATCTCTCTTTGTAATTGATGGTGTAAATTATACTTTTCTAACTGTTATTTGTATGACTTTGAGGGCGATAATGTGTTTTCCATGCACGGAGAGATTGTAGATTTTGAAAAAAGAAAGAAAGAAAAAGAGACGTTTTTAGTGGCAGAGAGCAAAAGAGGAGAGACGAGAAAAGATCATGATGAGTTCTTTTTTTTTTCTGGGCAGGAGAAGGAAATAGGGCAAATGATATCGTTCGGAGAAGAAGAGAGAAAAGCTTTAGCAATGAGCCATAACGATATCGTTTGGGGAAGAAGACTTGAATAAAATTTTTTTTTTTAAATGAGCCTTAACAATATCCTTCTAGGGCAAATTGGTCTTTTGGCTGCATACAACACCTTAATTTGATGTTTTAAGGTCTTTCTTAATCAATTTATGTAATTAGGGTTTATGACTATTTCTTTTTATAAAAATTTCTTTATTATATAAATTGCATTTTGGGTAAATAATTTGCACCATATCTAATTGGATTTACGAGGATGATCATATCTTCGACCCAACTGATAATTGATCTCGATCTCAGTACCTCATAATTCAGTCCACGCAGCTTGCTTAAAGCGTGCCTCCGTTTGGTGTATGCGCACACAACTCTATATTTATTCAAAGCATGACTTTGGTGCTATTATTAAGACATGGGCATCTTTTTTACTTGCAAACTTAGTTACATTTAGATTTTGAAAAGAAAAAAACATGCAAAGTTTGTGAATTATTTTCTTTCGCTCACTACGTCAAAAATCACATTTACCGATGGCCAAAGCCTGTTGTTTTATCAAAAGCACGATGGCTAACACCATCGAGGCGACCGTCGAAAAAAATGGCGTCTTTTAATAAAATCGACGGGCTATACCCGTCGGGAAATTATCATAAACCACTGAGGAGCTGTGTGAGTTTGGAAATAAAATACAGAGACAAAGCAGCGATAAACACGCAGGGTTTGCTATTTTGATTTCAAGATGGCACATATTAACATATCAGGCATAAGGCTGTGAGATACACTATCAAGAACTATGTAATATTAAAAAATAAATAAAATTGACACTCAATATATACTACCGTGTATGAGCCTGTGCTTGATCAATTAATTTATAACAACCAACAGTTTTAAAGGATTTCATACCTTAGCAATTTTGAAGCCACTTTTGGATTGTCTGCGGTATTCATGAATGACCCATTTCCTAACAAGATTTCTTCATGTTAGGAAATGGGTTTCTCTTAGCACGGCGCACTTGGATGGAAGTGCCGTTGCACATTGACTGGTACCCCACATCTAACCCATTTCCTAACATGAAGAAATCTTCTTCATATAGTTTTAGTAATTCAGTTTACTGAAATCTGCTTTTCCTCCCATGAATACTCACATGAAACCCATATCCAATTAGATTCTTATATTCAGTAGATAACTCAAACTCACAAAAGATAAAAGAGAAAAATCGAATAAAAAATCCGTAAAACCCTAAAAAATTCGTACCTTAGAGATGTCGGAGATACAAAGACAGAGGAGGTCCAAAAAAATGAAGACGGAGAAGACAGAGGATGGGCTCGTTTCTTCAGAGAAGGGAGAGGATGGGTTCGTTGCTTTGGAGATGAGGAAGTTCAGAAAAATGAAAATTGAGAAGACAGCGGATGGGCTCGCTGCTTTGAAGATGCCGGAGAGACAAAGACAGAGGAAGTCTAGAAAAATGAAGACGGAGAAGAGAGAGGATGGGCTCGTTGCTTTGGAGATACGAGTACCTTGTGAGAGATGAGAAGGGTTAGGGTCCAGCCATTTGCGACCTTGATAGAGGAGGAATAGTCTATTATAAGAGGGGAGGGGAGGGTTTTCTTTGGAGGGAGGGGAAGGATTTTTTAAGAGGGAGATGAGTGTTGGTTTTGATGGGGGTACCAGTCATAGGATTTTAACCTTTTGTCAACTTAAAAGATAAGAGGGCTGCCTTGGACCGTCATCAAGTGCAAATAACTTGTCACGAAAATGTGACGGCCACTATGAGTCGAGTCTACATTGACTCATGTGTCGGGAATTTCTTCTTTTGACGTAGTGGCTATTCAAAAACTCACTACAAACAAAGTGATTTTTAGCGATGGAAAAAAGGCCTATAATTGCAGTTTTTCCTAAGCGGCTGAAAATTATTTCCAGCCGCTAAAAGTGTCGTTTTCAGGCCTCCTACTTCTGTCCAAAGATTTCCTGCCTATTTTAGCAGTGGAAAAAAAATTTCGCCACTAAAAACTCAACATTTGTATTATTTTAGTGGTGAAAGAAAACCTCCGCTAAAGGCATTTTATTTTCGCTCCTAAAAATCACTTTTTTATAGTGGTCCTACCCAAGATTACTCAACTCTCAGCTCAAATGTCATAGGAACCTCATTCAAATATTTGCAAAAACTAATTACAAAAGTATATTATATAAAATCTTACTCTTGTTAAATATTATCACAATTCACAAAAAACATTATAACTTCTACACTAATCATATATTTAAAACCAATTAATAGAAGTTCCACTAAGGTATTTAAATGGATCATCTGAGTATAAACCCGGGTTGACCTCGTCTCAACATAATCAGGCAACTCCTTCTGGACTGGTATAGAAGTGTGCATTCCAATTCCACCTTTCGATGCCACCAAAAAAGAAAAATAAAAAAATCCCACCTTTGGAATATACCTTAACTCCTGAAAAAAAAAACAATAGTAATAATAAAAAAATTAAAAAAAAAAAAAAAACTCTACACCTTGTATCTAGCAGGCCAAAAACATTTATGTTACAGCTCAAATAACATTGTGAGCTACATAGATCTATTTTGTCTATTTTGTCGGGTTTCTTTTGACAGAATATATATGGTGTTGGACCACTTGATTGGACAGTCTTGTCCAAAACAGATCCAAAGTTATGGGCCAAAACTCCATATCCTTCCATACATAGGGTCAATATATATATCGCCATCTAAGGAACAGGCCAGAAACAGTTCTATAATAGCCGATAACCACCAAAGCTTACATATGTACTTATACAGGTTTTATCTAGTTTCTTGTAACGGAATTTAACTCAACAGTTGCAATAGTAAGAAATAAATAAAATATAGCCTACAAAACAAACATGGTTAAACTAATTAGTTTGGCCCAACCAATGGTTTGTACATGTTTAAACAGCTCTAGTCAATGTATGGTTACTGGTGGCACTTCAGTAGCAAGTGATACGTCATACCATATCATGAAAGGAGCCATGTACCAACCGAAAAATTTAAGCTGATAAGTGAAAGGTTCATACATGTATATTAAGACATGTCAAGTCTATTACTTAGGGGATGTGGGATGTGAGACTTTTCAACACTCACCTTCACGTGTAGGCCCAACAGATTTCATGGACGGGCTTGTAAACTTATCACTTTATTTATTAAACTAATAAACACCAAGATCTTGAAGTTGATTATCTTTGTAAGTGCCTAAAAATTACGGGCTTGATAATATGGATTGGGATGAAGGTTTAGGATGAGGTTTAGCCCTCCTTGATGAAGATGAACTGCCTTGAACCTGAAAGGAGAGAAGAAGAACAGCAGTCAAAGGCCCTGACTGTAGTCAGCACAAGGCTCTCCGATGCCTAAGTTAGTCCAAGAACTCAACAGTAGGATGGAGATTTAGAGAGATAGAGTAACGGCTATAGGTGTGATATTGCACATACTTGGGTTGGAGAAGGCTTCCCTTTTTATAGAGGAGGGAAGTTGACTGTGGTTGGTAAGCTTATAATTTGATCATAGTACTTGATAGGTACAGTCCCATCAGCCCACTCTTCATTAAATAGTTGTCCTGTCAGGCCACTTTTCATTAACTCTTCATTAAATAGTTGTCCTGTCAGGCCACTTTTCATTAAATGAGAGTCTTATCGGGCCTTACCCTGCTGACTTTTGGGCCTAGTCCCATCGGATCTTGCCTGGAGCCATGCTTTGATGTGGACGTAGCTGCTGGAAGCCGCTCTATCAGGAATGATGGACGGTAAGGCGTACCTATACGCGTGCATATGTCTTGTCACACGTCCCATGACGTGGTTAAATACAACCATCAGTGCCCGTCTCGGCTAGCATGCTGGTATCGTTGCCGAGATGCGTGACCGAGGCCGAGACACAATGCCGAGGTCGGGAACAACCGAGGTCGATTGGCGCCCTAGCACTGCAGCCGAGGTGCGTGTGGCCGACATCGAGATATGATTATCTGGTATTATTACCGGAGCTAATGTAATCTCGGCATCTTAGGAAATATCCCCGCACAATTGCCCCCCCCCCCCCCCAGCTTCTGACTTCATGGAGTTTCCTAACTCTTTGAGGTCGGAAGATATAGATGGGAGAATCTTCTAGAATGGTCTTCATCTAGGTTTCGGCTGCTAACGCTTCATCTCTATCCAACGTCGCTTCGCATACCCGAGGTATTAAATGTCACGACTTGGTTAACGCGAGAAACCGGCCGACGTCACTACATGTCACTGCCTAATTGGTTGCCTTATCAATTCGAAGAGGCGCGTATAGTAATCGATGCAACATTTTCAAAACTCAAAATGGCGCCATCATCAGGCGCCCTATCTTTTGCTATAAATAGGGGTGCCCTCCTTTCTTCTTCTTCTTTACTTTCATTCCGAGATTTGCAAAGCAGAAGAGGGATCTTGCGGAGTCTGAAGATAAGTGTTGCTGAGATTGAACCTCTGCTAACATGAACCTCAACCTTGCTTCTCGTCCACCTTGTCTTTATAAGTCCTTCTGCTCCGCCTTGTTTATTTCTGTGATTATTTCCTCTAGGGTTTTCCCCCTTTTTCAATCTTTATCATTCATTCTTCTG
This sequence comes from Litsea cubeba, assembly GCA_012931725.1. Lineage (NCBI taxonomy): Eukaryota > Viridiplantae > Streptophyta > Magnoliopsida > Laurales > Lauraceae > Litsea > Litsea cubeba. Next base: position 89,044,236 of record CM022944.1, on the reverse strand, counting down.
GTTTCTTCAAAATGGGTGCATACAACTATTGGTTAGAGAACCCAGGAGCAATAGAGCAGTTTAGGAACTTTTACAATATACCCGAGAGCGTCCATGTCAGGCCTACCCTGGATGGTGGGACTTTCTCTGACGGCTGGATGTCATTCCCGTTAATAGCCGTAACCGAGGGTGGGGTCCGGCTCCCTATTCACCCTCTCCTTAGGACCTGCCTGAGCAAGTGGCACCTCTGCCCTTGCCAGCTCATACTAAATGGCTATAAGAACATCATGGCCACGGCGAGCTCAACAGGTTCTTAGATATCGACCTCGGTGTTCATGACATCGAGGATGTCTATAATTTGTGCAAATCTGGAGGTCATACTTATTACCTTTGGGTTAAGCCACAGCGGTCGGGCTTTATTCGTGCCTTGGAGGACACGAGCAAGTACGCCGGGGACGACCGCATGTATGTCTCGGGAAACTGGGAATTCACCTAGGATAAAGCAGATAGAGCGTACAGAGTTCCTCGGCATCTCGGGGCTCCTCCAAGTAAACACTGCTCCTTCTTGACTTTCATTCGCTTTTCTGATATTTTTCTTTTTCCGAGATAACACCTTCTGTTTGCTGTGCAGGCGTTATTCAAAGGAGGTAAGAGGCTCGGCGAGTCGGCTAGGTCAAAAACGAGGCTTGGTTTCGGGCTGTGAAAAACTACCACGGCCACGAAGACAAAGCAGCCTGGTCGCTTATCGGCTACACTCCAAAATACCAATCCTACTTCAAGAGGAGGAGTGATCCAAGCTCGGCCCCTACGAAAGAGCTAGAACCAGCCGAGGTCGAAGTAGAGCGCCAAGCTACATATGGCATCGAGGCTTTTACATTAGAGTTAGAGCCGTCCGAGATCCCCCGAAGGAGGAGGAAGTCGCGCCAGTCAGTTCGGTCTCCTTCTTCGAGTCCGGGAGGGAATGGGACGATGCAGGCATCTTGTAGTGGCCGATCTGGAGGCCTTGGCGTTTGGGGATGAATCTTCTCAAGCACCTCCGAACTTGGCTGCTGCTGATGTCCCCACACCATACATGGCTTCTCCGCCTCCGACCGGTGTAGGTGTCACTACCTCTTCAACTGTCTCCGAACCGCAGGCAAACACTCAAGTTCGGAAGCGGGCCGCTGAAGCTGCGCTGGTGGAGGCTCGGGCCGGAAATAGAGTTACGACTGAGGCCCAGCAGAGGGGGGGTCCGGCTCGCTCGTGGTGCGGCGGTCCAACCTTCCGGCTCTTTGGAAGCCGGATCTTTTGCTGGAGCCTGGGAAGCCGATGACGGTCGAGGATCGGGTCCTTCGGAGGACCGACACCATCATTCTCGGGGCGTTCGGGCAGGCCCGCGCCCTGCCATTGGACATTGCTCAGCTTGATGAGTACGACGATACTAAGCTGATGCCGTCATGCCTGCAGTCGTCCCTCGCGGTAAGTCCTTCTGAAACTTTTTTTTTATTTTCTGTTCAAACATCCCATCTCGGTCATCATTTTTTCTAACGCCTTGCTTCTCTTAACAGTATGTTAAAAAATGCATGGTCGCTATGGACCGGCTTCATAAGAACGGCCCAGCACTCGCCAAGCTGGAGGCCGAAAATAAAACCCTAAAAAAAAAACTGAGTGACATGACTCAGGTGGCGAAACGAATGTAGGAAATGAAAGACAGCTTTAAGGTCAGGTTCGAGAAGCTTAAGGCCGAGAACAGCCAGCTGAGGTCGGAGGCCAAAGCTGAGAAGAAGAAGTCGGTTGAGCTTGAGGTCTCCTTAGAGAAGCAAAGGTTGATTTTGAGGCCAGACTTCCGGCCAGCGATGAGAGGATGGCCGAAGTTGAGAGGCTAAAGGGGGAAGTCGAGGCCAAGCTTGAGTTCGAGTGTGATGCTTCTTTTGAAGAGGGGGCGGTGCAAGCGACGGCTCATTATAAGGCTCAAGTCATCAAAGTGAGAAACAAGACATGTGAAAAGGGATGGCATGCAGCTCTGAAAGAGGCAGGACTCTCTGAGGGCCATCCTGCATTCAAAGATCCGCCCAAGTTCCTAAGCTCGGTGCCTGAGTCGAGCTCTGCTCCGCCTGCCCAGGTCCCCCTCGAGGTTGCCGCTAATAAACCTCATTCCGTCGAGGTCGAAGCTACTCAAGCCGAGGTCCCGGTTGAGGCTGCCGCGATCGAATATGCCCTAGTCGCGGTTGATGTCATTGAGATCGAGGCCAACGTTGTCGAGCCTCCTCTTGAGCCTGCTGCCTCTTGAAATTGATCTTTGATCAACTCTTACCGATGCGGTTGGGATGAGATAAGACATCTATATTTGGTGGCCACGGACCGATTTATACAACCGGACGATGAAGGCTTTTCTTGTTTTTTCCTTTTGATGTATCCTTTTTTAATGTAATATAGAACATTTGTAATGAAGAAAATTATATTTCCTTCTGACGATTTAATGAAGACCATTTTTGCCTTGCAATCTAATCTGTCTTCTCTTCTTTCATGCTTGTTTTCTTTCGAATATCTGTGCAAGTATCTGAGCTCGGCCTAATCAAATGAACTCTTTTCATGCTAGAAAGTCGAATTTGTCCGTAGATAGCTTGATTCATTGATCAGGCTTGAACAGGAGCATATTGGATGTAAGAGATGGCGTTGTGCCTTAACATTTGAAGGCGTCATGGCATTTCCCTAATGCTCTGTAGTAGTTAGGTAGGTTGATGCCGAGCTGCCTTTAGGCTAACCATGGTAGTCTCTAATCATTGGCTCGTCACCAATTGAGAGACCGAGTCATGCCGAGCTGGTACTCTGACCGAAGCTCGTGTGATCTAGTTGGTCGTGATCTGACAATCTTACTAAGATGCGCATATGACCGTACTGGCTTAGTGCTACTTTTACTAGTCTCAACACGAGCTTGATTGAATTGAAACATGACCAGCTGGCTCGTCATCAGAGGTGTAGTCTTGCCGGGCAGCGATTTGGTACTGTTACCGAGATGCCCGTGTGACCGAGATGGGGATATGCCCGGCTAGTATTTTTACCGGAGCCAGGGTAGTTTTCTTAGCACTCCTGCTGAGCTGCTTGGGTCCGAGACATCCCAAGCTGGTATTCTGATAAGAGCCCATGTAGTCTCTTTGGCGCCCTTGCTGAGTTCCATGCCTTATTGAGAACTGAGAATGACAAAGGACAAAGATTGCTTTTATTGATCTTCGAAAGTCGATTACAATTCAGAAATAGAACTTCTTGAGGTGCGTCGCATTCCATGGTCATGGCAGTTGTCTGCCATCCATGTCCTCAAGTTTGTATGCTGATTGTCCGGCAACTGAGATCACTTGAATGGTCAGTGCCAGTTCGGTGCCAGCTTGCCTTGGTTCGGATCTTTGTCCGCTGGAAGCATCTTCTTCAAGACTAGCTCTTCCACTGAGAATTTTCTTTCTCTGACTCTTTGGTTGTAGCCCCTAGCCAACTGTTGCAGGTAGGCAGCCAGGCAGATGGCTGCTGCCTCTCTGCGCTCTTTGGCCAGGTCTAACTCTCAGGTCAGATTTATTTTGTTTTGGCCTTGGTCGAAGAGTTCCAATCTCAAGGTATGGAGGCCGACCTCGAGTGAAATTACAGCTTCCATCCCATAGGCCAAGGAGAAAGGCGTTGCCAAGGTGGAGCGCCTTGGAGTCATCCTATACGCTCACAGGACACTTGGGAGTTCTTTCACCCATCTTCCCTTGGCTCAGTCGAGTCTCTTCTTGAGTCGGTCGAGCACCACCTTGTTGGAGATTTTAGCTTGACCGTTGCTCTGTGGATAGGCTGGAGTGGAATAGTAGTTTTTGATGTCGAGCTCTTTGCAGAAGTTTTTGAAGAGGTTGGAGTCGAACTGGGACCCGTTGTTCGAGACCAAAGCTCGTGGGATGCCAAACCTTGTGATAATGTTATTCCATACGAAGTTCTTGGAGTCGTGCTCGGTGATGGAAGGCAGTGGTTCTGCTTCTACCCATTTGGTGAAGTAATCAGTGGCTACTATTAGCCACCTTGTCATGTCCACCGAACCCGATTAAAGAATTAACCGGATCCGGAGAGTGAAATTTATGACTAATTAAAATTTTGTCCTTTGGGCCCACGAATCGTAAGTCTGCGGTGAGGATATAATATTCAAGCCTCATGTAGTACAATAAATGTAGAGTTCATACAACTCTAGGCATATGGAATATCATCAGCGAATAATACTTCTCATTAAACATTAAAGTTGCAAGAGAAATAAACAAAACTAAAGAGTTAAGTTAATTTATTACATTGGCTAACCCAATAAACAAGGCCAATTCAAGAAACTAAAGACAATGAAATAAAGGTTCAACGAGAGAAATAAATAAAAGAATATATCTAAATGAAGTCCCATGTAAATCTCTCTCGTGTCGGAAGTGATGATACTACTCTACGTCATCGGCACGCTACTCTTATTCCTCCTCTGTTGGTTGGAGATCCTCTGGGATCTCCTCACTGGCCTGCTCCTCAAAGTAGTAGTAACACCCTGAGGTAGAGGTGTACAAAATTTACCGTGACCCGACCCGATCCGTGGGTCAATGGGTGGGTCATGGTAGCAGATTTTTGGTACTTGACCCAAGCTGACCCAACCTGTGACCAAGGGTACTGGTTAACGGGCTCACGTATCGGGTTACCGGGTGACCCGTGAACCCGGTAAATAAAAGAGTTTATAAAAACCCTCAGGCCTCAGTCCCTCACATGACACATCTAATCGACTCATCTGCCCTAAATCCTAATTCCTTCTCAGACTCATCTCTTATCATCTCTCATCTCTCTCCCTCTTTCGGTCTTCGTAGCAGCCAGTGCCCAGCGGTGCCGAGTCTGTTGACTGCAATGCCGCCCCATCTCTTTTTCTCTTTTTCTCCTTTTCTCTTCACTTCAGCCTTCCCAGCAGCCAGCTCGAGCGCAGGCAAAGTTGTAGGCAAAGCTCTTCTTCCCAACAACCCTTGAGCTCATCAAGATCATCTTCTATGGACCGTGAGGCTTTTTGTTGCATCTGCATCTCTTCTCTGCCATCCGTTTCGAGGTACCCTTCGAGAAAGATTCCATTTCTGGTTTTGAACAGAGATTCCATGACCATGGATGGGAGTTGGGATTTTGGCAATAGTTATTAATGGGGAATGGATTTTTTATTTTTTTATTCTATGGATGTGGCTCTGGGATATGAGATTTACGTTTCACACTGAATCGGGGAGGACGTGAAACGGTGAAAGGTTGCATCATGGCCTCATGGGTGCTGGTCTAGAATCTATGGGCTGTTATTCATTGGAAATAGAATAAAAAAAAGATTCTATTCGATGCTCATTTTTAAAAATTTACTTTTGATCTTTAGTTTTAGCAACCTTATCCTTATATATTCAATTCCTATGTACTTTAATGCAAACAAACAGGGCCTTAATGCTTTGCATTTTTTCCCCCTGAATTTGGACTTTTACAAGCTTTACATGGAGAATTAAGCTACATGTGAATATCATGTTTGTTGAGCCTTTCAAATGAACCATGGTTCTGATAGTGATACCACAATGCAATCCCAAATATATTTTGTGATGACAAATCAGATTTTGGATTTAGACTAATTCGTGCAAAACCACTTTTGTCCCAGTGTATCATAGTGGTCTTAACTTGATGGGAGTGGATGATCTTTATGATCTAAATTAAGTGCACTCCAGCACCAAGTTGTCAGGTAAGATTTGCATAGTAGCATTTGAATTGACTACAGGGGAAGGCATTCATGATTTCATGTACATGGCATATTTAGTACATGACTTGATAAAGACATCCAACCCACTTTTCTGATCACTAGTAAGGCAATGCTTGAAAATCAAGATATGTTTACAGAATAAGGAAAAAACTGGCTAATGAGACAAGTGACTGGATTAACAGAAAAAACAAGGGAGAAGATTGCAATTTTAACATGGTTGTGCTATAGCTGCTAAGATGGAGCTGGCCAACCAATCAAACTAAACTATAGTCTACAAAGACCAGTTTTAAAGTTGTTTTTTTTGGTGTACTGGAGCCTCTTATTAGTTTCTTCTGTGGGAATTACACAAATAAGGACGACCTTTTTTTATGCTTACATCCATAATCAGACAATTCAGGTTGACTACCTAAAGGTCACTTTTTGACATATTGACAAAATCTAATTTATATTGTTGTTGATAATAGATCAAAAACTTTGACACATAACTACCATTAAACCCAAGATTAATGCCCTTGTTTAATCTGAAACATGTTAAATATTACTTGATATGAAGACCCTTTTTCTTCTTTTTAAACAGAGTAAGAGGGTCAAAATTGATCCCCATGAATTTCATTGAATTTCCTTCCATTGAATTTCATTGTCATTGAATTTCATTGAATTTCCTTTAATTCCTTTCATTGAATTTCCTGTAAATTCTTAAATTCCTATCAGTATCCCATCCACCTCAAATCGATGCCTTCTTTATGTTATAATTTTTTCACAAGATTTTGTAGATGTCTAAGCGAAAGGCCGCCGCTGTGGAAGAAGTGTCATCAATTGGTGATAATGATAGGGGTGTTGGTTCAAGCGATAGTTCTGATTCTATAGAAGGATTGTAAGGGTAGGGGATGCTCAGGAAAGTCGAAATGAAGGTCTTACTCTTACTTCCTCCACTATCAGTAAACCTAAGAGGGGAAAAAAATCAATAGTGTGGACTGTCTTCATTGAATTACAGAGGAAAGAAGGGGAAGTAAAACGTGCCAAATACAACTCCTGTTCGGCTACGTACCAAGTTGAAGCTGGTAAACATGGCACATCTAATATGAGACGCCATATGAATGCTTGTAAGAATATGCCAGGAAAAGAAGGTCCTATGGACGATTATACTATCTCTTATGTTGGAGGGAATGAAGGGGATGTTCAGAATGAAATGAAGCTCCAAAAATATGATGCAAATTTAATTCGGAAGATTTGTATGGAAAGACTGAAGCCTTATTAAGAAAAATGTTTGAGGAGCATTCTATAGCTTTAGGTGCGCCTTTGGTGACAAGTACATCTCGAGGTAATGCTCCCCGGTCTAGCGGCGAAGAGGCTGATTTCTTAGGTCGTACATTGTTTGTGAGGGGTCTGACGATCCAAATTCGAATGCTGAGTCAGAATTGGATATGTATTTGGTAGAAGCCCGGCAGAAACCAATAGTAGATTGGGATGTATTGACTTGGTGGAAATTTAACGATGCAAGATATCCAATTCTTGCTTCAATGGCACGTGATTTATTTGGAATCCCAGCTTCAAGTGTTGCTTCAAAAAGTGCTTTCAGCACTGGAGGTTGTGTGATTACAGATCGTCGCAATTCTTTGCGACCAACAACTGTTGAAGCTTTACTTTGTACACAAAGTTGGTTGAATAATGTATTTACTATCGACAGTGAGGAGGTCATTGTTGATGACGATACAGTTGAAATGATAGAGGCGGCAGCCATTGAGGGTACTGATCTTTCATTTTTTGCTAACTACATTTGAATTAATTCAATGTTAGCCTCATTTGAGTTTTTACTTACTAAATTTAAATTTGATCTTCCTTTATTTTTGACTCAGTGATTGAAGGTCCCACGGTCACAACAACAGCATCATCAAGAGCAAGCGTATTAGGATGACTGTTCCTGTGTTCCATGTTTGTGTAACCTGCTAATACTAGAAGTTGTAGTAGTAGTAACTGTAGTATATTTGTTTTTCTAACTGAATTGTAATTTTTTTTATACAACACACTGGTTACAGAAACAGGGTAAAACTTTCCAGGAGTTGTTGGACGATCAGCCCCCTTGGATGGTGATATTGAAGCCTGAAGGTGATGAATATTTGTTAATGTTGAGTAAGAATGTTAGAATGGTGATGTTGGTGCTGAATTTGAATGCTTGTGTTGATGTTGCTTGTGAATGATAATGTTGATGTTCTTATTTAGTTGATGTCAGAGCCTTGATATTCAATGACAAAAGAATTTGTGTTGATGTTGAGAATGTTATAGGTGATGGACAGAAACAAGTTGAGTTTGAATGTGAATGTTATAGGTGAATGGTTGGTTTGATGTTGAATAAGAATGGTGAATGCTGATGTTATAATAAATGGGCAAAAACAAGTTGTTTTGTTAAAGGTAATGTTGATGTTGGATAAGAATGGTGAATGTTATATGTGAACAAATCAGTGTTGAAAATTGAAATCCAATAACAAGTGTTGAATGTTGCAGGTCCAAGAACAATTGATGTTTCAAGCTTTTTCTTTCCTCCTTTAAAAAAAAATTGGTTGAGTATGGAATATTACAACGATTCTCACGTTGTTGAATTGGGAGAAGGCTAAATATCCATCAGCTCTTGAATTGGTTGATAATTACATTTGTGAATTAGTCTGTTGTTGGAAAGACTTCATGTCTTCATCAGTTCTTCTTGCATTCTTTTTTTTCTTGTTGTGATAAAGGAGTTAAGTATGTGATGAGATTATGCAACAGCCAACAGCTGATAGTATAATTTGGATAAGCTATCTTCCAGCATCCTACCACTGAAAATGTGTCAGTTGTTCAACAACTTTCTCCAGGTTACCATAGTTTAGCATCATTGCTCATGTTATTTTATGCTAGAATATGTTTTCATACTTTTGATGGCAAAATATCAAATCTAATAATAAAAGACGAATATGCAGCAAGACACTTCTTATTTGAAAAGCTGGACATATGGTCAAGTGGGCTTTGTGATATAGCATCTTGAAAGGAGAAAAAAAAAGTTAAAATGTCATTGGAGATCGCCCATTTGTCTTGTTCGAGGATATGAAATGGATAATTAATGAGCAGACGGGTGAAGTTTCTATGTAGACCATCTAATTTGTTGGCTTAGATTATCAACAAAAAATCATAAACCAAACCAAGCCAAACCAAGCCTTTTCCCACTAGCTGGGGTCGGCTATATGGATTTGACGACGCCAATCAAATCTGTTTAGGGCCATGTCCTTCGTTAGATCCATGTAGGCAAGATCAAGTTTAATAGTTTCTTTCCAACTTCTCTTGGGTCTCCCTCTCCCTCTCCTACTCTTAGCAAACTCCATGCTTTCACACCTTTTAACAGGTGCCTTTGTTGGACGCCTTCTAACATGGCCGAACCATCTCAGTCGATTTTCTCTCATTTTATCTCCAATCGGTACTATTCCTACTATGCTCTTAATCTCCTCATTCCTAGTCCTATCTCTCCTTGTGATCCCGCACATCCATCTTAGCATTCTCATCTCCGCAACTTCTATCTTCTTGACATGATTATGCTTTACTGCCCAACACTCTGATCTATATAACAACGCTGGCCGTACCGCCACCTTATAATACTTTCCTTTAACCTTGAGGGGGACTTTCTGATCACACAAGACCCCCGAAGCACTCCTCCATTTGGTCCACCCGGCTTGAATCCTGTGACTTACATCAGTATCAATCCCTCCATCCTGTTGCACCATAGATCCAAGGTACCTAAAGTTTTCTTTTTCTACTATCTTTTGTGTGCCCAAACTTACTTCTATGTTACCAGGTGTCCTACTTTGACTAAACTTGCATTCCATATATTCCGTTTTGCATCGACTTAGCCTAAACCCTTTTGTCTCTAATGTTTTCCGCCACAATTCAAGTTTAGCATTCACTCCTTCTCTCGTCTCATCCACTAAAACAATGTCATCTGCAAATAGCATACACCACGGCACCTCATCCTGGATATGTCTTGTAATCTCATCCATAACTAGGGCAAACAAGTACGGGCTTAACGCTGAGCCTTGGTGTAGACCAATCGTGATAGGAAACTCCTTAGTTTCGTCGCCAGTCGTCCTTATAGATGTCACGACTCTATCATACATATCCTTTATCGCCTCAATATAAGCGACACAAACTCTTTTTTTTTTCCAGAACTTTCCAAAGAATCTCCCTAGGAACCCGGTCATAGGCCTTCTCCAAGTCAATGAACACCATATGTAAATCTCTCTTACCTTCTCTATACTGTTCCATTAATCTCCTTAGGAGAAAGATAGCCTCCATGGTTGATCTCCCAGGAATGAAACCAAATTGATTCTCTGAAATATTTGTTGTTCTTCTTAGTCTTCTCTCAATAACTCTCCCATAATTTCATCGTATGGCTCATCAATTTAATCCCACGGTAGTTCGCACAGTTCTGAATATCTCCTTTGTTCTTGTATATGGGTATAAGAATACTTTTCCTCCATGCATTAGGCATCTTCTTGCTCTTTAGCACTACATTAAAAAGCTTTGTCAACCAACTAATACCATCCTCCCCCAAGCACCTCCAGACCTCAATAGGGATACCATCTGGCCCAACCGCTTTCCCATTCTTCATTCTTTTCAATACTTCTTTAACTTCTTCCCTACTGATTCTCCTATAGAACATATGATTCGCTTCTTCTCTAGAAATGGTAAGCTGCCCCAATTGTATGTCACTACTACTGCTTTCGTTAAATAACTTGTAGAAGTAGCTCTTCCAACGCTCCTTTATCTCCTCCTCCTTTACTAATACCTTTTCATCCTCATCCTTAATGCATTTAACTTGGTTTAAGTCCTTGGTCCGCTGATCTCTAGTTTTAGCAAGCTTGAATATCTCTCTTTCGCCTTCCTTAGTGTCAAGTCGCCTATATATCTCCTCAAATGCCTTTGCCTTGGCCTCACTAACTGCCTTTTTGGTTTCTATTTTTGCTTCTTTATACCTCTCCAAGTTCGCTTCAATTCGATCCTTTTGCCAAGTTTTAAAGCACTCTCTTTTAACTCTTATCTTGTCTTGGACGGCTTCGCTCCACCACCATGCCTCTTTCTGTACCGGAGCACCCCCTTTAGATTCTCCTAAGACTTCTTTCTCTACCCTCCGAATACACTCTGCTACCTTATCCCACATATTATTTGCACTCTCATCTGTCGCCCAAACGTCTTCCTCTAGTACTCTTTCCCTTAAATCTAGTTGCTTATCACCTTTCAGGTTCCACCATTTAGTCCTTGAGCATCTATACAACTTCTTTTTTCTAGTCCACCTTTGTAACTGCACATCTATGATCAACAACCTATGTTGGGAAGTCAAGCTCTCCCCCGGTATAACCTTACAATCTTTACAAGCTAAACGGTCTCTTTTCCTAGTTAAGAAGAAGTCAATTTGTATCCTCGATGAGCCACTCTTATAAGTCACCAAATGTTCCTCTCTCTTTCTAAAAAATGTGTTAGTTATCATGAGATCATAAGCCACTGAAAACTCCAAGATATCCTTCCCTTCTTCATTTCTATTACCGTACCCATGTCCCCCGTGTACTCCTATGTATCCATCTACGTCACGTCCTACATGACCGTTCAAAGCACCTCCTATGAAGACCATCTCTCCTTGGGGTATCTTTAGTAGCACTCCTTCCAAGTCTTCCCAAAACTTCTCCTTATGTCCATCTCCTAAGCCCACCTGGGGGGCATAAGCACTAATTACGTTCACTATCTCTTCTCCTAATACTAACTTAATTGCAATAATCCTATCTCTATAGCGCTTTACATTCACTACATCTTCCTTTAAGTCCTTGTTTACCACTATGCCGACCCCATTCCTCGATCTATTAAGTCCCATATACCATAACTTATATCCGGTCCTCTCAATCTCTTTTGCTTTGTGTCCCACCCATCTTGTCTCTTGCAAGCAAGCAATTGCGATTCGTCTCCTTTCCATTGTATCCACCACTTCCATAAGTTTCCCAGTTAGGCTCCAAATGTTCCAAGTGCCCAATCTCAGCCTTCTATTTTGGACTAGCTTCCTCACCCCCCACACTCGTCCAATAAAGTGTGAGGACCCTTGCCTATTTAGCACTTCACCCGGGCGCCAATGCAGCGGTCCTTGCTCACTTATCACTGTACCCGGACCATACAGCGCGTCGCTAAGTAGGGGACGCCCCCAACGAAATTTCATTAGGTCTCAAATCCATAAAAAATCCGACTGAGTATTGTGCTGGCTGTCGGCTACCCAACGCACAACCCTCCTCCTTTGTCCGGGCTTGGGACCAGCTATGTCAAGGATACCCCAACATAGGCGGAGTTATCAATAAAAAATCATAAAGAGAGAAAAAAAAGAGAAACAACTTCAATCGCGAAAGGACAATAAACTTATAGCTGATAAAGGTCCTAGTGTCCAACATATAGTAAATATTCTCTTTTGTGCATCTTTTGGCTCTTATATTCACAATTGTGAGCCTTCTCAAGCAAGGACCTACCGAAGATAGGTTCACCGCGGAGCTTTATTCATTCCTGGTTAATTATTTTTTCCCCTATTTTTGGAATTTATATTTTAGCCCTTTCTTGAAGTTTTTTGCACCAGCAATGTAATGATGGATTTATATCTAAATCTTAATATAATGGTTATGGAAATAGTTACTGTTCCAATAAAAAACAGAGATTTCCGGTAGGAACAATTTTAGAAGTTGCATTTAAAATGAGGTTTGATCACTCCAAATGTCAATGTAACGACCACTTTTGTAGAAATCATATTTCGAATGTCATGTCCAATGAATTTATGGGGCTTAACTTCTATAATTTTCAATCTTTAGGTCTGATAAGGAATAGTAAAGGGCTTTCAATTTCATAGAACAACCATCAGGTATTGAGGGCAGGTCCATCAGGACCATCACCATTCACCCCAACCAATTTCTTCCAAAAAGATGAATCAGAACTCTTCAAAGTTCAAGATAGTCCACAAACACTTATTCTTCAAATATTTATGTGAGAGGAGGTGAGGTGACCCATAAGAGGTTTGTTAAAATTCTCCAAATTGTTTGGGCAGCGAAAGCTTTGCTCATTGTATCCAATACCCAAATTCCCATAATGGAGGCCATTGAGAACCAGTGAACCATAACAATTTTGTATCCTTTTTAATAAAAATCACATTTTTTTATTATTTATTTTTGACCCGAACCCGACCCGATAACCTTGCAAATGTTAAGCGAACAGAGTAGCAGATCTCCTGGCAGCCTATGAAATCCCTGTTCACTCGGATCAGGTTGCTGCACTCCCACCACACATCAGGCAACAGACTATTACAGGCAGTGAGAGAGCGAATTTATACACGCGCTCCTTCTATTTCCCCCCCTCCGGCGAGTGAAGGTGCAGCTGGTTTGCAAGGTGAACGCTTCAAAGCCCAGTTCCAACAAAGGGCACAGCTGGAAGCTTTCCCAACCGGGGATTGTCCGTCACGTCCGCAATGCTCGGGTTAGACGGTTGCCGCTATTCTGTAACAACATTGGCAGTTTTGTGGGTTTGTTGGTATACAGAGGGTTTTGGATATCGCAGTGGTGGACTTTTGCTTCCCTCTCCTCCTTTTTCGGTTTTAACTGCTTTTTTTCTAGTAGATCTCAAAAAGCAAGAAGGGATTTTGTACTGCCCTTCATATCTTTTTACTATACATCTACTGTATTTGAGGCGATGCCTCCTTTGTCTCTTCCCTTAGCTGTATACTCAATGCGGTTGTAAAACAATGATACTTTTCGCAAAAAAAAGAAAAGAAAATTCCTTGTGGAACTACGAGGACAAAGCAATACATATTGCCATTCATTACAAGGATATCATCTATATATCCCTATTATTATGTAGTATTTTGAACTATAATAAGATCTAGAGAGCCGGACATGAAAGCCCAAGGCTTAATTTTGAGGGTTGAAACTCTGTGGACTGTGGTCGAATCCTTTTCGTTACCTATATAATCTATCTGTTCACCTGTTATTTTCTTAAGAAAACAAACTTGCCCATGTCATGAGATGTGACTGAGACGTCTTTGGTCATCTTTCGGATGCCGTAACGAACTTTATTTCCCACAGTTAACACAAAAAGCTTGGACTCCAGCCTTCCACCCAGCTGATGACTTTGACAGTCACAGACGTGTTTGACGCAGGGGTGCAACTGGGAGTCCCGATCCTAAAGTAGTCTCTCACATGCTTTCATGGAACTTTCCCGTTTGCTCTACCTATTGATATATAATTTAGACCGTTTAAGGCTCTTTGTCCACGTGAGAACTTACGTGGCCGCCCGTGTTCTAATTTCGGACACATCACATCTTTTTATTTGTGTGGGCTATTTTTTCACTTGTGTGGGCTTTCTTCCCACATATGCGGATTTTCTTTCCACTTGAGTGTGTTATTTTTCCGTATGTATACGATAAAAAACATAAAACATGAATGCCATCCTCTCTAATTACATCTCCTCATAATTTTACTTTAGTAGGACTTGATCTCACTGTAGGATTTAGCACATGATTGATAATGTGAACCACACAATTTTACAATAAAAATATGCATGAAATAATATCTTATCAATTATGTGCTTAATTCTACCATTGGACCAGGTCCTATTGAAGTAAAACTTAGGAATATGTCATTGGAGTGGGATGACACTCATCTTAAACAGACCAGATGATCAATAGGTAGGCCCTACAGTAGAGTCACGCACATCCAACTTACAGAACCGTGTGGGAGACAACTAAGGAGTCTTGGATTATGCAAGTGAGCAGCTAAAGGGGTTGGAGTGGGGTATTAGCTCACCTCTAATCTTGGTCAAATAATATATAGGCAAACTCAAAAATCAAAACTTGGTCTGAATGGAGCCCGAGCATTCTCAACCCTAATTAAGCCTGAATGAAAATTTGTATATAAGAATCCAATTCGGGTTTTGCGGGGTAGTTTGGATCAGGTGAGCCACCCAGTTGGCTTTTATTTTACATTTTTTCTTCTACTCAAACGCACACCCATGTCTCTTGAAAGGATGTGAAATTTTATATTATCTTGTATATATACAACTATATTTTCTTATACATTTCTTTTTTATACATATATAGTAAATACAATTTCAATTCACATCAAATTTTGGCCATTGGCATTTCACAAGGGGCTGTGAGTGTGGCTGGGTTAAATTGATAAACACGGCTCCACATGTGAGAAACATCTCATGGCTGATAATTTAGTTTCCACTTGAGAGGTATCTTTTATGGGAGATAATTGTGATTTAGATTTCGGAAAAAAAAGCAAAGCATAGCAAATCATCATAACCGTTAATTTAAATAGCAATGGTCCTATAAGGACTGTCCTTTTAATAAGGACTCTCTCAAAATAAGCTGTAAGGTCCATCCTTACAAGACCATTACTCTATATAAGTCTCAAAGTCTACCATCATCACAACCATTAATTTAAGGGACTGAAAGTTTACTAGTTTCTTAATTACATTTTCTCACCTACTTCACTTTAATTGCATATTGTATGTCCTGCCGTTACTTATGTAACATACACATGTTTATAGATAAATTGGGTACTTGGGAGTTGGGTCGAACTTGGTTGGTTAAAGCCCTAATCCCAAGCCCACTCAAATTCCGTGCAGGATTAAACATCCAAGCCAAAGCCCAATCCTATCCGAGTAAGCCAAACCAGATTTCAATTTTGATTAGGTCAGGCGTGTGGGTTAGAGTTCTGCTGAACCCAAATTGCTTTCCTAGCTTGACTTGGCTACATCCCTCACTTGACTAGACAATGTAGACAGATGACATGTTGGTGGAGCCTGTTCGCCTCACCAATGCAAGAGGAAGGTTGAATTACGACTTACTAGTCTAGATCTTCTTTGCAAAAAATCTGTCAATGGTCTCACCTTAAGGGTAGTTCGAGCTAGGAGAGGATTTTGCTTTTTATGGATTTTCACTTTGAGAAATCCTTCATCCCTAGCCCCCAACCCCTCCAACCCACACAGAGAGGAAAAAGAAACCCTACCTATCCAAGAAAATTAGTTTATTTTTTTCTTTATCAAAAAAATACGTCACACCAAATAATAAAAAACGGACAGTATGAAAAATCAAACAATTTTCCTTTTTTACTGCAGATTCCTCTCATTGAACAACACACCCTTATAATCAAGGGCTCAAAATCACATACCACTCGTTTTATCATTAAGGAATCACCTAACCTAAAACACGTGATCAAGAAAAAGTAAATAAAAGGAGTCAAATCACGCGACACATCATCAATTTCTCTGAGCTGGGCATTAATTAATAAGCAAGACTGCAAGTCAGCTTTTTAAGCCCAGGCAACATGGTAAGTAAGATAAGAAAGTGAACCCTATGAAGACAGTATATTACTGTCCTCAAGGGTGTCATATGAAACCTGTATATGTCTTTGTATTTTTTTTTATTTTTATTCAGTTATGTCATTGTTTCTAATCTTATCCAGAGTATATCCAGAGTTTTTTTTTTATTTTTTTTCTTAGCTAGAGATATTTTCCTATGATACATTATGTATTTAGAAATTTCTTCCTATTGTAACACTCTTCAAAACCTACAAATACAAGCCTTCAGGGAAGGGGCTTACAATTTGAATTTCTTAGGTGATCACCTATTCCTTTTCTTTTCCTTTAGTGCTCATTTTCTCAGGCACCACTCTTATTGAACTTGTAGGTGCAGAAAATAATGACCCACAATAACTGGGGTGCCTTAGAGGACTTATCCAAGGTGATGAAGATTAGGTGTCGCCCGAAAGCCTGAAAAGGAAGAGCAAACGGTCAGAGGACCCTGGCCTGGGCGGCGCAAGGCTCTCCGATGCCAAAGTCAGTGAATGAACTGGAACAAAGGAAGGAGAGGAAGAAGAGAGAGAGAGAGTAACGGCTCTTTCTGTTGGATTGTGCGTACCTTGCATGTGGAATGAGGCTCTATTTATAGAGGCTTGAGTCGTATCTTTGGATGATATCTTGGCGCGGGTCCCATGACTCGATAGGGAAGTCATGATCAGCCCTCAAAGTAATTAATGCGGTCCAATCCAGCCCGCTTTGCATTTAATGCCAGCCGGATCGGCCCATATCGCATTGAATGCGTGTCACGTTGGGCCAGATTGTGTTGGGCGCCTTTGGCGGTAGGGGCACCATCGGATCTATCCTCGGGCCGTGCCCTGATTTGGCCTCAGCCGCTGGATGCCGTCCTGCCAAGGATCTGGCGAAGATTGTGGACGGCTGGATGTCGCATCTGTCTCACTGGCTCGCGCCCCTATTCCTCCACGTGTCTGATGACGTGGGGGGCGAAGGGCGCGAGTGGAGATTCTTTCCTACTTCGGCTTTCGTCCCGGTTCCTTCGGCCGAGGTGGAGCTTTCACCCGAGGTGGGCACCTGGGGCCCCTGTGCTAGCGGCCCGGATCAGCCTGACTTCGGCTGGGGCCCCTGTGCTGGTGGCCGGGGCGAGTCTGATGCCACGTGGGCGGCACGCGGATGGCACGTAATAGTGCTTAGTCCCATCTGATGCTGTGATTTAGCGTAATCCTGGAGCTCTGGAAATCTCCCCACACAATTGCCCCCTAGCTTTTGACCTCTTAAGCGTCCTAGCCTTTAGCGGTCGAAAGCTAGAAAATCTGTCTGGGGATGCGGCGATCATTGCCTGGTGTCGCTTCAACTTTTCTGAAGCAATAAATGCTCTGTCCTGCCCGTTCTGAGAAGCGAACCGACGGCTACACGTGTAGCTCCTCCACTGATTGCGTTGTCTCATTGATGGAACGGGCGCGGATTGCGAAATCCGTCCCTTCGAATTCGAAAGTGGCACGCAACGAGGGTTCCCTTTCCATAAATAGGGTCGTCTTCTTTCTTTCTTGTTTCTGATTTCTTTTTGCCTTCGCCTTCACCTTCGATTTCTGCTCCGCTGCTCCAGATCTGTCTAGCGAGGACGACCGTGGGACACGCCCGGACCTGTCCTTGACTTGCCCTTTCATCTCTGTAAGTAACTTCGTGCCTCTGTCT
Source organism: Litsea cubeba (assembly GCA_012931725.1). Classification (NCBI taxonomy): domain Eukaryota; kingdom Viridiplantae; phylum Streptophyta; class Magnoliopsida; order Laurales; family Lauraceae; genus Litsea; species Litsea cubeba. Next base: position 89,026,472 of record CM022944.1, on the reverse strand, counting down.
GGTTTTTTCTTTCTTTAGGGTTTCTCGACTTCTAGGGTTTAACTCCGCTGTTTTCCCCCTTCAGACATGGGCACCCCTAGGTTTCGGTTAGATACTGACGAGGGCATAGCTAGGTTTAGGGCCACTTACAGTATCCCGGAGGGAGTCCGCCTCAAGCCGGCGGATCCCATTAACTATGCCGCGCGTCGCTTTTCCGGCGGCTGGATGCCGTTCCCTCTGATCTCCGTGATCGAGGGCGGGGTCAGATTCCCTCTGCACCCCCTGCTTAGGGCTTGCCTTAGCGCCTGGTCTATTACCCCGTGCCAGCTGATGCCAATAGCTATAAAGTCATCATGGGCACGGCGAAGCTGAACGAGATCTTGGGGACCAACCTGGGTGTCCATGACATCGAGGACACCTATGATATCTGCAATGCTGGGGAAGGAAAGTACTATCTCCGGGTGAAGCAGCAACGAAGAGGCTTCGTCCTGGCCTTGGAGGATTCTAGTAAGAACGCCGAGGAAGATCTCTTCTGTGTGTCGGGGGACTGGGAATTCGGTGCCGGCGAGAGCAGGAGGCTGATGGTCCCTCGTCGCCCCGGGACTGTCCCAAGTAAACACTGCTTCTTTTCTCTGTTTGTTTTGCTTGATTTTGACAATGCCGAGCTGACACTCTTATTGTTTGTGGTGCAGAACTGGGTGCGAGGCGACGAAGCTGCGTGGTGAAGTGCTGGCTGGGCACGCCGAAATTGAGAAGCTTAAGTCGGGGAATGCCGAGCTGAAGAAAGAGAAGGCTTCCTTGCTGTCTGAGGCGCAGTCTTCTGTCCAAAGGGGGGTGGACCAGGCCACCGAAGAGTACGAGAGGCAGGTGGAGGAAATTACCTCCATCTTGATCGAGGAAGGGTGCTTGGCCGCGCTGAGGCGCGCGGGGGTTCCTGAGGACCACCCGGTTTATCGGAATCTGCCGAAGTACTCGGACCCAGTTCCTGAGCCGAGCTCTACTCCTGCCCCCGCAGCTGACCCTGCCTCGGATGCTGCCCCAGCTGCCCCGGCCCCGAGCGACGCCCCGGTCGCCAGCGATGCTTCGGCCATGCCTCAAGGCGAGGCCTCTTCTGCCCCCGCTTCGGGTGAGGTACTGGTCAAAGCCTCTACTGCCGGCGACACTCCAAGCCAGGTTGCGGTCGCGGCCGATGCCGCTGGTCCATCAGATACGGTGATCGACCTGGTGGAGTCGCCGAAGCCACAGTAGTCTCGTTTCTTCTTGCTTTTAGCCTTTTATATGTATTGCTTTCAGCCCTGTAACACCCTTCGCTTTTAATGAGAACAGAGCTCCTTTACTTCTCTTTTGTTTCTGGGTGTGGTATTGAATGCCTTTTATGTGATGCGCGACCCTCGAGTCAGAGAGAGTCGAACGGTCTTCATAGCTATCTATGCCGATTCTCCGTATTCTGGAGACCATAAATAGCAGTAAGCATGGCGATACGGTCGATGAGGGAAACGGGCGAACGGCTCCACGTGGCGCCAGAGGGATCGCTGGTCATTAAACAGGAAGACGTGCTTCCCGCGTAACGCATGGGAGACTTCGCCTCATAACTTCCTTCGGAGACCGGGCCCTTCTTCCTCCTATAAGTAGAGGTGGTAGGCTCGTCATGGGAGAGGAAAAGAAAAGAAATTAGGATAGCTTAATTCATATAGACGTAGGAGCCCGTCTTCTTCTGTTTATTGCTTTGGCAGTCATGTCTGGTAGACCTTTAGAAATATTCGATCCGGGGGGAACCCCTGCGCCTGAGGACGGCTCTCTCCGAGGGGGGAAGCCCGTCGTGGTCTGCGCGCTCTCTGAAAGCGTTCCTCGTGGACCACGCGCTCTCTGAACGCGGGTCCACGGCCAACCCTCCCCGGTCCGGTTGCATGGGAGTCTTCTGCAACTGTGGGTTGGTGGCGCCCTCCACGTTTGGCGGTCCTGTAGGGTCCTGCGTGGGAACGCGCTCCTTGCGGTATATCAAGACCGCCGATCGGAGGGCAGGATCGAGGCCCCGCTGGACCGAGGGGTTCTTCAAACTTTGGTCTCACTGACCGTAGGGTGTTGAAGAGCTCAGCGAGGTCCAGGGCCTCCGAACTGGAGGGGCTCTTGAATGCTTTGGTCTGACCAACCAAAGTGTATTGTAGAGCTCGGTGGAATTCAGAGTCCCTCAAAGCCTCCAAACAGCGGACCGGAGTCTTCGAGCTTGCATCCTGAAGAGTCGGTGAAGATCAGAGCCTCCCAGTCTTTATTTCTTTTTCTGCTTTTAGAGGACTGCGAGCCTCCTTTCTGTGCTTTGTTCTCTTTTCTGTAACCCTTGTAATGAAGTAATTACAATGAATAAAAAGGACGAGTTTTGCGATCACACAATCCGTGTATAGTGTTTTTGTATTTTTTCTTACTTTTCTCGCACTGTTTTGTAACACTTGTATTTTTGTGCTGCTTTTTTGCACTTCAGTGCTTGCACTGCTCTTTCCTTCTTAAAAACTGACCTTGGCCGAAATGGACTAGCATTGGCCGAGACGAACTGCCTTGCGCCGAGGTGGACCCAGAATCCCGTTGGTCTCGGCTGTGTGAGCATGAGTTCGGCAACGGTCTCGAGGGGTGTATAAACCCGGAACTTTAGGAAACGACTGAGTGTTTGAACTCGAAGCCTTTTCCAGGGCGGTAGACCCAGGGCTTTAGGAAACGACTGAGTGTTTAAACTCGAAGCCTTTTCCAGGGCGGTAGACCCAGGGCTTTAGGAAACGACTGAGTGTTTGAACTCGAAGCCTTTTCCAGGGCGGTAGACCCAGGGCTTTAGGAAATGACTGAGTGTTTGAACTCGAAGCCTTTTCTAGGGCGGTAGACCCAAAGCTGCCGGAGTCAGTAAAAGAGAGGTGACAGATTGATGACAGGGCAAAAGCTGCTTTCATTGATTCTGAGACTCAGTACATCTTTAGAAATAGAACTTCTTTAAGTGGGATGCATTCCATGGCCTCGGCACTGGCTTGCCTTCTAAGTCCTCGAGCTTGTAGGATGATCTTCCTGCCAGTGAGACTACCCTGAACGGGCCGTGCCAGTTCGGGGCCAGCTTCCCTTCGTTTGGTTCTTTGTCAGCTGGCAGGGTCTTTTTTAGAACCAGCTCTCCCACGGAGAAGCTTCTCTCTTTGACTTTTTGATTGTACGCCCTGGCCAGCCGCTGCTGATAGTCGGTCAGTCGCAGGGCTGCTGCTTCTCGGCGCTCGTCCGCCAGGTCCAGCTCCATTGCCAGGTTCGTCTCATTTCGGCCTTGGTCGACCAGCTCTGTCCTCAAGGTGGGTAGGCCGATTTCTAAAGGAATGACCGCCTCCATCCCGTAGGCCAGAGAGAAAGGTGTTGCCGAGGTGGAACGTCTTGGAGTCGTTCTGTATGCCCATAGCACGCTCGGAAGCTCCTCTACCCATCTTCCCTTTGCCTTGTCCAGTCGCTTCTTCAGGCCGTCCAGGATTACTTTGTTAGAGATTTCGGCCTGGCCATTGCTCTGTGGATATGCCGGAGTAGAGTAACGGTTTCTGATGCCGTGCTCTTGGCAGAAGTCTTTGAAGGATTTGGAGTCGAACTGAGTCCCGTTGTCCGAAATCAGGGTCCTGGGGATGCCAAACCTCGTTAGGATGTTTTTCCAAACGAAGTTCCTAGAATCCCTGTCCGTGATGGAGGACAACGGCTCAGCTTCTATCCATTTTGTGAAGTAATCCGTGGCGACTATCAGCCATCTCTTGTTACCTGGAGCTCGGTGGAGAGGCCCCACAATGTCCAGGCGCCATTGAGCGAAGGGCCATGGACTAGAGAGGGGACTCAGATCTTGTGCTGGCTGGTGGAGAGAGTGGGAGAACTTTTGGCACTTCTCGCATTTCCTGGCGTACACCTGCGCGTCCTTCTGCATGTAGGGCCACCAGTAACCCTGGCTTATAGCCCTGTAGGCCAGCGATCGACCCCCTATGTGACTGCCACAGATTCCTTCGTGGATCTCATACAGGAAGTTGTCCACCTTGCTCGGGTGGACGCATTGGAGGTATGGACCTGTGAAGGATTTCCTGTAGAGTTTGCCTTCGGGAGAGAGCCAGAATCGAGCTGCCTTGAGTCTGATTCGATGGGCTTCAGTCTTGTCCTCGGGGAGCTGATCGTCCTTCAAGTAAGCAATGATCGGATCCATCCAGCTCGGGCCAAGGTCAGCACAGAGGAATAGCCGAGATGAGTGGAGTTCTAAGCTTGATCTTGATATCGACCCAACCTCGACGGTCCTCTTCTTTCCGGCTTCGACAGCGGAAGCTAGGCTGGCAAGCGCGTCAGCGTGCGTGTTGGTATCTCGGGATATCTGCCTGACCTCGGCTTTCTGGAAGTGAGACAGCAGTTTTTTCGTGAGGGCTAAGTAGGCCGCCATTCTTTCGTCCCTGGCCTGGTAGTCTCCAGCGAGCTGGGCTGGTTACCAGTTAGGAATTGCTGAAGATCACCAGGTGCTGGGCTCCGAGGATTTGGGCGCTGTTCAATCCTGCTATCAGTGCTTCATACTCTGCCTCATTGTTTGTTGCTTTGAAGTCCAAGGTGAAGGCCTGCTCTATGACCAGACCCTCTGGCGATTGGAGGACTATGCCGGGCCAGCTCTCTGGGAGGTGGACGAACCGTCGACAAAGATCTTCCATGTCGAGGTGGGAGACTGTTCGACCTCGGTCACCTTGGGCTCCTGCCCTATGCCCCCCAGTTCCGTGCCGAGCTGGGTCGGAGCCGAGTTTGGCGAGATGAATTCGACGATGAAGTCTGCCAGAATCTGGGCTTTGATCACAGTTCGGGGACGGTACTGTATATTATACTGCCCTAGTTCAATTGCCCACTTTGATATCCGCCCTGAAAAGTCAGCCTTCTGAAATATAGAACGGAGTGGGTGCTCCGTGATCACCACAATGGAGTGGGATTGAAAATAATGGGAGAGTTTGCGGGAGGCACTGACAAGAGCCAGCGCGAGCTTCTCCAATAGAAGGTATCTGGTCTCGGCATCAAGCAGAATCTTGCTCGTGTAATAAATTGGTTTTTGAATTCCCTCGTCCTCCCTAATGAGGACGGAGCTCACTGCATGATCCGAGACCGCAAGATATAAATACAAAACCTCCCCCCGAGTTGTGGTGGATAGTAAGGGTGGTGACGACAGATAGGTTTTGAGCGCGGCCAACGCCTGGTCGCACTCAGGAGTCCACTGGAATTTTAAATTTTTCCTTAGAAGCTGAAAGAAAGGCCTGCACTTATCTGATGACCGGCTAATGAAGCGATTGAGTGCTGCAGCCATTCCTGTAAGCTTCTGGACTTCTTTCGTGGTAGAGGGGCTCAGGATGCCCTGGATCGCGGTGATCTGGTCTGGATTGGCCTCTATCCCCCTCCACGTTACCAAGCTGCCGAGGAACTTACCAGAGGCTACGCCGAAGGCACACTTGGAAGCGTTGAGCTTGAGCTTGAACGCGCGAAGGATGCCGAAGACTTGGCCGAGATCCACCAGGTGGTCGCTGGAGTGCACCGATTTGACGACCATGTCGTCGATGTACACTTCCACCGTTCGACCGAGCTGAGCCTGGACCATCTTTGTCACGAGGCGTTGATACGTTGCCCCCGCGTTCTTTAGCCCGAAGGGCATCACCTTGTAGCAATAAGTGCCGCGGGGGGTTATGAATGACGTTTTCTCCTCGTCAGGCTCGTGTAGTGGAATCTGGTGGTAGCCTCTGTAGGCGTCGAGGAAGCTCATTCGGTCATGGCCAACGATGGCGTCGATCATTTGATCAATCTTTGGAAGGGGGAAACTATCTTTAGGGCAGGCCCTGTTCAAGTCTGTGAAGTCCACGCACACCCTCCATTTACCAGTTTTCTTTTTAACCACCACCGTATTAGCCAGCCAGACCGGGTACTAGACTTCCTGGATGGCTCCTGCCTCCCAGCAGTTTGTCGACCTCTTCGACGACCGCGTCTGTCTGCTGCAGCCCTGTCCTTCGGGCCCTTTGCACTACTGGCTTATGGCTGGGGTCCACATTTAGCTTGTGGCACATGACCTCGGGGTCGACCCCAGGCATTTCGCTTGGGCTCCAAGCGAAGACATCGACGTTCTGCATCAGGAACCTTGAGAGTTCGGCTCTCTCCTCGTCTGGCAGCTGAGTGCCGATCAGGAAGAACCTGTCTGGGTCCGCCGAGTCTAGCCTGACCTCGGCCAGATCCTCAATACTTTTCTTCTCGGGATCTCGTCCGATTTCATCTAGCCCTTTCTCGAATTCGGCGAGGTTGACGCGCTCTGGCTCTTTCTCTGCTGGGACCGCGGCCAGCATGCACTGCCTAGCTTGCTGCTGATCTCCCTCCATTGTGACCACTTCCATCTTGCCCCCCTTGCTCTCGAATACGAACTTCAGCTTCTGGTGGAGGGAAGAAGGGACCGCTTCCAATTTGTGGAGCCACGTTCTGCCCAAGATGACGTTGTAGGGAGAAGGGGCGTCCACGACCAGGAAGTCGGCCAACACGGAGGCTCCGCCAACTCGGGTTTCCAGGGTGATCCTACCCTTGGGATAGACTGGCCTGGCGGATAACCCTAGCAAGGGCGCACGGACTTCCGTGAGGTCTGCTTCCGAGAGGTTCATTTTTTTGAAGCACTCGTAGTAGAGGACCTCGGAAGAGCTGCCGGAGTCGACGAGGATCCTCTTCACGGTAAAGTCCCTTAGCTTCATTGTGAGGAGCAGGGGGTCGTTGTGGGGAAGCTGGATTCCCTCCAGATCTTTGTCTGAGAACGAGATCGCAGGTCGGTCGCGGCGAGCTCTTTTGGATGCCGGTCCGAGCTCGACTTTCTTCACCTCCTTCCCGTGCGATGCCCGCCTGGCCTCGGCACAGGCCTGCGAGCCTCTGCGAGACGAGGGAGAGGGAACTGAGGACGCCAGGTGGATCACGTTAATGATTTTTTCGGAATCCTCGCTGTCTGGATCTCGAGCCGTGCTCTGGTGAACTTGGCCCTCGCTACCGCCGGCATCTTCTGCCTTGACGAACTCTGGAATGCGGCCTTCGCCGGCTAGCCTCTCCAGGTACCACTTCAGAGACTTGCACTCCTCGGTCTTGTGCCCGTTACCCTTGTGGTAGGAGCAGTAGAGCTTGCTTCGGCTGCCGGAGGTGGGCTCATTCCTCAAGGGCGGAGGCCACTTGAAGAACGGCTTGGTCTTTATTTTGTTCATGATCTGGTATATCGGCTCCTTCAAGACGACATTGACGCCCTGACTGGCGTTGGTGGGAGGTCTGGGCCTCCAGGTGCCCCCAGATCTGGACGACGTAGGCTTCGCCGAATTAGCGTCCCAGGCCTGCTTGGGCTCCTGCTTCTGGAAGGGCCTCCCGCCTCTCTGCCGAGGCTGGCTGCTCTTCTGCCAGGCTCCGGGCTTTCGTCCTCTTCCCGGGCCCGGATTTCATCTTCCTCCCGGGCGACAAAGCGCTTTATCCGGGACATCAATGCCGGCATGGATTCTGGGGGGTCTCCGACCAGGTCCTTCCGGAGGTCGTGTCCGGGGACCAGGGCATGTTGGAAAGCAAAGATTGCTATTTCCTCCCTGGTGCCCTCGACCTGGCTGTAAACCGCCCAGAATCGTTGGGCGAACTTGGCGAGGCTCTCGCCCTGCTTCATTTTTAGGGCGAGGATGTCCCCCTCTGTCTTGGGAACGATGCTGTAGGCTTGGAACTTTTTCAGGAAGGAGAGCTGGAGCTCCTTCCTGCTCGAAACTGACTTTTCGGGGAGAGCGCAGAACCACTTCGGGGGGAGGTCACCCAAACTGGAGGAGAAGATTTTACAGTTGAGGTGACCCTCGTTCCCCCAGATGGACATCTTCTGGGAAAAGTGTCGGAGGTGAGCGGATGGGTCGGACAGTCCGTCGTAAGGGACGAACCGCGGGACAGAGAACTTCTTGGGCAAGGGAGTCCGTTCGATGTCTCTCGTGAAGGGTGAGGCCCCCAGATCGGTATGGCCACAGATTTGTTTCTGGTCCCGCACGTCCAGGTTTCGCTGAAGAGCCAACCTGATGCGTTTGTCGAATCGCTCCTGCTCGTCGTCCTTTTTTGGCATCTGCACTCTTGGTCTTCGCCTGGAGTGGTTCGGGCTGTGATGGCTATGGGCTCGGCCATCGCGGCTACGATGACTTCGGCTGTTGCTTGAGCCTTCATCATGGATCTGGCTTCGCTTGTGGTCCAGATGGTTTCTCAGATCCTCACGAGGAGGCTGGGCTGCCCTGCTCTGGACGTCCCTCTTCTTGCCCTGAGGATCAGAGGCCTGCCTCAACGAGGCAGTTTGCGCCGCCCTCAGCTGCTGCTGGAGCTCACGGATTAGCTGCTCCTGCTTCTGGAGGAGAGCATTTTGAGCTGCGACAACTCCTCCAGTGGCAGGAGGTTGAGCGCGGCGTGTTTCTTCTACGGCCACGGCTTTATCTTTGCGAGGATGCTCATGCCGACGCTCGTCGCGTCGGGGTGGCGTGACTTCGTCTGCTGAGAGCGAGGCCTCGAGTCCCTTTTGGAGGGGGACCTCGACGTAGAGCTGCGAGCCTAGGCGGCCCTCGCATGCAGATGTGCCATGCACCGTTCGGGACCGCCCTTGAGGAGGGACGTCCGTCGACGGTGCTGGCTGCTCGAGCATTGCTCTCGAGGATTCTCCGCCCTTCCTAGCTTTCGGAGGCATGATTTCTGGGATGATTGAGAAGGTTGGGAAGGTTGGGATATTACTTTCCCACAGACGGCGCCAATTGTAGGTGCAGAAAATAATGACCCACAATAACTGGGGTGCCTTAGAGGACTTATCCAAGGTGATGAAGATTAGGTGCCGCCCGAAAGCCTGAAAAGGAAGAGCAAACGGTCAGAGGACCCTGGCCTGGGCGGCGCAAGGCTCTCCGATGCCAAAGTCAGTGAATGAACTGGAACAAAGGAAGGAGAGGAAGAAGAGAGACAGAGTAACGGCTCTTTCTGTTGGATTGTGCGTACCTTTCATGTGGAATGAGGCTCTATTTATAGAGGCTTGGGTCGTATCTTTGGATGATATCTTGGCGCGGGTCCCATGACTCGACAGGTGATGGACCGCGCTCCAATGCTCGGTTCTACCGAGGTCGGCGGACGTGGGAGTCCGTTTGGTTCCGACCCTTTCGTAACCGGGGGGCATGGGCGTGCATCAACATTTCTTTTTTTGTGGGTGTGCCAGATTTTCTATTTTTACTTGGAATTGCAAGTGGTGATCCGGAGATCAACCTTCGCAAGTAAAAAGGAAATCAACTTCTTTCAAGTTTTCCATTGCACATATATTTAAGAAAAGAGACATTTTCTTAGTTTGCCGTGAAAGGCGATTTTTTTGGCATTTATAGCCGATTTTGGCGTTTATAGCCGATTTTTGGCGTTTATAGCCGATTTTGGCATTTATAGCCGATTTACAATCCTTATCAACAATGAAAGACAAGAATTGTGATTTTTATCTCTTTTGAAAAAATACAAACTACAATGAAAAGCAAGAAAAGGAGGATCTAACTTCTCAGGAGATTGTGGGGGACTCGTTTAGATTGACGGTCGCAAGCCATATGTGGGCTTCGCCATCATCCATGCAGATGAGAACAGAGGATGCTATTTGATTCGCTTGGCTTGGCTATAACCTCGGGTTTTTAGAAGACAAAGACCAAAGGAAGGTCCTATGTCCAATAAAAAAACCGAGTAGACGGGCTGAAAAGCCATATCTAAGCCATTGGAGGCAGGAGGAGAAGGCAAGGACCTTGGGGGGGGGTACCCCCCAAGGGACTTTTGTCACCTTGTTGCGGTGGCCGGTGTAGAACTTCCGCAGAGTTTTCTCTCTTTTTCCTTTCTCTGGATTTCTGTCTGTGTGCTTGTGCTTTTTTCTCTGATTTTTCTGATGCTCTCTGATGTCCTTTTCTTCTTGGAGAACCCTCCTATTTATAGGCTTTTAGGTAGCCTTTTAGGTGGGTTTATGGGCTTTTATTGTCATTAAGCCGCATAATGGGAGGAGTTACAAAATTGAATTGTTTATTTTGTAACTCCTTTTTCTTGGCTTCTGATTGGCCGGAGGAGATTGAGGGCATTTAATCGCCATGATGGGAGGAGTTTCATGGGTTAAATGCCATGAATCTCTTGACTTGTAACTCCCGAATGCTTGCTTCTGATTGGGCCGTCCAAAGAAATGGATTAATGACTGTAATAAAGCTAGTCAATTAATCGCATTAAGTGGTTGCCGAGCAGCTGAAGAGTCGCGGGCCGTGCCACGTCTTTTGGAATTCTTCTGTCGATGATCATCGATGGATCTCATGTAGATCGACATCAGATGACCATGTAATTTCAGGTGTTTTGTTGCCAACAGCGGGTCGGTGCCATCTGTCCTGTCGATTTCTCGATCGGTCGGGTAGAAAGCACACTTTTTTTGGTTGACCGGGTGGCGATCAATACTGTCTTCGATACTCTTGATGATTTACCCGTGTTTTGGACGGATGTCAGAGGACTTGGTGTCTCAAAAGCATGAATTTTGGGAAAGTACCAGGGGCTGGGCTCCTCGAATCGCGAAAAAACGGCGAAAACCGGGGTTTCCGGGGCTTTCCCGGCGACCCCGGGGGTCCATGGTCGCCGGCGACCCTGGCCCAGGGTCGCAGGGGTCTGCGACCCTGGGGGGCCTTTCCCCCTTTCGTGTCCCGTTTTGCGTCCGTTTTCGCTTTTTTCTGATTCTTTTTTCTTCTGTACTTTTCCTTGACATTTTGACCATTTATTGGCCTGATTTCTTTGTAGGAAACCTGATGAGAATCCTTGCATTTTATTTTGCAAAGTTTCCAATTTCCTGAGAAAGCCGAAGACTTTGTCGCGCAGAGTTGCCGATTTCCCGTCAGAAGCTGAAACTGGGTCAAACGATGTCGGAATGACCTGAAATTTGGTGTGAAGCCTCCTGAACAATAAATAAGACCAACCATAGGCTTTTGTTTGAGTTTCGAAGCCGTTTGGGGTCCTATCACCTGCAGACTTGCTTTTTGTCGCGATGAAGATGTCGCGGTTTGATGTGTGGTCAACCGATGTCCGATTGACTTGAAATTTGACAGGGAACCTATTGGAGTCATTTTTAGATGATCCATAGGCTCTGTCTTGGAAATCATGGTCCCGGAGAGCTTTTGTCGTCGAGGGCTCCTTTTCGGCTGTCGGAGAAGTGAAGTTAGGCCAAATGATTTTGAAATGGCCCGAAACTTCTTGTGTACTCCTCTTTTGGCTGTCTGGAAGAATCTTGCAGTTTTTGTTTGATTCTGACAAGATTTTATTTTTGGAAGCAGCATTGCCTATTTATGGCAGGTTGCGACTTCATGTAGCTCTTTGGATCTTGAAAAGGCAAAGTGACATTTTTGGTGTCAACAAATGCCCCCTCGAGGTACAGCGGCGAGTTGCTTAACTTTGTAGTCGATGTGCCTCGAAGAGATTTTTGAAGGAGAGCCTGTGACTTGACCAATAGTCTTTGAGCAATCTTTCTTTTTGGTATTTGTAGCCTTTTGAGCTTCCAGGGGAATTTTATGGTAGTGAAAGGGATCACGTACCTATCTCGAGGCAAAGTTTTGAAGATGACATCAGGGATGTGGATTTGGGTTTTGACCTTGTGACTAACAGGCTATATATGGCAGGTTAGGGGATCAGGTTTTGGTTTTTGGTTTTGGTCTTGTGACCTAACAGGCTGTATATGGCAAGTTAGGGGACCAGGTTTTGGTTTTTGGTTTGGTCTTGTGACCTAACAGGCTGTATGTGGCAAGTTAGGGGACCAGGATTTGGTTTGATTTTTGTGGAATGTCAATTCAAGATTTGGCTCAATTTGGTAGATGAGGCTGGATGGTTTGATTTTGGAAGCTCATGGGGCTTGGAATTTTCTTTTGTATGGTCCAATCAACTCAAAAGAGGCATGGAACCATTTTTGTATGCTCTTGGTAAGAGGGGATTTCTCTTTGACTAAAAGCCCAAAATTTTTCTTCTTTTTTTTTTTTTTTTTTTTGTGCCTAGGTGGTCAAACCTGGCTCATATGGGCTAACCCATGGGACCTTAAGCTTTTGAAATGGCTTAGATCTCATATGGTGTCATTTTTGTAAAGAATATCCAAAAATATCTCATTTGGATAGAGAATTGATGGACCGCGCTCCTGCTTGGTTCCTACCGAGGTCGGCGGACGTGGGAGTCCGTCGGGTCCGACCCTTTCGTAACCGGGGGCAGGGGC